>JAHWFO010095522.1:0-20395 GCA_023313115.1 Rhysida immarginata | reverse complement strand
AGGTAAAAACTTGAAATATGAGAATAAGAAAATAAACATTCGGTTTAATACAATCATATTTATCATGGTGCTGCATGCAGGAAATACATTTAGTCTAAACTTGGCTTATATTATTAATATGAGCAACTTAACTAGCGTCAGCCATGACAGTTGAGGTTAAATAGCAGCAGTTGAGGTCGACACATGCAAGTTATCTCTGCTTCGTAGTGGTGGCGCTGATGATCAGTTATTTTCCACTCTAATAATATTAATCTCGTTGGCCATCTCCCATACAAGAATTTTGTTTTCTTCACAGAATGCTGCGAGCGCTGATGTCGCCGCTGTAGCTCGCTGATTGGCTCTTTAATTTCCATGGAAACATGACGTAATCATTAAATGCACGAGAAACGCTTTAACACGTGGAATAAAAGGGTTAAAAGGAGCTAGTAACCATAAAAATGTATGTAATTTTAAAAATGTTTTACGTTTTGTTTGATTTTATTAACTTTTTTTTTTATTATTAAAAGTAAATAAAGAATGGTCTGTGAGGCTTTTTACACGCCAAACCTCAGATGTTTAAATTATTGATGAAAATAGGAAAGAAAATTTTTTTGTGTTATAACATAAGCTCGTTTTCCATTAATTAATTTATGGAAAGCAAAAGCATATTCTTTCTTGAATATGAGAGAACAAAAATGCCATTTTCAATATATTTCAATTCAGTAAAAACCGGCAATTTTTTGTAATACGGGTTAAGAAAATTAGGGCATAACTGCTTGGTGCTAAGGACATCACGACTGGATTGGTTTCCTGTAGTAAAATCACAAAGAAATAAAACAAATTGCCGTAATTATCAGCAAAATTTGCAAATAAAATTTACCGAACGCAAACAACGTACACGATAATGAAAGCGGTAGATACCGTGGTCATGAACGTGTCAGGCGTGAGCACTTGGCAACTCATTGTTATGTGAAAAACGGACACAACAATGGACACCATTTCACCTTTCACCTCTTGAGTGGCGACATCAGCGCTCGCAGCGTTATGTGAAGATAGCAAAAATTCCTACCAACTGCTGCCATAGAGATATTTATACAGAGGCCAAACAGAGACAGGCCAGGGCACCCAAAAATCACATGATCATCGGGGTCCGGGCAACAATCCATCCTTCATTTTTTCCAACAAACGAAAAATTACTGATTGTTAAAATCCAAGATGGAGACAATGAAGGACGAATTGTTGGCCGGACCCCGATGATCATGTGACTTCTGAGTGCCCTGGCCTGTCTCTCGTTGGCCTCGTATTTATAGTAGTGATGAGCTAAGTCGTGATTCTACGTTCACAGGTATAACTGTGACTGCTACATTTTGATATCAGTGATTTTTACCTGTGAACGTGAAATCATGACTTGTTTGTTTCCTGCTCCTGAGACAAACGGTGATGATGATTCACTACTATTAATCGTTAAAGCGAACGTGGTGGCGAAGTAAACATTGTTTGATTGGGATAAACAGGAGTTTACTAAAGAGTACATAATCTATAACGACGCCTTGGTGAAATAAAATGGAGAGTAGTATATTATTTAGTTTTTGTAAATTTGTATTATCGTGATTAATTCACTCCCCTTTAAAAAATAAATTAGTTGTTTATTTGTGAATTTACCCCCCCTCCTCCTTCATCCGCTAAGAAATTGAAATACTCCACCAAGTTTGTTTATTCAAATTTTGAAAATTAAATAATATAATTCTCTTAAAAATTATGACCCGTTTATTACTTATTTAATTTAGCAAACATGTATTACTTATTTGACCTAAATAATACGTCATTATCAGTGGCATAGCAAGGGTAAATGACGCGCATTTTTTGACCTCGCTCGTTGTTAAAGTCAAATAAGTAATACTTGTTTGCTTAATAAAATAAAGGGATCATAATTTTTCCAAGAAATATACAGAGTGATCCAAAAATCAGTTCACGCAGTAACTTGAAAACAGTATCTTTGAGTAAAATGACTTTTGGGTCACCCTGTAGCGCGTGTAATTTTATTTTTAATTATTCTCAGTATTTGAATACAAAATTTATTGGAGTACTACGGTAATTTCTTAGCGGGTGGATGGTGATAAACGAGTAATTTTTTTAAACGGAAGTGAACTTGTATACATAATTATAAAGTATTTTATTGAAAGTATACTCTTCCATTCTGTTGGTTTCCCATTTCCCTGGAATAATATACCAAGTCAATGTAACCAATAGCATACCCAGAGTTCCTCTGGGGAGGGGGGGCATTCACAGACAATTTCTTTCGACCCCTAAAGCAATGAAAATGCGGGAGGAGTGCAGCTCCTTACTCCCTCCTCACTTTGGCTACGCCCCTGTTGTTAACTATATTATATCATATAATTGTTGTTATACAGTTTTATATTCAGCTTATTATCATTGTATTAACAAACTGCTTGTAGCTGGTATATATAAGTCTGCCCCCCACCCCCTTTTATTTTTTGAACCGAAGCAGATATGTCAATTTTGATGAATCCAATGAATAGGAAGTTGTGGGTGGCCTATCCCATGGTGCACTTTTCATCATCCCAAATATGCAAATTAGGACACATTTAAAATTTATCTCATAAACCGTAAGGGATAGAGAAAAAAACCCAATTGCAAACTTGTTCAGCATAAAAAAACAAACAAAACAAAAAAAAATCATCCAAATCGGACCAACCAATCACCCACAATCACGTGGTGAACTGTTTGTAGCTTACAAACAGTCACACTGCACAAGGAAAACTGAATGTTGATATTTCCACCATGTAAAGCATGCAAATCAAAAAATTAACATAAATTACCATACTCACATTCACTTTCATGCGGAAAAGCAAATAAAAGGCATGTTTCAGCACATAGAAGACAGAACAATTCCAGGATGGCAAGCTACAATGTTCCGGAAATGGTCAACATGATCTTCTGATTGTGGGTGATTGGTTGGTCCGATTTGGATGATTTTTTTTTGCTTTGTTTGTTTTTTTATGCTGAACAAGTTTGCAATTGGGTTTTTTTCTCTATCCCTTACGGTTTTTGAGATAAATTTTGAATGTGTCCTAATTTGCATATTTGGGATGATAAAAAGTGCACCATGGGATAGGCCACCCACAACTTCCTATTCATTGGATTCATCAAAATTGACATATCTGCTTCGGTTCGAAAAATAAAAGGGGGGGGACAGACTTGTATAGGGTGACGTCTCGGTTTTGCGGGATTGTCCCATTTTTCTTATTGGAATTAATTAATTACGTGTAATTCAATTAAAAATTATTGATAACATCGAGATTTGACCAAGTCTACCGGTTTGATTTTTTCCAAAATTTGGTCCCCTATATATATGGTTTCGTGTTTGATCATTTTATAACTAATGTATAGACAATAAAAGTAATTGCTATGCCTCTGAGTATACAAATGTCTAGTAATTCACCCTCGCTCCCCTCTGCGTACAATTCTGGATAAAGAAAAATCACGGTATTCCATGAAAATATCACTAGAATTAGATATCACATCTATTGTTTATCAATTGCAGATGCAAATAAAATACATATATCAGGAGCCTTTATATGCTCTTATGTTTTTATGTAACGAAACTTTATGTACGAAATATTATCGATAAACGACATAGAAACAAGCACTAGTATGAAGTGCTTGGTCAATTAATCAACGATCGCTAGAAAACATCACGGAAAAAGCGAATGCTTTCTTTCCTGTGCATTCTGATTGGTTAAAAGAGTTGTAATCGTTAACGCATGCGTCAGTTTCCTCGATTGACCGTGAAACAGTGAAAATCACACGTAAAATAACGATAACAGGTTCGAGAGTAACGTTTGTGAAAATCACTGGTAACGGTTTCGAATGTTCGAGAGTAGCAGTGATTACCTGTGAAATATCACTATCAGTGAAAAAGTCATAGGTAGTGAAATCACGCTCATCACTAATTTATAGTAGCTGACACGACCGCCATTACGGAGGCTTTAATGCATGCTATAAGAGCGAGGATTTTTATCTTACTGATTAAAATCTTTGCGAAAATGGCTAAAATTGGAAGAAATGTAAAGAGCACTGTCAGATTAGTATACGCATGTGCGATGGAAGCTATTATTACCAACATTTCGAAGAAATTTTAATATTTATATGTCAAAAGAGCATAATGTTGCCTTATCTCGTCAAGAGAGGGGCATATAAATGAAGCTAGAAACATGTGTAATACCGTGTAATCCAATGACGTATATTAAAGATAGACTCCGAATCCTATTGTTAACAGCGGCAAAAAGTGAAGCAAATTGAGCCATGATTGTTCTGGGCAGGAGTGAGCCGTGGAGTAATTAGCTGTCTGGCTGCTTTGTTTGTGAAGATTTTGGGCCTGAGGAATAATTAATTCAAAACCATTCCTCAAAGTTAAACTGCGTACAACTGTACAAACAAACAAAACAAAAGGATCAGGAATCATTTTCCTCAAAAATAAATCAAAACGAAAATAACTAAAATGAAAATACGTAACTGAAAGACAATCGAAACGAAATTGAAATTGAAACCATGATCGAAAAATTGTTTATAAAATATAATAAAATACTTCAAATTCATGTGCGAAAAGAATTATCACTCCGTGATCGGCGTGTGAAAGAATTATTAATCAGCTACTCTCGTGTCTAGCCATGTGTTTTGCATCATCTTCACTCACTTTCTGCCATGACAGTTCTGGGCATGGAGCTTCCTAATTTGCTTCAAGTTACAACAATAGAATTCGGAGTCTATCTTTAATATACGTCATTGGTGTAATCTCCTTGTGGAATCCAGATTGAAGCAATCCAGCACGCACAGAATACTGAGGAACACCCTACACTTTTCCGTTCAAGATCCAAACTCACCAAGCCTACAGATGAGGTCCATTTTCACAGATGAGGTTCATTTTCACCTGAATGGTTTCGTGAACAGACAAACTGGAGATTTTGGGGTACCGAAAACCCGCATTTGTGTCAAGCATGACTACCGACTACTAAATTCCCCTAAAGTTATCGTTTAGGCTGCAGTATCAAGAAAAGGCATAACTGGCCGTTTTTCTTGCGAGAAACGATTACTACTATTGGTACGTTGCGGTTTCGAAACACTACAAGCATTGTAGGATCGACCAGGCACTTCGTGGTTCATGCAACATGGGACCCGACCACACAGTATCCCTGCGGTTTTTGCATTTCTTGAGAAATACTTTGGGAGGCCGTGGCCTGGTGGGCTTTCACTGAACATAACTAATGTGAAGTTAAGCTACATCAGGCACGGCTAGTCACTGAATGGGCGACCATCCGTGATAGCCAATCTTCTCCCCCCCGGCTGCTGCGACCATCATTCAGCAGTCGTGAATCCAGGTCCATCCAGGGACCCAACTCGTCGACCTCTGGCCATACAGGCCCTGGATGGACGTATTGGATCCCAATTCATAAATAATAATAAAAATACGAATAACAATGCCCTTCCAATGATGATTAACAATGTATGACGTTTCCGCGCTCAGGCCTTGTCTCTCGGTGGTCACGGTAATGGCAAAGCCGACGCGATCTATACAAAACCATGTACTAATTTTTTAATTAAAATAAAATAAAAAAATTCTGTTGTGGGGAGGTGCGTTTATAACGCCAAAATGGCTTCATCAGGGCCAAACAAATTATTTACAAAAAATATTCGCCTTAATGTTAAAAATCCGTACATGGTTAGTTTATTGAATTTGGTTTGCTAATATGAACGCTAGAGACATTTCTTCATTTTTAGGCTTAACCAAAAAGGCTTCTTAAAAAAAATACGTCAAGGCCCAGCTTAAGGTGCTCTCTATCAATTCATTAATTTACTTCAATTGGTTTTGTCATTTTTAAGTCCATTTCAGAGAAAAAAAAATTGAGTTAGAGAAACGAATTCATAGCGAGTGGTTGGCCAAAAAGAGCATCCTTTTCAGAATTTAGTTATTAACACCATCAAAACCACGTATTGTAATCTGTATATAAAGATAAAATAATTAAAATTCTTTAAAAACTTTTCTCGAACTACAAAGTGGAAATAGTGGAAAAAGTGGCTATTCTCCCAACGCAGCCATTGTTGGAAAGTAAAATTAATAAATCTAACAATTGTAAATTAAATTGGACAAGCCTTCTCAAACTTTTTTTGCACAGAGGAATAAGAAACAGAGGGGAAACTCCCTATAGCCGCAAGGGAAACTTTTCTGAGATCACGTGACGAAAGTCAACCAATGAAATTTTCCTTAAAAACACTCCTGGCTTCGCGGCGCTACTGTCGGTTTAATCATAATTACGTCATTCTCCCGCAAATGGATTATTATATGACGTCATATAAATACGTTGCTTAACGTTCTTTTCATCGGAATTTTAAAAAATTTAATTCAAGTTAATTAAAAACTTTGAAAACCGGATCTACGATGCAAGGTGGATTATCACAGATGAAAAGAAATTATTATTGTATTACCAAGATTTCTTATTGATAGTCTCTGATTAACACGAGCATAGTGTTAGAGTGGAGCTAATACTATGACACGAGCAACGGCGAGCTAATATAAACATGAGTGCTTCACATGAGTGATCACGTGACAAATCAAGAATTTTTCGTTTATGTAAAACATTTTTTTATTTTTGAATACAAATTTATGTGTTTTAACATTATACAAGAATTAATACATAAACTGCGTTATAATTTTATTTATTATTTTCAAAATTGTGTCCTCACTAGCGCCACGAAACCAGTATTGAAAAATGACGTAGTGATTTCCAATCACGTGGTAGAGTTTCCCATCTGTTTCTCTTCATCTGTGTTTCTTTGAACAGATTATAATAATAAGCTATTAACAACAATGCATCTCACAGAAAATTAAGCTACTGATAACAATTAGATATTGATAATATTAGACCTAAGCAACTAGGATTGATAGTAAGCCTAACAATTTCCTAGTGATAGCAATTAACTAATAATAACGGTAATCTAACAATAATTATTTAAAGAGAACATTAAGCCTAACAGCAATTAGCTACTAATAGTAATAAGCTTTCGATGACTTTAGACCTAATGACAATTTGCTTTTGATAGCAATTACTTTTTGATACCATTATGCCTAACAACAATTAGTTGTTGACAGGGCCATAGTGAGGGGGGGGGGGGGGCCCAGGCACCTGTCCGGGGCCCCCCATTCAATGTATGGTCCCAATCTAAAATGTCACAATTATTTTCTGTGAAGTAATGATTGGCACATATGGTCAATACTTGGATTTTGGATAGGTCTATGTTAAATTTGTTTTTGGGTAAACTTCGTTTAGGGCCCCATATAAAAGCTGATTTGCCCAGGGCCCAAAATTTTCTCACTACGGCGCTGGTTGTTGATAACATGAGTTAGGCCTAACAAGTACAGGGTGGGGCAACACAACTTCCCGATTTCAAAATGCAATAAAACTCACTTTATGAATCAGAATGTTTTATATATTTTATTTATAATTTAGGTGGGTATCTAAAGTTTTGTTTTAGACAATTTTGAAAATATATCAGGTAGGTGACGCCCTCCCTGGTCCATTCACTGAGTAAGCTGATTTCTAGCGTTTCTCATGATGCTGACTAGCACAGCAGCGGGTATGTGGCAATTTCTGCCCGAATGTTGGCCTCCAGGTCTTGCAGGGTCCTTGGACGGTTAACATAAACGCGGGATTTCAAAAAAACTCAAAAAAATCGCAAGGGGCCAAATCGAGGGAGCGGGCTGGCCACTCCAAATTGCCCCTTAATGAGATGAGGTGCTCCAGGAAGTGTTCCTTCAAAACAGCCATTGATGCCCTTGATGTGTGAGCCGTTGCTACGTCCTGTTGGAACCAAACGTCCCCTAAGTCCAATTCATCAAGTCGTGGGAAAAAAATTCTTCCAACATGTTCACATACTGGTCTGAATTCACTATCACTGACCCCATTTTCTTGGAAAAACCCGGGACCAATAATCACAGCTGAGGAAATTGCACACCACGGTGTGACTTTAGATAAATGCAAAGACGTTTGATGCAATTCTCAGGGATTGTTGTCGGCCCAGTAGCGCATGTTCTGTTTGTTGCCGCATCCAATTAAGTTAAAATGGGCTTCATCACTGAAAAAAACAATTGCGTCCTCAGGAACGTTTTTGAGAAGTGCCTCACATGCTTTCCCCCGACAATTGAAGTCGCGTTCGGAGAGTTCCTGCACAATCGCCAACTTGTAAGGATGGTAATGAAGGTCATCGTGAAGAATTCGCCTCATTGAATGATCGGAAAGTCCAAGGACAAACGCATGTTTGCGCGCAGAACGCCGTGGGGATCGCAAGATTGAAGCTCTCACTGCCTCAATGTTCACAGTGATCTGATTGGCCAAGGGACTTCAATTCTTCGGTTTGTCTGAACGTAGTGACTCATGTAACAATTGATTTCCGGTCCGGGACACGGCCCAACGGGGGTAGATTGAAGGTGCGCTGAGTTGCAATCAGAGACGATCCGTTCGAAAAATAGGCCTCGACAGCAAACGCTCGCTCCTCACTGTTCCAACACATCATGGTGACTGAACTGGAAGAGAACAAAACTTTAGGACTACGCCTGTCGAATGAGAGCACTCCTGCCCCGCTGCGGTCGCTACAGCTTAAATGGCGCGCATTTCAAAAAAAGTACAGCCCCACCCTATACTTGCTATTGACAATTAGCCATTAATACATTAGGTCTAACAGCAATTTGCATTTGATAACCTTAGGCCAAACTGCAATTTGCTATTGCTAGAAATTACTATTCGATAACATTAGGCCTAACAGCAATTTGCTTTTGTTAGCAATTACCTCTTGATAACTTTAGGTCTATGAACAATTAGCTGTTGATAACATAAGTTGGGCCTAACAAGTACTTGTTATTGAAAACATTTAGCTATTAACATATTAGTCCTTATAGCAAATTCCTTTTAATAATATTAGGCCCAACTGCAATTTGCTATTGCTAGAAATTACCTTTCGGTAACATTAGGCCTAACAGCAGTTTGCTCTTGATAGCAAATTAACTACTGATAACGATATGCCTAATAACGATTAGCTGTTTATAACATTAGGCCTATCAGCAATTTGCTAATGATAGGAATTAGCTTTCGATAACGTTAGTCTAACAATATGCTATTGGTACAATTAGGTTTTGATAACGGCTATTAGCCTAATAGCAATCACAAATTTTTTTAAGTTTAGGGTTAACAGCTATTTGCACTTGATAGTAATTAACTATTGATAACGACAGGGCTACCAACAATTAGCAGTTAACAACAATAGTTATTAACAACTAGCTACTGAGATTATCATCAATAGGCCAATTTGCGACAACAATGGCCACAGAATGGATGTAGAATCTACACTGTAGACAATCAGTTTTGCATCACTAAATTATACACAGGTTATTTATTCTTGACTGGTTGCGACGAGTTGATTAATTTGTTACATTATGTCATATTTTGGCTTTGAAATTTATAATGATAGCCTACCATTAAGGTATCATTAGATCACGTACCACTGAACCAGTTCGACCATCTCGAACGTACTAATTTCTCGACATATTTATATACGACTTGTCGTTACGAGTGGTTTGATATACTGCATGTCATACTTTAGCATTTGAAAATTTCTAAGAGGGTATCATAAATGTTCCATTAGAACGCATACTAGTGAACCAATTTCGACCGTATTCGATCCGTTTTTATCGATTGGAAAAACAGTACTTACTAATGCTATATTCGTTTACGTGTCGTTGTCACGAGTTGTATGATGTATTACTTACCATATGTTAGCATTGACAATTCCTAGGCAGTGGGTTATCATAATGGTACCATTAGAGCACGTGCCTTATATATATAGATTTCGGCCATCTTCGAACTTGTTCGTGATCTGTCCCATATCCATCGATTGGCAAAAACAAATTTATAAATGCGTTAATACTTTTCGAGAAAATCGAGTTTCAGACGGGCAGACAGAAGTGCAAGGCAAAAGCTTAAAGAACCTTTCGGTACTTATAACTGTGTGTGCATTTGATTTTCCATTTTCCCCGTGCTTGGGAAGATTTCTTGTGGACGGTGCACGTGTATCGCAATTGTAAGTCGACTTGATATGATTTTTTCCGAATATTTCCTCAAAATACTTTGATAACTCATAAGTGAATACTTACTTTCAATTTTGCCCATTCGGCATATTACATGCTCTCAAAAACAAAATTCGTATGCTTTTTCAGCATATTGCAATTCATTTTATGATCTGTTGAACTTTAATCTTGGTTTTGAAAAAAAGTCCCTCTGTTCTTGTGCGATTAAGTTTCGCCCATCAGCTGTAGGGTGATGGTGGTGGTGGTGTCCGGTAACGGAAGAGTGTCAATTTACTTAAATTTAATATTCTAAATAATACAAGAGGATCATTTACAAAGTTATGGCAACTATTTTTTTTTGCAGGCAAATGAGTTTTATACAAACATTTCATAATATAAATATGAAATTACACAATGTACTTTATCAATAATGTCTGATGCATGGGTTACTCAGGGAGTATTGTAGACATGGGAGAAAAAAAAAAAATCTCACGTTGACGAAGTCTTTTTGTGTAGGGATCGTATCAAATCGAATCTTAAGTAGAGAGAGGGGGAGTCCATGTACCATCTCAAACGCGTTTATGCTCCTTGTGGATAAAAAAAAAAAAAAAAAAAAGAGTCTTCAAATGTAACACTGCATATTAGCTTTTTAAGTGTATATCGATAATAGTCACATTTTGCATTTTTAAAAATTAAGCCCGACGCAAAAAAGCCTTATTCAAAAATTTACCCCAAATTCAAACATTCCGAGCTAAATAAATTACCTTAAACGGGTGAATAGGGTTTTAACGGGTTTAATGATTTGCAGCGGGTTGTACAAATGAATGAAAAAAAAAAACAAAACACATTTTTCATGCAACGTTTTTTGTTTTTTTTTTATTGGGGAAAAACCCTTGTCAAGTAATGGGTGATCTGTGGTGAATTAAACCCTGTACAGTTAGTCAAATTTTGCAAACAAGTCAAATTTTGCAAACAAGTCAAATTTAGTTATTGAAAAATTTAATCTAAACAATCTGTACATATTTAGCCAACCTAAGCGAAGCCGGGTACTTACTCTAGTATTTAATAATCATACACTAGTCTTTACGTTTTTTAATACCGTAAAAAAATACTAAATTGCTTTTATTCGAAATGATTAATGAATGGAATTTTATTAATATACGACCTAAATCATACATGCAACTCCTAACCATACAGTGACATATTAAAAACTCCTAACCATGCAACTCCTAACCATAATAAAATTAAAATGAAAGTGGGTGTTTTTTCCAACTTCTTTTCCATACCTTGATTTATTCCCACGACTCCTCAGAATTCGGTAAACGATTTTCATACGAAGGGACTGCTGTCCTGCCTTTTGAGTAAATATTTGTATCAGCACGTAGGAGGAACTCTTCGCTCATTGTAGCTTGTTGAGCATATGGACATTTAGAAATATGGTCGGCGAACTCTTCTTGCGTCACACGGTGTTTTGCGTTGTAAGGACAAATTTTCAGATCGACGTCAGCATGTTTTTCTCGGCACCGGACGAGATGGTATTGCAGGCGCTCTCTTGAAACGCGGTGTATCGGATCGTATGGGCAAGTGACGAAATCTACCAGTTTATTGAGAATATGGCTCATGCTTATAATATAATATTTTTACTGAACTTTCGAATCTCGCCTCAAAGGTGACAGTTCTTTTCAAAATGGTGACAATTAAATCCGTGAAATTACGTTTATTTCTAAGACATGGAAAATTCAGCGATGATTAATCATGCGAAATATTTTATAAACAGCAACTATTTTCAAATCAAAATAATTTTATTTGTCAGAATATTTTTTTCGGGCGCACCTTTAGACATTTTATTATTATTTTAAAGTGAAATATTACACGCCAACTATCCTACCAAGCTTCGATTCTAAATTAGAGACGGAAACGCACAGTGTAAGTATAGTGGCTAGAAGAATAGTGTGGCAGCAAGCGTTCAAATCTGATTCCTCGAATGATGATGCCTCCAGATGGCAGCTACATCAACATAGTAGCTAAACATCCAGAGCTTTACATCAATAAGGCTCCATTAATTTCTTCGTAAAACTTATACATTTGATTTATTATTTCATTTTCATTCCAGAACATTAAATAATTTACTATTTTAATAATATTTCGATCCCCCTTTTTTGTTTTTAATTTAGAGATGATTTTGCAGTATTTTTTAATTTCAAATGATTTTATTCTTTTTTAGTTATCTTATAGAGAAATACACGACCGTTTCACACAGTTATTTTCTTTAGATAAGTTTTTCGATTTCTTCATCTGATTTTAGTTTTGGAATAAAATAGCACCCCTCCCCTCTTACTGTTGCATTTTAAAATTTCAAGAATCACTTTACTGTCTGTATTTCTCATATTTTTTTCTTTATGTAAAATCTAAGAAAATCAGAATAATTCTTAAGAATTCCTTTTATTAAATAATAAAGTGCAATCAAAGCAGCTTTCAATACAAATCTATTATATTTCTTACTCTTTTTTTTAAATAATAAGAAAAAGTTTTTTTTTCAAACCTATTAACCTAAAACTGTATGCATTGTTACATCATCAAACTGCCAAATTTATGGTTTATTATTGGTAGAATAGCCGTTTTAGAGTGATGTAACAATGTATTTCGTTTCTGTGCGCAGGCCTTCTGTCTAGGTGGTGTTGACTAAAGCCGACCGTGATCTGCGTTAGAGTTTTTCATTGAAACTGAAAATGAAGGTAAAGTTTCTATCTGCCGATAGGACGGCGCTGCAGGCGAAGTTGGGCTAAAGCTCTATATATATATATATATAAGTTGGGCCGATTGTACATGCAGCGCGACTTTTCAATATAGAGTTCCCGCCCTACCGAGAGCTATATATAGTCCATCCAGCCTTAGTTTGCGCGAAAAGTGATGGACATTTCAATTGTTATGTATTGTTTAATTTTTGTTGTAACAATGGCCAACAATTGAAATGGCCATCACATTTCGCGCAAACCAAGGCTGGATGGATAATAGAAACTTTAGCTTCATTTTAACAATGGAGCTCGATGACCTTGATGATCTATAGACCGTGGACTATACTCAATCATTGTTATCTTCTATGCATATAATAAAACTGTAGCCGACCCGGTGTCTGTACATAGAACAAATTTAAGAAAACCTTATGCGACAGCTTTTATTAACACTACCAGAAGCCAAAACGATCATTTTTAGAATTTTTGTCTGTCTGTACGTTTGTTTGTTACCTCATCACGCAGAAACTACTACACGAAAATTAACACGGATTTCATAGTGGCATTGTTTAAGGTGTAACTTAAAAACTGGTGTATATTTTATCGTGATACGCCATCTAGAAGCCGAGTTCTAGGCTAAACTCTCTTAAGCTGATGGTTGAATATAAGCTGACATGCGGTCAAGGTATACTTTAGTTCACAAAACAAACAACTAGGTAACAGTGTATTACGAGTTCAGCAACAAATACGTAGCATTAGCTGACAGTTTTGTTACGTTGTGTGATCGTTAAAGTTACACTGTTAAGTTTGGACTGTAGCCAAACTCATGCAATAGAGCGGGCAAAATCGACTCTTCAGTGAAACTCTGGATTACTAAAGTACAACAATTTTCTTTCCCAATGCAAGCAGCTAATACCCGTTGTTGATTGGTTGGTTTGAGGTCACGTGAGTTTTTTTAGCCATCTTTTGGCCCAGACATTTATACATTTATTAAGGCTTATTTTTTTTAAAATATTGAAAACAAAATTTTTAAAGGAAAAATAATAGTTACAAAATAATGATGTCACCAAACGATCTAATCTTACTTCTGTTTCTGCACGACCTAAACGAGCACGATTAAGATGTCCAGTAGAAAACTAACTGGAACATGTTCAGCGTTTAGAGTTGCAGCGTTCTAGAAGTACGATGTCTCGATCTCTAGAAACTTCGTCCGAGCGTGAAGCTCGGTTGAGTTACTCCCGAGGTCAGTCCGCTCGCGCTCGCTCTCAGACACGCGATCAACGTGACTCACGTTTGGTTGCTAACACAGAGCGATCCAAAAGTCGCGCACATAGAAGTAATAATAAAAAAGATGATATTAAATAATACTATACTGCTATTTAATATGTATTTATACAGCACATCTATATTTTTTACAACAGATGCTCAAAATACACAGCAGCCAATGAAACTTTTCAACTATTACATTATTTATAGACAATCGAATTTGGATGTGCGAGATTTTTGGATCACCCTGTAGAAACTGAATGCTGTGTTACGGTCTGAATAGAGTTATGAAGAACGTGAACGTCGTTTGAGTACCGACCGGTCTTCGATTTTCCACGCAGAAGTCCGAAGTGTGGAAACTCAAGAAGACTGAAATTCGTTTTCTCTCTGACTATACGCGGCTAAAATATGACTAGACACTGAAGAGGAACGGGAATTGCATTTGTCTACTGAGCGTTTCAGCCATGAACTTGCGCGTCTTTTGGAGACAAAAGAGCAGCATAAGCTTCGTTTGTCTGCCACCCGGCTTCGGTACCATGAGAGATGAGACGTGGTCGTGAATAGTGTCGTGAATCATTTGACACAAGAACGCAGCCGTTTGCAGGAAGTGCGTCATGCCGTTTACAGGTTGTTTAACGAGTCGATGGTTTACGAACTTGAAGAGCTGCCGTAGCTAGAAAAAGAAAAAAGCGGATTTGATTACGATTCAGTAATTAAATATTGCGATTATTCCCAACAAGGCCCTATGGACGAAATGTGCATATATTGTCGTGCCTTCAATTGGAAGAGAGAACCTAAGGGAATGTGCTGTTCTTCAGAGAAGGTTCGACTAGAAGGAATGCAAGAACTGCCGAGCCATTGAGAACATCCAGAATAGAAACACTTTTTGGATTGCATACAGGTCTATAATAGCGCTTTTCAAATGACTTTTTTCGGAGCAAATCAGATCACTGAAAATGCATTTTTGCCCACATTCGAAGTACAGTGTCAAGTTTATCAGTTAATTGGCTTTTGTAGCCGATTACGAAGACCACGTAAATGTTATGCGACAACATATTTTAAATGGAACGCTGAATTAGTAAGTGGGTTGCAAAATATGCTCCATTGTGTGAATCCGCATTTTAACAGCTTCAAAGTTGCACTATCACTGTTCCCAATGATGATCGGAATAACTAAGTTTGTAATTGCTGCCGACAAAAGACTAACCGGAGCTCATCCAGGTCGATACAGTGCTCCTGCCATGAACGAAGTAGCCGTCCTTTTGGTGCTTTTGATAGGAGGGATATTGTTTTACGTACACATGATGATCGTCTTCAAAGGATCAGCAAAACACATCGCGCCTATGGTTCGTTACAGTACCCTTTAATGTTTTGTCGAGGCGAAGATGGCTATAATTTTCCCGTTATGATTTTGACCCGCAAATAGCTGCTACAAATTTCAACAAGAAAATTTCCGTTATGCAGTACTATAGTTTTATAATCCAGTTGCGTGAGAACGAGCGTATCCATCTACAATTTACATGAACTTTTCAGTCAGTTTTTGGTAGACATGTACGCCAAAATTGAAACTGAGCGGTTGAATTTTAACCGCAAAAATCAAAGACAATTACAAGCGGAAAATTATGTTGACGTTAGAGACGCTTAGCTGCGAGATACCGATGCTGAAAACGTAGGCAGAATGGTGACTCTCATCCACATTCACTGGAATCCTAGATAAAAGCACGAGCGCACTCAGGATGCTTTCTGCTAATGGTAGAGCTGATTTATTTATTACCATGACGACCAATCCTAAGCGACTTGAAATAAACACCAACTTACTTTCTGGGCAGGCATCCTATGACAGGAACGACTTGATTTCTCGGGTATTTAATTTAAAACAGAAGCGTCTGATAGACTTTCTCACAAAAGATAAGGTATTTGCAGCTTTCTGATGCTACACGTGCTCAATAGAATGGCAGAAACATCGTTTATCACACTCGCATAATCTTTTGCGACTCGAAGAGAAGATTAGGCTGAACAAAATTGATCGACTCATTAGCGCGGAAATTCCAAACCCTGAAAGTAATCCCATTCTACACAAAAATCAACATGATTCATGGACCCTGTGGCATACTAAATACATGTTCATCTTGAATGCAGGGCGGTCGTTGCACGAAGAGGTTTCCTAAAAATTTCGTCAGAGAATCTGTGACTGGTGAAAACAGGAAGCATCTTATCGACGCTGCACGCCTCAAGAAAGTGGATCCACAGCTGAAGTAAATATGTGCGGCCAGACTGTTGGGGTAGAAAAAAGGTGGATAGTAGCATACTCGCCGGTGCTTTCGCGAGCATTTGAAGCTCATTAACGTCGAAAACTGCGCCAGCTTGGAGAGTTTTTAAACGTTACAAAAATCGAAGAAGGTGCACTGCCTGAATCAAATGGTCTTGTGACTCTACCAGAGAGCCTTTGCAAAATTGTTCTTTCGGTCGAGCTTTTACATTCCGTTTATGGAAAATTTACCCAATTAAAACGTCAAGAAAACTCTGTCAAAAGAGCATGCGACTGTAATAAAACCATAGCATTTTGCAAAGCATTGAAGTTAATGAGGTGGTATATAACTCTATAAATATGGTATTGGATCAAACTGTTGCCACCACTTATCCGGAAGGGTTTTTTTAACTATCTTAGTGGATACGGACTTCCCATGCGTAATAGCGCCCTGAAAGTCTGTGTTCCAATGATGCTTCTTCAAAACATAACCCCTCTGAAGTTGTGTAATGTAACTCGGCTTAAAGTAGTATCGCTACAAAATAAATAATATTATTGAAGCGGAGATCCTATTGGGCTGTGGTGCTGGTGAGATACTTTTCATACCCCATATACCCCTCTTTCCAAATAACTTTCACTTTCAATTTAAGCGCGTGCAATTCCCAGCTAGCGTCTGTTTTGCTATGACCATTAAGAAATCGCGAGGGCAGATACTCCGGGCGCTGGCCTCGATCACAGAACCAGCTGCTTCTCGGGTCACTAGATAATCCGTTCATAGCAGCTTTTATGGGAAAGACGGAAAACGTTGTTTATAGAGAAATCCTTTAAATAAACGGCGAATTAAGCTCTACCTTAGATGATAATAAACGTGTTGGCTTGCCTCTTTTATTCTGTTTTACATTCTTTGTATGTGTTCCTTGTGTTAATAAAGAATGTTTGTATTGCATTCTATATTCAAGTACCTAAACATATAATAATTTCTATACTTTCCAAATTTTATTAAACTATGTTCCGGTTTAAAAATTTTAAATATCCACGCAGATGAAGTCGCGGTTAACAGTTAGTTAATTAAATAAATAAACTGAAAAAAAAAATAATTCTCTTGGTCTGTCCAAATCCAGGGATTGTTGTGATAAGATAATACACGTCATTAATGTGAATTAAGTAAATAAATTGAAAAATGTTTAGCGTTGATTTTTTATATACAGATGAACAGTATAATATTGTTGCAGAATATTAAGTTTTGATATGAAAACCATAGATGCTTCACTTTCATTTCTTTACTCTTCAACCTGTATTGTTGACACCCGTCACGTGACGGGTGGATTTCTAGTAAAAAATAATTTCAAAAAGAAAGATAAATTGGTATGGCGGAATGGTACATTCGCACAGGCCTAACACGAGAATGATACGGAATAAAAAAAAATTACGGGGCTGTGTTGGGACACGGCCGCTAGCTAAATCCTAGAATACGTCTTGAGGCCACATGGCGAATAAGAAAGAACTTTGTGCAACATAATTTAAAAAATTTAATTTCTGATATAAAATGTTCAAACAAAAAATGTACTTGCAATTCATCATAAATTGTTAACCAAACCTTTATGGCATTCCCAACTTACAAATCACTGGTCAATGATAAGAGGAGTATGTTAGAAATGGCAACAGACAAGAACCAATATTTCGTGCAAACATCAAATTTATAGTAATGCCACCCAATGTAATAGGTGATTCGATGGGTTTGAAATCTAAATTAAAATGTTTCTTCATAAAGCTAAGAGTGTATAAATTTAATGTAGCATCTACATTGATAATGTTAACTGTCATAATTGCAATATTAGTATCCACCTCCATGTTGTCACTGACTAGTCTAGTTGTTGGTGAATATTTCATTACCGCACTGAACAACAACATTTCCATATCAGATATCGACACTTTAGGATGAATATACACTGAATGGTCAGATTATTATGACCACCCCATCAGTAATTCATTAGGTCACCTTCTGCCTTCAATACTGCGGCGATTCGCATTTACTCCACGAGATGTTGAAAGGTATCTGACACCATGATTGCTGTTGTCTTATGCTTTCTGGCCACAATCCGCTTCAAACCCCTTCAGTCTCTATCAGTAAGCTTTGACTTTCGGGCAATATGCTGGGAAGATTATGTCTTTCCCTGCTTCTTATAGGCTGTCATAACAGTCTTTGCCTGATGAATAGCACTGTCCTGTTGTGTGAAATTTGTTGTTTTGGAACCACCTGACTGATGGCTCTTTCAACTTTCTCCCACAAATGCTCAACTGGATTGAGATTTGGTTATTATGGGGGCCACCTAAGCCAGTTTCGTCTTCGTTCGTGGCGATCGCAACAATCTCACCTTACTATCATTTTCAATTGGCCAATCAACATAGGGGTTAAAGCATACATTCAGTAGCAAAAAAATTTTTTTTGCAGCAAACAACGCACAGGAATTGTTTATTCTTGAACTATTCCTGTAAAATACGAGTAGCGTGGCATGCCGTATTGTCACGTTGAAAGAAGCCATCTCCATTGCGATACACCATCAACATGATTGCATGAACTTGATCAGCAAAGATACTTAGATATGTTCTGATATTCAGACGTTTTTCTAGACAGATAAGGACCCATATTATGCCAGGAAAATATGCCCCAAACCATGACTGTCCCCATGAGCCTGAACGATTGTAATCATGCATGTGGCGTCCATGCTTTCATGCAGTTTCCGTCAAATTTTCATTCTGTTATCTGCATGAAGCAACTGAAAACGTGGTTCATCAGACCACATGACTTTATTCCGACTTTCAACTGTCCAATCCTTATGTTCCTGTGCGAAATGGACACGTTTTATTTTGTTAACTGCAGATAGCAAAGGTGTTCGAACTGGCCTTCGGCTCCCATATTCCATACAGTGCAGTGTATGGCGAACAGTGCGTCTAGAGATCATTTGAGAGGATCCCTGATAAAGATCTGCAGTAATTTGATGCGCTGTTGCCCTTCTGTTGTCTTGTACCAGTCTTGCTACTCTCCTTTCTACCCGAACATTGATGGCCACAACTGACACGTTCAGATCCAGTTTTCCGGCAGACAGTCCAGTCTGTAACAATTTAACAGCAGCTGCTTTTGAACATTTAACGAATGCAGCCGTTTTGCTGAAATTACCTCCATGGCTCCGAGCGCCAACAATCATCAAAGGCTGCTAAACCGCGTCGTTTACCTATAATCTTCTGAAACAAATCACTTCCAATGTCGTGGTAAACACCTGCTTGCCTATTTACACTAGTCCGGCTCTTTAGCAACTTCAGTGCGAAATCATAGCTAATTTGCCTAAAAACATCAGGTGGTCAAAATAATCTGGCCACTCAGAGTAAACACTTCCTAGTATAGATCTCATTACACCATTGTACAAAGCATTAACAATATAAATATCATTGATATCAGCGTCGATCAGTCGTCTATAGTTAGACCGGTCTGTCAGTATAGGTTCACATTCGTTAAAGAATTACATTTCAAAAAATTGCAAAAACGCCTGCTCTCCTATAACTTATAACACCATAATTTTGAATAGTTTAAAATTTGTTCTACAATGATTATACAGCATGAAATCTTTCACACAGGACTGATGAAAGTGATGAAGCTAAGATATCACTTCTGTTACGTGGGTGCTTCAAGTCCTTGTCAAAACAAAATCTATCACAAACATTATACAAATATCCAAATTCATTGTTTATGAATATAGAAGGAAATAGGAATTCTGTGCCCGAAACTGTCGCATATACAGGGTGAGGCATTTATCTTGAGACAACTGAATATCTCGGAAATTAAGCAATGTACGAAAAAATGTCCAGAATCAAAAGTGAATTATTTCGCGGGGGAAATTCATTAGTTAAAAAATAACCCCCCACCTTGTGAGGGGGGCTGGGGGGAGGGGGTAACTTTGAAATCTTAAATATGAACCCCTACTTTTAATGGTATATTCAGATTGTACACAATATTCGAGAAATGTTTTATTCTTGGTGT
>JAHWFO010095511.1:0-12033 GCA_023313115.1 Rhysida immarginata | reverse complement strand
CCTGGACGTGGTTCGTCCTTCCTGTTCATATGCACACATCACCCTGGATACTGTAGCACGTGAGACATCACAAAGTGTGGCAGTTTTGGACACAGATGCACCTGCTAGACGCGCCCCAACAATCTGCCCTCTTTTGAAGTCGGATATGTCTCCCATTATAGCGCTCTGCACAGACAATTTGAAGCTTACTATCGAACTTTTCTACTGGAGTGACTACCAAGACCTCTGACACGTGATTCATTGATATGCATACGATTAATTACCTAGCAGAAGGTTCTATTCAGGTATCCAGTGCTATTTGCGAAGGTGTTTCAGTTTCAATGTCCAATACCTGTACATGCTAAATATAAAACCCCCAAAAGTTTACGAAACATAAATGGCAAATAAAACAAATCTTAAATAAGTAGGCCAAGAAACCTTATTTGGAATATAACAACAAAATATTCCTTAGATACACCATGAGTTAATGAAACTTTCGTTCCACATTGTAACGTAAACAATAATACGCACACTAATAAAACCAGTTCCAAAATGTTGCATAAGTTATGTAAAGAAACAGTTCACAGCTCAAGGGCCGAGGCCTATTAAGCCTCGTTGCTACACAATTGATAGCTGAGTCTAAGAAGTCCCACTGAAACCCAACAACCATACACGATGGATGACAGGCCGTCTAGGCTATACACTTACGATATGAACTTATCGCACAGCTGAAACAAGGTACAAGCCTACTACAAACACATTACCTTAATATCTAATGATAACAATGTACACCAATGTAAACCAGTGTTACAACACTACATTCTCGTAACAATAATACGGCAACACAGTCCATGGCCGGTAAAAGAAATACCTAACCAGAATTTTAAAGACACCCTAGTCAGTTGACCTTAAATTACCGAATAGCAATGTCCGCTAGAATAAACCTCAAATTTTACAGTTGGCATTAATAACAACCAACGTCCCAGTTCAGTCTTAATTGTAATAAACACAGAAGGGCAACTTAGGACACCCATGTATGCCTAAAAAGAAATATAATAAATTTAAACACAATTAAAACTTCCAAGGCTAGTTAACCCAATAGGCCAAAAACGAACGCCAATTATGGAGGATATCCCTTCTCGAATACGCCCCAGACGATTGGCGCCGAAAGCAAATTAATATTACGAACACTGATGGAGAGGAGAAGACGGGAAACATCAGCTTAAGCTTAAACCGCAATTCTCGCCGGGCGAACTATCACGAAGCCAACGGAGTCCTCGTAATACGCAGTCATTCCATTGGGCCAGACGACATTAATTTCCGTATGGCAACGGAAAGCTCTGTACCGCAACTCAGGGAAGGCCGTTTTTATTACATTACCGGCCAAGCCCACAAAGAAAGAAGCACTTACAGTTACGTTGAATGCGCTGCATAACGGTCTTCTCCAAATGACGGGAAGTCTCGCGCACGGTAGAGGTTGCTCGGAGTCGCTCCTCAGGCGTTCGTTGACCTCTCACCCACAAACCGCCTCATGCGTGGCTTGGTTGCGTGGCTTTTTCCGTAACGGCGTCGTATTCGGGTCCCTTAATGATTTCTCCGGTCGGGAAGTCTTGCAAGAGGGCTCGCCGCCTCTACTCTCAACCAAGCAAACGTCTCTGGCTCCAAAACTCGGTCTCGCTCGGCTCCAGCATTTTCCCCGGTAGTTCTCCTGGGCTCCTGCGGTCATTCTCCTCGTCAAATTTTTCTTTTTGGCGCTCACTTCGCCATCTGTCTTCCCATTGGCTGCTGCTCCATGATGCTCCACCCGCTGGTTGTGACGTACATTCTTGCTCCTTGTGTTGTAGAACATTGGTTGAGTCGAGAAGCAATGACGAGCGCTCACGCCACCTGAATTCTTGTTGGTGTCCAAATTCCGTGACAGTAACCTCCTAAAAGCAATTAAAGCAGAAGTCAGACTTCCATTAGTCGGAGAAGAAATAATAGTTATTGGTAATACACTGACCTTTGGATAACTAGCCGAGTAAAACGCTACGAACCGACTAAGTGGCTCAGAACGTCCTGAATGTGAGCGGGCTTAAAAATGGGGCTCTCGAGAAGGTGAATTTGCAATTGACTTAGAAATTTCTACAGAGTCATTGAAATATTAAAAAATAAGAGCAAAAAGTGACCCTCGATTTTTGTGGTCAAAAAAGGCACGTTATACAGAGGGTTGATTCAGATAAAATGAGACGATTTTGCAGTTCCGTTACGATGGTGTAATACCATGGCGCCACCATCGGTTGTGTTCGATGTGAGAACCACGTTGTTGGACTATCGCCCGGCACCGTAATTTCCACTGAAGTAGGCTGAATTTGAAGGACTCCATGACAAGTTTGTGCTACACTTTCCATAGCCCATCAACGGTTCTTGGTCGGCGACTTCCGAGCCGTCGTTTCAGGAGACCAAAACCACAGAAATCCATCGGTGAGGCGTCAGGAGATTTTACAGGCACATGAGAGAAGGGAATAACTCGTATGCCCGTCTCCTGTTCCATCTTCCTGTAGTAAGCCGCAGATGACTTGGCAGTGCTCAGTTGTGTGACCTCACACTTTATGACGTCGCTCCAGCCCAAGCTTGTCATGAATTATTCTGGAGACTGTTGCCTGTGAAATACCTTTCCTTTGGGCTAGACTTCTCTGTGTGGGGGGAGTTTCTTTCAGCACTTCAGACCGGATTTCTCGCACCACCTGAGCGGGGCGTGTTGGCTGAGGCTTGTTTCTGGTCTGCTTCTCTGCTCGTCCATGTTCATTAGATGGTCGCAATTTATTCTTTTTGATTATTCGACCCACAGTAGCTTTGGATACCACAATACCATTTCGTTTGCATAATTCCACAATGCACGAAAGACTGAAGTTAGCGTCGGAAAGGCCAAACATATACCCTTCCCAAAAAGCTGTGATTTTTGAAGCCATGTTTCAGCACGAAATGTCCCAATTAACAGCAACAGGTGTATACAAAGCTAATCCCCATGAATAGTGGACGAGCCATGCAAATCACATTTCGTCAAGGTCATACGCGGTGTTTAAAGTCGTCTCATTTTATCTGAATCAACCCTCCGCAATACATACATACGTACAGATGGAAAATTTTTTATTCAAAATTTCAACATATCTTTATGAATCATGAGTTTTTAAGTCGATTTCAGCAAGAAAAATTTGAATTTCTGAAACGAAAACAAAGGCCTTCACTCTTATAGACTTGTAGGCCAATAATGTGGCGAGGAGAAGAGCTGGCGGATTGGTGGAGATTAAAGCCAAGTCTCCGAGGTTTTATCTTTTTCGGAAAATAGAAACATAACGAGAATTCAAAATAATTACCGGTTGATCAGCACGAAGCCGAGAAAACGAATTCCTCCCTCGTCGCTCGATCGAACTGGAAAGTTGAGAAAAGAGAAAACTAAATTCGAAAGCCAGGAGTTAGTGTTGTTCAGAGAAGCGACCGCTTTGCGACCGAGCAGCTACTGCGACGCCGTTCGAAGCGAAGGCATTATGTTCGGACTTTGTTAACATTAGAATTCAGCAAAAAATAGTTTCATAAACTTGTGTATCACCTCTTGAGAATCGGATAGCATCATCTCACCGCCCAGCGCCGTCGAGGACCACTGCCCATAGTCAAAGTAGCCTGCCACTGAAAGGATGATGAAAATTACGACCCCTTCCGTGTCGGATGCCATCAATATGAGCCATTCCTCTCTTCAGAAGCAAGATTTGATGTGCCTAGCAGTAAAATAAAGTAATATGGTTTCTTTGTACATTTTTGGAGGCCCTTAAAATTGTTTCTCCTTCACCCACCAATGTGGTCAGTGAGACCTGTAAGAAAAAAAAAAGAATTAGCAATCCTAAAAATAAAAGACTTACTCAGAACGTTAAACTTGTCGATCTTCAAACCTATAAAGACAGAAAAAAATAAATAAAAAATTAATTTATTTTAATGGAAAAAAAGATTCAAAACAAAGTATCAATCTTTTGAAACGTAAAACTTTACAATTAAGGGAAAAAAAACTGCTTACCTAAGATAAAAGAAACAGAAAGAAAGAATCTTAATTTATCGTCGTTCTTATCTGATTAACGTCATTATACGTCTCAAACTAAAAGTGACCCGCGTTGCAGTGAACTGCCGTAGTTAATTTGTCGATGCCTGGAGGTTCCTGTGGTTTAACCGAGGAGGGCGGGTTGTGTTGTAGACGGTCAGCGCCCGGGAGGACCCAGGTAACTGTACCCCGTCCCCCTTCCCCCATTCGCGCTTTGTCGGCTTTAACCTCAATGGCCCCTCTAACCTTCAAGCACTAATGTTGATCACCTGTAACCAAACCAATAATTAAATTGTAATTTGAATACTGTAGTTCAACCGTATAGTGCAAGAGAAAATTACACTTTAGTGTTTAGAGATGATTACCGTGCCCACATTATAGAAGGAAATTCAGTGGATGGCCGTGATTATATTTTAGTAGAATATACAGTGTCAAAGGTAACGGCAAGAGTTCTAGCGATTAATCGTTCAAATTATATTAGTAATAATAGTGTGATTGGCATTATACAGAGACTAGATTTTATTGTTCCGCATATAATTGTTGGGGATTTTAATGTTGACGTTTCACGATCTTCATTAGCTAGAAAATTGATTTACGATGTCACTGAGATGATGCTACTTATCCCACTTATTTACGAGCCTACTCGAATTACAACTAAAACTAAAACGACAAACGATCAAATTTTTTCACCAAAAAATTGGACCTTATCCAGTCTCTATCTGGATACATTAACAAACTGCGATCACAAGACAATCTTAATGCATATAAATATGAATAAAGAATTACATAAGCCTTCCCAGGAACCTATACACGTATTAAACAGACTCAATTTTAATCATATTAATTGGAGTACCTTTAAGGAAAAAGTGATAAAGCATGATTGGACACCATTATTTGATATCCACGATGTAGATGAAATTTTACACTTCCTCAAGCAGAAAATAGAGACACTATTGTTAGAGTCTGGTTTAAATTTAAAAAGTATATACCCCGTCGTAAAATCGCTCATTGGTGGACGAGAGATATTTATAACTTATGGCGAGAAAGGAAAATCATCTATGAACGTGCAGTTACTACAGGAAATAATGAGGATTTGCTAGAACTAAAGGAACACAACAGAAAGTATAAGGACGGCATTAGAAAAGCAAAAAGACGCCTTTCGTCCGTGGGGAACTATTTTGATGTTTGGAAATTCATAGATAAAAAAAGCGCAAAAAACAAGACTGTACTCGCAGAAGAGAAATTACAGGATTACCTAATATGGATTGATAAACATCGAAGTACCATTGCCTGAGGGGAATCTTCGAGCCAACAACAAATACGAGTGGGATTTACCTGCTAATCTCCCTCAAGAGATTTATTGGACCTTAAGAAAAGTGAATTTAAAACATAATAAGAATGATAACTGCCTAACTCATCTCGTCATTAAGAATTGGGGTATCATGGGAAATATACTACAAGCGCATCTCACCAGAGAAATTTGGCAAGCCAAGATCTTCCCTAAAAGCTTGAAACAACGATGATTACACCAGTTTATAAAACAGGAAATTTTAATGATATGAAAAATTATAGGCCCATTGCTACGTTACCCACTATCTAAAAAATAATAGAAAAGATCTTGTTTCAATCTATAATCGAACATCTTTGGGAAAATTGCCAAGGGATCAGTACGGAGGTAGACCACAATCCTCAGTACAGGACCTCTTGTTGACAATTAATATAGAAGCGATTAACGCCTTGGATGATGTTGAGTTTTATTTTCGATTTTATTTAACCTCGATTAACGCCTTCAACCTCGATTACACCTGGAGTGTATAATCACTCTCAGCATCTTCCCTTTTTAGTTTTAAAATAACATTAACTTTTAAATAAAATACATATTTGAAGAAAACATACTTGCTATATACATGTATATGACAACATATAAAACTGAATATAAATACTACCCTGAAAGTCTATTACTAATAAATTGAATGTTCACTTAGATTAAACAGTGAATTAGAGTTCAATTTATAATACTGAACACTAAAATGAATATTTTTTTAAAAAGGATATGTTCGGATTCCAGAGTCGTTCATGTGTATGGAGTAGTTCCATAATAGTCCACTTGACGCCTGTCTGGTGGATCTTCTCAGAGGTGGTTCTGCCGGTGCACTCCTCACTGGGTTTTGTTCTTGTGTGACTGGATTCGGCAGTTCATCTTCGATGTAAATAGAGGGAATCACTGGCTCGTGCACTAGCAGTAGATGTCTTCTCTTGCGACGGAGAACTACATTGTCCTTTGTTACTATTTCATGCGAGCGGTGTGGTAACTTTTGAATAACTTTTGCCAATGTTCTCTATCCTCCCTTGGGATGTCTGATTTGCACTATGTCACCCATTCGAAATTCTGGGAGTAATCTCCCACTCTCTTTATTCTCTGTGAGTTTGGCGTTGCAGGCAAAAGCGTCAATCTAGTACGTAAGGGACGGCCCATAAGCAGTTCCGCTGGTGATCTTCCATCGTCTAAAGGTGTTGTACGGTAATTTAATAGTGCGATATAGGGATCACTTCCGTCCTCATTTGCTCGTTTCCACAGGTTTTTTACTATTTGTACTTCTTTCTCTGCTAGTCCATTAGACTGAGGATAATACGGACTGCTTGTGATGTGGTTAAAGCCATACTGTTTAGCAAAGCATCGGAACTCATAACTCGCATATTGGGGTCCATTGTTCGACATCACTGTGATTGGTATGCCATATCTGCAGAAAACTCTTTTGAGAGCTGTTATCACAGCTGCTGTGTTAGTTTTCCTTAAGAAATAGTCAGTGACTAGTAGGTATACTTCCCCTTACCACTGGAACAGATCCGTAGCGACCTTAGCCCAAGGCATTTGCGGGAATTTATGTCATTTTAAAGGTTCGGCTTGTTGGTGATTTCTATGTGCAGCACATGTTGTACAAGTTGTGACAATTTGTTCTATGTCTTTATTCATTCCTGGCCAGTACATTACGACACGTGCTCGGGCTTTACATTTTTCTTGTACTATGTGGCCTTCATGTATACGTTGAAGCCTCGCCTTTCTTAACCCATCTGGTATGATAACTCTTTGTCCTTTCAATAGGATGCCATCAATGCAGATGATCTCATCTTTGAATTGTGCATAAGATAGGGGCTTTACTGTTTGGCCTGCGATCATTCCTCTGACTAGCTGTAAATCTGCATCTTCAGCTGTCATTTTAGCGACACGTTGTAACATTTGTGTACTAAAATTTTCTGACGCCACTAACTGTTCTTCTTCCACATTATGTACGTAGACGATAGTAGAATCACTAGTTGTAGGGGCGCTTCCTGGAACATATTGTCGCGATAGCATATTTGCCCATAATAATTGTTTCCCGGTTACAAAGTATAAGGTGTAGTCATAATTCAACAGTCTGAGAATCAATCTTTGTACTCGTACTGGAACATCAGCGAGTAGTTTCTTGCTTACAGCTATTTTGGGCTATGATCAGTTTCTAGGATGAATGGCAGTCCATAGATAAATTTGTGAAATCTTTCACATCCGAAAACCATACCCAGTGTTTCCATTTCTATTTGGGCATAATTCTTTTCTGCTGCGATTAGAGCTCTAGATGCGTAAGCTACCGGTCTCCAGCGTCCTTCTTGTGCCAGACTGTGACACATTAGTTGAAATTTTTGTCCTAATGTTTGGATTGAAGAACACCAGTAGTGGTTGTTTATATAATATATCCTGTAGATATTGCCATTTAGCTGCATGTTCTGATGCCCACTGCATTTCTACATCTTTACAAAGGAGATTTCGCAGTTGCTTGGTGCGCTCATTAAAGTGAGGTATATATTTTGACACATAATTGGCTAGACCATATATTCTCTGTATATCAGCTTTTGTAGTTGGCGTTGGCACTGTTTTCATTGCTTGCACTCTATCTTCATCGATAGTGATTCCTTTAGCTGACACTTTTTCTCCCAAAAATATCAATTCAGTCTTTTTAAATTCACACTTTTTAGGATTTAGCTTCATTCCTTTTTGTTTGACTAGGTCTAATATTTGTAGAATATTTGTAGGCAGTACGTTTATACACTACTTTTACTTCACATGTTCCTTTTACCGGGATAGGCGACTAATTTATCTTTAGTATTTTTTAGCAGATGGAGTAGTTCTAATTTCATCATGAATTCATATGAAATGATATTACATTCAGCTCCGGTATCTAATTTAAATTTTAGAAGGCGGTCATTTATTTTTAAGGTTATTAATAGTTCTTTTGTGTTTTCCTGCGGATTTCTTTTAATTGCATTGACATACAACGGATCTTATTGTTCATTTTCAAAAACGCAGTCTTTCTGCACATCATGCACACGATTGTGTTTAGTTTTTGTTTTAGAACGACAAATAGAAGCAAAGTGATTTTTCTTTCCGCATTGCTGGGCATTGTGCATATTTATGATTTTTTCCGCATTTATAACATGGTTTGCTTTTTTCAGGTGACTCACTCGTTTTGAATTGCTTAGTGAACCCCAATCCCCTTGCTGTCGGTCGACCGTCTTGCTTGTTTATTTTATTCACTTTGTTTAGAGTTTCAAGTGGCTGATGGGAGACGTGGAGTTGAGCTTGCGTAGTTTCAGCAGCTTTATAAATAGCAATTGCTTGATCTAATGATAATTTTGTCTCTCGCAATAAACGTTCACGTACTCTCACGTCACATATTCCATATATTATCTGATCGCGGATAAGAGAGTCTTTCAAAGCATCATAATTACATATTTGTGCTTTAGTTCGTAAGTCTAATAAAAACTGTTCAAAAGGTTCAGCTTCTGCTTGAACGCGTGTACGAAATAGATATCGTTCGTATGATTCATTTACTGTTGGTTTACAATATGCGTCAAATTTATCTAACACTACTGTGTAAGTACGTTGAGCTTCATTATTAAAAGTGAAAGTATTATATACCTCTATAGAAGCGGGGCCTGCGACGGTTAGCAGAAAGGCGAGTTTTTGTTTATCACTCCTCTCCATCGTGGAAATCGCTTCTAAGTACAGTTCAAAGCGTTGACGATATTTTATCCAGTTTTCACGCACATTACCGGTGAACGAAAGGGCATTCGGAGGTCGTATTGGCTCCATTTCTACGATGCCGAAGAGGTTTTAATAAAATTTTCTGTCGAGAGCACTTTAAGCCTGTATTTCTTCTGACACCATGTTGAATTTTACTTTCGATTTTATTTAATGCTACCAGGCTTTCAACCTCGATTACACCTGGAGTGTATAATCACTCTCAGCAGATGACAAACATATACGTTATGGCCTGTGTTGATATTTCCAAGGCCTTTAATACGTTCTCACATCTCCAACTATTTACTGAGTTGGAGGCCTTGGGTGTCGTAGGCCATAGAGTGTGAGGAGTTGTGCGGAACGCTAACTGGTAGCGTTTTATGAACAAAATGTACGGGAAAGCATTCTCAGCGTAGGCGCAGGAATGCATTATCGGGAAGGGTTGAATCCGTTTCTATCAAATGTTTCAATCCCCAGAAAAACATTTGAAAAGGAAATCTATTTAATTTTCTGAGAATCTACTTAAATTTTCTGGGAAGCTCGTACTTCCAGATAATTAGCGAACTTAGTTGAAATGGCTTCGTCTAGTCATTCTCACAACAGTTGTTTTATGTATGGTTGCAGCTCATAAATTCTTATAAAGGGTTTCTAATGATCAATTTTTAAATTCAATCTGTAGAAAAAAAAGAAACCTCTACGCGATGGAAATGAAATTTTTACATCGATATGGATAGCCACGAAAGAATGGATTTTGATCGCCAGTCCCGAATTTCCAATGGAGAAATCTTTTTGCCTTTTCCTGTATCAGTGGATTTTTGCATCTAATAATTGGTGTTTAGAAAATATACATTTTATGTCTTTAACAACATCTTAAAAAAATTTTTCTTCAGCAGTGAGACTTCCTCTACTTTGTTCTCTTTATTTTTAGATAAATGAAATAGAATCTTATTTTTTATTTACTTGTAAATTAAAATATCAGATAATAAACTTTTTTGCTCTCTGTACTTTCTTTTTGATGAATTTTTCCATTAAAGGGGAAAATTAATTTTCTCTTTATTTATGAACACCAGAAATATAATTTCTAGCTATTGAGATCTTTAATAGAATTTTGATTTAATATTTAATATAATATTTTTAATCCTTTTCTTAATAAAATCCTATAATTGCTTTTTTTAACCTTTATTTCTATTTTATTTGATGGTTGAGTAACATTAAATTAAAATCTTGATATTCTCCTTTTAATGTGAAAAGAGGTAAAGTAACATATATAAAAAAAAAACAAAATAAATATAAAGTCACCAATCTTGAAAAACCGTCTTGTGGATAGATGGAAATAAACTTGATGAAAACGATGCAGTTTTTTGAAGATTATGGCAGAAGATGATGATAATAGTAATACAACAAACTATTGAACTTAAACTTGAAAAAGGTCGAAGATGATCAAAAATGATGGTAACAAAATACAATTAATTAAAGATACAATGATAGAAGTAAATTGAAGAAAAAAGTTTACACAGAACAGGAAAATAAAGAACAGGAATAAATTAAACATTTTTTTGAAAAGATGACAGTTGATTAACATTTTTTTTTACGTTAAAAGAAGCTGATATTTTAATTCCTTCTTATCTTTCGCGAAAATCAAATATATTTTCATATATAAATCCTTTCCTTTACTCAAATTACTCAATATAAAGCAATCATTTTCTTTTATTTTCCCAAATCCAAGTCGAATTTCATTTCAATACGTATTAATGATTACACTTGATTCCCGCAATTTTTTTCGCGCATTTGCCGCTAGGTGGCAACCTTGTTGTTTTTCGTGGCAACTCCTCACACTCTATACTATGGAACTAGTAAAAGATCTGTTTAATCAGCTTTCGAATTGTATTGAAACCATTAACAAGGTTATTTATAGCACAGCCAAGAGAGGTATTCTACAGGGTTCATCTATTAGTAATACCCTCTTTGCAGCTTTGGTCGCACCAATTTTTCATCTGGATCTCAATTTAAGAATTCGAGCATTTGTCGATGACATTATCCAAGAGCTCATAAGGGAGAGTGAGTCTCTTCCATGTTAAAGCTGGTCCCATCATCGAGCACAAACTAGGGGGATTTTAACGTACTGCCATCTAATGGCGTTTGTCAGCATATCGTCGAAACAGAAACCTTTTGCGATGCTGTTAAAAATAAGATTCGAGCGATCACTTTGAATAGGGTTTAAAAATCAACAGAGTTCATGAAAATTAATACATCCTCTCTAATAATTAAATTTTATTACAGTATCTATGCCGATAAGAGTTAAATAAGTTTTAATGCAGATTTGTATTAATAATTATGATAAAAAATTTGACAACCCAGGATATTGACATTGAAAGCATATAAATAAAAATGTTTTTATTTTCTTGCTTTTTATATCTATAATAATTGTCTATAATTGGATAATTGAAATGTATATACTTTTCTGAAACAATAGTAACAATTAAAATATGATAGCATTATTCTGCCTAACCTTCTAATAAATAGTAAAAAAAAATCCAAAATGAAATGAGAATAAAATCTTGTAAATATTCTAAGGAGCTTTACCTGTGACATAGAAGTAATATTAAATTCGAGAATTTAAGGTCTAGCTAAGTTATTAGTAACGGAAATTATAACGGAAATTCATTTAATTCTTTCGAAATTTACGTCTATTTTATTGCTTAAATATTGAATGATTTAGTTCCTGAGCCTCGACAAAACGGTTTCACGTGTGCGTGCCCATGTCACAATGCTTAAAAGATGATCATGAAAGTAGCAGTTTATTCATTCCTGACGAATCAATTGTTCTATGACATGCCATTATTTTGGTTTTCTTTACGGCCACTGTTTGAGCGCGTGAATTTGAAAAAGGGGTCCACGAAAAAGCCTGAAAAGTTGATACAGCCGAGCT
>JAHWFO010095468.1:2636201-2668990 GCA_023313115.1 Rhysida immarginata | reverse complement strand
GCATTTTCAGTTTTCAGTTTTCGAAAAAATAAACTTGCATTAGAAAAAAAGTTTATAATTTACATAGATAGTGCCTTGTGTTTTCTAATGCTTCTGAAAAGGGGCACGCAAAAAACCTGTTTATTTTTTAGTTATGGCATAAATTAACAGAAATGGAAGTAAATATTATCATTTCGGGAACGTTTTTTGAAACAGTAAAAAATATGATGTAATTAATTTAAATTAGTATTCCTTTTAAAAAAGTAAAGCAAAACGCAGTTCTCAATTAGATAAAAATTTTGATGAAAATATTTAAATTTTGAAATATGGATTTTTACGAGTATTTATCGTGATATCGCGTTAGATGTGAATTCACAAACGAAACTTTAATTTATTTTTTGTATTATGAGCCTGTATATTCAATTCAGATTATGATGGAGGGGCGATAATGCATCTATTTATTTATGTACAAACAATTTAAGATGAATAAACTAATGTTGGTTTATTTTCACTTTTTCCGACGTTCCCGGAAATGACGGTCGCGTTCCCTGAATGATGATTACGATCATTCTTTGCAACTGACACAAAGAAAACTTTTTCAGCAGTATTAAATCTTTATTATACTTTAGGAATTATGACTCTTTGGTCAATTACACAATATTTTATACAAGGTGTTTTGAATTGAGTACAGATTTTTTGGGAGATGATAGAAGAGGTCCTTAGAAGTATTTTTTGTCATATGAACATGGAGTCCCCGCAGCTCCGTTTACTTACAATACTGCATTGAACAATCAAATGACACGGGACGCAGTGTGCTTTGGTAGGCCTAGATTATTTTATTTTTAACAATTAACACAAGCAATCTACTGTATGACTTTTACAGTAATTGTTAGAAATGACCGCCATTTGCTTCATAGCACAATTCGCAACGCCTTATGATGGATTGATGTACGCGTGGAAACAGTTGATTTGCACGGTCGCTGATGTCACCTGCTGCCGCGACAACACGAGCCGCCAATTCTTCTTCGGTATCTATGGGTTCGGAGTACACCATTGCTTGTGTTAATTGTTAAAAACAAAATAATCTAGGCCTACCAATGCACACTGCATCCCGGTGTCATTTGATTGTTCAATGCAGTATTGTAAGTAAACGGAGCTGCGGCAACCCCATGTTCATATGACAAAAAATGCTACTAAGGACCTCTTCTATCATCTCTCAAAAAATCTGTACTCAATTCAAAAACACCTTGTATTATAATATACCAATTGAGTCTTACAAGGAAATCAAACATAAAGAATCACAATCTTTCTTTACTTCTCAAATACATTACTTTTCTCAAAATTCATGGGACACACAAATTTTACATAAAAATGAGGCATTCCCATGCAATTTAAATGTTATCGTTCATCTCAACACTACACAATAGAGATCGCTTGCATGCTCGTAGGAATGGCTCAAAGAAAGCAGCTTTCAGACTTCGAGAGGAATACAATTGATATTATCAGAAAAAATGGAAGGAAAGATTCCACGACGTGGATTCGAATCAGGAACCATGAGCCAGGCGTGAGAGGTTCCTGGGCCAACGTGAAGAAGATACAGCAAGGCTGTCACCCGGTGTTTTTAAAGGCTACCAGGTAGTCAAGATGCAGGCTGCTGATAGGAAGGGCACACAGCTTGCAGATCGGTAATTTCTCATTTCCAACCAATCAAAACATTTGATGAGCACATATAAGAAATTATAATTGGAAACTGGAGATGAAATTGGGGATACTCTAATCATAAGATAATGATATTATCAGAAAAATTGGAGAAAAAAATTTCACCAGGAACTACGAATCTTGACTACCTGGTAGTCTTTTTCATACGATTAGACTATCATCTGCAGTTTTCATTTATAATTTCTTAGGAATACAATTGTTAGGTGACACCTTCCAGGCAAAAGTGTTAGAGAGGCCTCAACTTTGATAAACATCTCCAAATCATCCGTTCAAAACGCCGAACGTGGAAAGATAAGGGTCCGAACAAATGCTCAGCTCAAGAGCGGAAGACCCAAGGGCAGAGATCGAAGGGCACTTCGCAGGGTGGTCACTGCAAACCGTCAAACATCGGTTGATGGACTGATAAGATCCTTTAATGACTCTGTTAGCCTCGCAAGGATCTGCTTTCGCTGGGTTTTCATGGCAGGGCTGCGGCCGATACACCCAACATCATCAGCACCTGCCAACACAGCGAGGAGATTGCAATGGTTCAAAGAGAGACGCCTCCGGACTCTGGAGCAATGGTGGATGGTTGAATGTAGTGACGATTCACGATACACCATCTGGCAATCGGATTGAAGGACATGGGTATAGCGAATGCCCGGAGAACGTCATCTGGCAAACTGAGTAGTGCCCACAGTGAAGTTTTTCGGAGGGTCAGTGATTGTGTGGAAGTACTTTTTATTGTTTGGCCTGGATCCAACCATTTCTGTGACTGGTCATCTGAACGCGTAATGTTACCAAGACATTCTGGACAACGCCGTACTCCTTTCCCTCTGGCAGCAGTTTGGAAATGGCCCTTTTTCTCTTTCAACACGATAAGGCACCTTGCCACAAAGCAAGGGTTGTAGGCAGATGGTTTGATGAAATGGGGGTGTAAGATTTTGACTGGCCTGTACAGAGCCCCGATTTCAACCTCATCGAACATCTTTGAGATGTGTTGGAGCGTCGATAGCGCGCAGGAGCGGAGCGCCCGAAATCTAACTGAACTGTCAAAGGCACGTTTGGCAGAATGACGAAAATGTCTTGCGGAAACATATCAAAAACTTGTGGACAGTATGCCCGACAGAATAGAGGATATGATAACAGCAAAAGATGGAGCAACTAGATAATAATACAAGTATTTTTCAAAGTGTTTCCATTAAATTGGTGGTGTCCCATGTCTTTTAGCAAGGCAGTGTATATTGATGCCCTAAAAGAAAAAAACAAAACTTGGCTTAAAATAGCTAAATCTCTCACCTTTATCTGTGTAGAGAATGCAAACGTCATTTCGAGAATGCAGTCATCATTTCGGTAACGCATGTCATAGTCCGAGAACGTTCCCGAAATGATTATTTGACATTTGATTTTGTTTATACGCCATCGACCCCACCCTAGAAACCGGATTTTAGGGTTATTAGCTAGTAAGTCGTGTTATTTAGCATAATTACGCAAAAAGTATATACTTTTCCCGCAAACGAAATATATAATAGCGTTCCCAAAATGATAAGGAATTAAAGTACGCTAAACAAATTTTAAACTGAAAGGTGCTTAACCAGCAAAATGAATTACAGATTGCACAAAATATACAAATACTGTCTTCCTTGTCGAAAAAGCTTCACGTGCATCTTCACCAGCACCATCTAGCGCGGTTATTTCGAAACATTTTGCCAAACCCCTTATTGCGTTCACGAAATGACGTGTTAAGTGTCGGACAACTTTTGAAAAGCCAATAAATGAAAATCCTAAGTAATAAAAATACAGTTTCCCATTATTTGTTGAAATAAATGATATATAAAGCTATAAACCAATGCATAATTTTCTGTGTTTAGTTTAATATCATTTTTTATTTGTTTGAATTACAAGAAGCTGTTTATGGACGCGTTCCCGAAATGAGTTTTGGAGTATATTTTAAATTAAAAAAAAAGGAAATTTGAAAATATTACCATTGAATTCACAGGGTACAGACAATTACAGATGATACCTATGTTTTAAACCCCACGTTATATTATTAACATGTAATTTTATTAAAAAAATCTTTTTCCGAAGTGAAATCTTCACCTCTCTGATTTTGAACCGTATGCTCTTTCAAAAATCCACAAACCTGGAAATAAAATGCGACCCATTGTTTCCAATATAGATTCCCACACTTATTTTGTTTCGAAATTTTTAGTCAATTATTTTGAAACTTTAAATTTATCGTCTTTTGATAGTTTAGTAGAAAAAATAGCGTAGAACTAGTCAATAAACTAAAGAAGGTCAAATTTACTGAGAGTTAGATTTTGGTCTCTTTTGATGTTGTACCTCTCTTCCCCAATGTCCCTGTCCCAGAAACCCTACAATTTCTTTTTGATATTATTAACAAAAATGGTATTCAACAAAATAAGGAGGACGAATGGATAACTTTATCCAAGCTCTGTGTGAATAATAACATATTTCAGTACTAAAACCAATTCGATAGAATGATTGGAGGCACCCCCATGGGTTCTTGTCTCAGCCCCATTCTGGCTGAAATTTTTCTTAAGTTAAAAACTTCAGGTTTCTATTTCCCAAAATTTGGTTTCGTTATGTTGAGGATGTTTTTGCCATCTTCGACGCAGAATTATGCGATTTTTTTTTTAAATTCATTGTAATGGCCTGAGGCCGACGAGTTGGGTCTCTGGATGGACCTGGATTAACGACTGCTGTATGATGGTCAAAGCAGCCAGGGGTGATGATTTGAGTCACTGATGAGTCGCCCATCCAGTGACTAGCCGTGCCTGATGTTGCTTAACTTCAGTGAAACACAATTTCAGTGAAAGCCCACCAGGCCACGGCCTCCCCCTGATTTGACCACTTTTGTGAACCACCTTATTAGTTATTATTCTTCTATCAAGTTTACTTAGGAAATTGAAATAGATAAAAAAATACCTTTTCTAGATATTTTGATTATTAGAAATAACGATTCTTTGGTTTTCGAAGTTTTCCGCCAGCCATGAAACCGTTTAAACTACATTCCCGTCAATTCGAGTCATCCATGGTAGGTTCAAAAAGTTTCCGAATTTTTAGACTATCTTAAGGTCTTTCAGTTTTGTGCGCTAACATATTGTTGCCAGATTGAAATAAATCTGGTGTCCTTGAACGTGTTCAAATACGCGCAATCAGTTTAACCCAGTCTGTTAGGGCACGGGCAATGAAACATGCCAACCGAGGGTTCTTTCTTTAGGACCCTCAAACAAACAGACAATCATCCGAGTAGAAAACAAGCTCGACCTCCTGACCACAGAAGTTCCCTGCGGACTGCTTCAAAGGAAAGGTTATGCTTGTGGGGTTTTTTTATTGCAAAAGAATATTCCACTACGAAGTCATACCAGAAGGTCCTACAGTTAATAATGAAATGTACGTGGGCACTTTGCTACGCCTGCGTGACGCCTTTCGCCCCGAAAGTCCATATCTTTGGATCTGCAGTGGAAGCTCTGAAGAAGTTGGCAAACAAAGGTATACAGTCCGCCTTCGACAAAAAGCATGAACGTGGACAAAAGTGTATAGTTTGCCAATGGCATAAATTCGAAGGCCAAAGTGCTTAAAATAAGCCCTGTCACACACGACTTTCTTGCGAAGCAAATTTCAGGAACTTTTTTAAATGTACCTCGTAGTAAACAATTCCTATTGTTTGCTATCTAGGGGACTATGTCGCAGCAAAAATGGTATGATTTCGGATTGGATTTGCTGTTGCGTTTATATGTGGTCACCCAAATTTAACAATGTTTTTTATAACGAATTCCTTAACCACAACAAGAATAACTAAATAATACCACCTGGATGCGCATTTCGAAAGCAAGGCTTTCAACCTTCGGCAGGAACAGGGAGGACACAGTAGAACAAAGTGTACTGAAGGTCGAAATTGACAATCGACAAACGAACAGTGAAGTGTACACTTCTTCAGATGGAACGAAAGCAGCGCTTTCACAAAGCTCATCGAACCAGAATAAATTCCAAATGAAATACACTGAGGTAGTCAAGAAGCTTAACCAAACCAAGCGGTCTTCCATATTATACAAAAAAGAAAATAAGATTGACGATTGTCAGAAACAAAATACAAACGAAATAATAAAACAACAACGAGAAAGAAGAATATCACATCTTCCAGTAGTCCGGGAAAGAAACGCTGCTGATGTCTTCATAGTTGATGTCAAGAATGTGCCTCGGTTTTCGATACTTCATATGCCACTTCATATCCACTGTGTTCTTCAGTATTCCAGTCACTAGGTCATTGTCGTGAATCTTCATCTTCTGCACCATAATCAAAAGGAGATCCGTAGAAACTGTCCGATGTGGACCATGTTTAAATCTGAAATATGGATTGATTTTTCACAGTTCTTCTGTCAAGCTGGGCAGTGGTCCTCAGAGTTACATTCTGGAATGACTGTAGCTTTCTCCATCTGCTTCTACAGATAGTCGCCCACGCAGGCATGCCATAGAGGAGTACGGTCCGAATAATCAACTTGTACAGAAGTAACTTATTGTGGATGCTGAGGGTGCTGTTGCGGCCCAGGAGAGCTATGAGAATGTACTTAGCCCTTTTCGCTTTGTTCAGAGCGTAGGTCGCTTGACGATTCCACGAGTCTTGAGTCGATGATAACGCCAAGATATTTGTAGTTGTCTACCCGGTCCAGTTTCTTATTGAATAGAACAAGAGTCTCTGGGGGACGCTTGAACTTTTTTGTTGAAGTACATAGCCTTGCACTTTCCGACATCAAGGTTCAGCTTCCAGCAGTTAAACCAGTCTTTGAACATCTTCAAGGCGTGCTGTAGACGAGTGATAACGTGAGCCGGCTTGTGTTCCATATCATAATGGCAGTATCGTCAGCATAGAAATATAGATTACAATTTTTGGGTTTAGGGAAATCATGCACAAAATAATTAAATAGCACGGACCCGAGAACAGACCCTTGACGGACACCGGCCTTTAAAACACGGGGCGTGGATAGATTTTCAATGGATGACTCGAATAGGGACGTTACAGTATATAAACGACTTTGTATTTTGGAGACACAATGATTGTAACTTTCAAAAACATACCATTTTGTCTCAATGTGAAACGTCATGATGGAATATATTATTATGTCTTCAATGTACTTTTTTTAATCATACAGGTTATCAATTTAATTAGCAATGTATTTATTGATTACTCTATTATTAAATACAATATTTTCCTATTCAATCTGATTCTCTTCCGCTCGACAACTTGGTAAGAGACACATGATAATTTTATATGATACAACAATAAGAAATATGTAAACTTGTTTTAATTATTTATCTACATGTACCTTAAAGATGATACGACCTGTGCGCAAGCAAGACGAAGGAGCCGGGAGAAGGAGTATTATTGCTTGGAAGGAGAAAAAATACGAGATAAACACGAACTGAGCAAGCGAGGCAGCTTCTATGAAACTCGCTCGTACTGCCAATTTTCACTCGGACAAACATTCACAGCAAATTACACGTATATTGTTGCACTCGTACGATGAGATTCTTCTGCTTATTATATTTTATTCTATAAGAATTACAGTATATAAGGTGTGTCTCATAATTATAAACAACGTATGCAAACATCACTTTTTGAAAAAATGGTTATTATTTTTGCAATAAAATAAAATTTTAAACATGTCTAAGAATATTAAAAATAATTTCAAACATTTGGAAGACTCTTCTGGAAATGACTTACGGTGAAAAAAATAAATTCACAACAGTCAAAAAAATCTCTGTCTCATAAACACACTTTGTTTAATATCCAATAAATTTTCCTTGTTTGGAAATAATAATTTTGTAAACGCGATTTGATAATGACTTAAACAATGTTTTCAGTGATTTCTGCGGCATATTTTCCCAGCTGGAAATAATTGCGGCTTGCAATTCATTATTGTACTGTACTGATTTCCATCGGCGTACACTGCCAACACCACCGTTTGACGTTTCCGTTATCAGGCCTTCTGTCTAGGAGGGTTGACACTGCTCGAGCCAATATTGCCCAAACGTTCTCCCGGGGATTTAAATAGGGCGATAAGGCGGGCCAGTCCATAACTTGAACACCATTGTCCAAAAAGCACTGCCAAGTTGACTTTGCAGTGTGGATTGGTGCATTATCTTCCTGAAATTCATAGAACGGGCCCCCTATTGCCTCTGCAAATTGTAACAAATTTTCTTCCAGCAAATTTTGGAAGGCTACGGCATTGAGTCTACGCTTAGGAAAAGCTAAATTCGTTATTCCAATAAATGAAAAAGTTCCCACACCATCAATGAACCACCACCTTGTTGTCGATTGGAGAAGATTTTTTCTTCTGCCATCATATCATGCCAGTAGTGGCTCCATCCGTCTTGCCCAACCAAATTAAATTTTTTTCTCATCACTGAAGATGACCTCCTGCCAATGGTGGGTCCAGTGCATGTGCTCTTTAGTCCATTCCAGTCGCTTCTCTTTGTGGCGTTCTGTCTACTTAGGTTGTTGTCAGTTTTTTTTTTTTTGTACACAAGAGTGTTTGTTTTCTTAACAGCACGAGCAACTGTCTCTTTGGAAATTCCAATGTCTGGCTGGCTTGCTACAGTACGGAGTGAAACATTCCACTTTCTTATTGAGCTTCCAGCTTCATTGTTGGCATCTGACCTGTTTCAAAGTCAGTAAGCCTTGGAACTCTCGGCATTGTTTTCTTCCTTTCAGTTGATTTCCAACACAATTGATAAGCAATTAATGGTGGTTGCCATTTGCAATTGTCTAATACTACACCAGCTGCTAATTTATGTAATCATTTTAATTAATAATTTTGAAATTAAATCAAGTGTGTTTATAATTATGAGATAGAGATTTTTTTGACTATTATGAATTTGTTTTTTCCTCTGTAAATCATTTCCAGAAGATTCTTCCAAATGTTTGAAATGATTTGTAATATGCTTAGACATGTTTGCAATTTTATTTTATCGCAAAAATAATAACCAGGTTTTCAAAATGTGATATATGCATATTGTGTTTATAATTATGAGACACACCTTAATTAGAAAAAAAACGCTTTATATGTCTGTCCATGATAGATCTGAAATCGCCATTTCAAATCCAGGCATGAATGACATGGGTTTTTTTTTCGATTTTATAATTTTAATCTTCACCTGATATGACTTTTTGTCATTTTTTTTGTATTTTTTTTTTTGAATTTTGAGTTTTATTTTCGAAAATTTCTCTCTAAACTTACAAACACAAATTTCATCTATTCTTAGAAAAAATTTTATATAGCTTTCTCTATTTGCTTTTGTCAACAATGAACTAACTCAACGATGTTTCGCTAATGGATAACAATATTAACAACAATATTGACATTTCTAAACTAAATAAAGGGATTTTTATTTTTCCAAGAATTTTTCTCAGTTTTTCTGAATACACAAACTTATTGGAATAATAATTCCGTACAGGATGGATGGTGGGTCAATTGAAATAAACAAGCAATTTACTTTACTCAATAGTAATGAAATAGTTTCAAATAAATAAAGAAAAAATATATTAATTGTTGCTTTGTTCCTACGCTCTTCCTTTGAAGGAAAGTCTACGACCTACGTCATCTATAGCAGCCATCATATCAATTTAATCGCGAAGGCAAACCTTGTTATTTTAATATCCTTGATGAGGACCTTATATCGTCGTCGTTCATTCCTTACCTTTCAGTCTTTTCTCCATTCTCAAAAGAGCGTTGCTTATATTCAAAAAAGCTGCGTCTTCTACCGATGAGGAGAAGTATAAAAATAGGCGATTAGCGTCGTCTACCGTCTCTTCTTCTCCGCATTGTTGCAAGCCATCCGCAAATGTTTGCTCGTTTGTTGCACGCTCTGCAAATCATCTTCATCTCCTCCTCCTCCTGTGTCCTCCCAGACAAAGGAATATACAGGGTGATTCAGAAAGGTAGGTCAAGAATAAAAATAAAATTTAACGGGGAATAAAATTTGTCCTATGAACGATAACTGAAATATGAACAGAAATAAAAATGACGCCACCAAGACCAACATGTTAATAACTCAGGTTCTTTAATGCCTAGGATAATGAAATTTGGAGGAATAATAGAGTACAGAAAACTGTGCATATCGTTTAAATTTGATCGAATTCCAACAAGATGTTTCCGAGTTACTCATTCAAAATCATAACACGTGCTCACTTGTGAGTACTAACCAGCACTTGTTACAATTTTGACTTAACAACTTGGAAAGTTATCGATGGAATTCGATCAAATTTTAACGGTATACACAGTATTATGGACCCTGTTATTCCTACATAATTTCATTAATCTGACCTTTACAGAACCTGAGTTATTAACTTGTTAGGCCGATAGGTACTTATGTTTTCACAATGTGCGTCCGTCTGTCCGTCCGTCCGTCTTGTCTGTTGGTGCTCTAGCTTTCGAACGCTTCCGAATTTTCGACTTCTGTTTTCGCCATTCAACAACTTAGAGAAAACGAAAGACTGAGTTCGTTGGTGGAAAAAACTCGGTGAACTACTTCCGGTTCAAAAGGTCAAAAATAATATAGGGGACCACGTTTTTCACTATACAATTCCATGTATAAATGGCCTGTGCATTGCCAAACGCTGTTCTCCCTTTGGCATTCCATAGCTAAAGCAAAGAAAAAGCTTGTGAATTAAGTGAAGACACGTGACCGTCTTTCTTGATGGTCAATATCAGTCAGAAGTGTTTCAAGGGGAAGTGGTTTAGTGGTTCAAGGGGAAGTGGTTTAGTGGTTCAAGGGGAAATGGTTTATTGGTTCAAGGGTATATGGTTCAGGGAAAACTTTCAAAGCTCAGATTTGGTATGTAATATATCAAACAACTTGGAATGATGTGTAATGAATGAATGTAACCTAAATAGTCGAAATTGGTTCAGAGGCACCTGGTTTCGTGCAACCATTATGGTTCATTCGGACTACCAATGCTAAAATATGGCATGTAATATCTCAAACGACTTGGAATAATGTGCCGTGAATGAATATAATGTAAAATTAATGATAATTGAAATTGGTTCCATGATTCGTGTTTTAATAATACAATTACGAAACTATTGGAAACTTTCACTGCTAAGATATGGCATGTAACTACTTACGCCTTATATTATCAATAGTTTGTTTGTGTTAGGCAAATTTTAACAATAGCTAGTAGCTACTCTTCCCTTCAATGATACATGCTTACGTAGAAAAGCGTTGTCAATAGTTTTTCAAGAAAGATTATTAAATAGAAATGCTAACAAATTAAAGGATTCGTTTATGTTCTAATCTATAGAGAAATACTACTTTCTCCATTTGACTTTTCAGATAGTTTTATTCAGTTTGAACTATACGTTTCCCTTAGAAGTACGCCTTGCTTAGCAACCAGAGGCTTCCTTAGCAACCTCATCTAATTCATAACAATGAAAGGCTTCTTTAGAAATCAAATGCTTTCTTTTTCGTTCTCGATTTCTTTAAAGTCCTACTGGTCCTGGGCATTTCGACTTGTTGATCTTGGTGGCGTCATTTTTATTTCTGTTCATATCTCAGTTATTGTTCAAATTCGGACCAATGTTCATAAGAAAAATTTTATTCCCCGCTACAAACTGTACATAGTTTTTCATTCTTGACCTAGCTTTCTGAATTACCCTGTATAGTAACGGTGTCGTCTCTCATACAAGTAGGCTTATAGGAATTTTGTTTTCTTCACAGAATGCTGCGAGCGCTGATGTAACACCTCCTAAAGATAAAGCCTGTGCACTGAAAATTCATACATTGTTACATCATCATAAAAAGGCATTGTTAATTATATTTCTACCAATAATAAGCCCTAAATTATGACTTCTTATGATCATGTAACAATGTATGAATTTTCAGTGCACAGGCTTTATCTTTAGGAGGTGTTGGCTGATGTCGCCGCTGTGGCTCGCTGATTGACTCTTTAATTTCCATGGAAACATGACGCAATCATTAAATGCACGAGAAATGCTTTAACACGAGGAATAAAAGGATTAAACCGATTAACCCTTATTAGGGTTAATACCATAAAAATGTTTGTAATTTTTAAAATGTTTTACGTTTTGTCTTATTTTATTAACTTTTTTTTTTATTATTAAAAGTAAATAAAGAATGGTCTGTGATGCTTTTTACACGCCAAACCTCAGATGTTTACATTATAGATGAAAATAGGAAAAAAAAATTTTTTGTGTTATAACATATGCTCGTTTTCCGCTAATTAATTTATGGAAAGCAAAAGCATACCCTTTCTTCAATATGAGAGAACAAAAATGCCATTTTTAATACATTTCAATTCAGTAAAAAAGCAATTTTTTGTAATACAGGTTAAGAAAATTAGGGCATAACTGCTTGGTTTACGTTAGCATCAACCATTGGAGCAAGTGGATTAGCTACTAGCAATTAGCAATAAGTCTCACAATAATTAGTTTTGGATAATATTAGTCCTAACAGCAATATTCTACTAATATCAATAAGGTATGGATAACAATAGGTCTAACAACTCGTAAGGAGTCGGTTGTTATATTATTACTCGTCATATCTTAGCATTGAAAGTTTCCAAAGATAACATATAGTGCCATTAAAACATGTACAACATTGGTGCGAAGAAGTGATAGTCAGATAATGCCAGGTCAGGACTGTAGGGTAGATATTTGAGTACCTCCCAACCTAATTCCTCAATTTTTCACGAACAGAATACCATCTGGGGACCATCTGGAGACAATCAACACTATACACCATCAGATAATCGACACTATATACAAAAACAATTCCGACTACCATTATCAATTATTATATTCACTCATGGCATGTTGTTACGAGTTGTTTGATATATTTCACGCCATATCTTAGCACTGATAGTTCCATCGGTACCATATGGTACGATTAGGACACGTACTACTAAACCAATAAGCCATTTGCAAAACCCCTGTGCATTAGGGGATTCATAGTATCAACCGACCTTTACAAGCAATCCAAACGTGCGTATTATGGCCCTGCAACAATGCAAAGTGCATCCATCATTATCTAATTTCAAGAGCAACAGCAAACAAACGCGTGAACCCACTGTGTTTACCACTGTGATTGTCTGTGTTTACTATCAATCCCAATAGTTTTGAATAAAATCTATTCCCACTATCATTATTAACGCGTTATATTCATTCATGAGAGGTCCTTACAAGTTGTTTGATATATTATACGCCATATCTTAAGGTGCGTTCCCATAGCTCGCTTGGAGCTTGAAGCTTTCAGCGTAATGCGTGGGATTTTTCATGCTCAAGTATCCAAAATACCAAGCTGATATGCGTTAGTTGCGTGAAGCAAGAGGATTTTCAAGCTGCTATTCGCTTCAAGCGTACATCTAGCTCAGTTTGATTATCAAGCAACTTGCTGCTTGGAAACGACCGAGGCACATGCGCACTACACACATTTCCCTGATTATAGTGTGAATATAAAGAAGAAAAGGGAAGGAAGAATTCCGCGATTTGTATTTGTTTCTTTTTTCTCCTTTGTATTCATGATTTCTTTGAAGAAAATCTTCATTTTATTATTATTTCTTCTTTGAGTATTAGAGTATGGTTTTAAAAATTTTTATCAATAATTTATTAATATTTATTTCTTTTATTTTATTTACTTAATTTAATTTATTTATTATTTTTATAATTTATTTATTTCATTTATTATTTATTTGTTTATTTATTTTTGTACATTTAATTGAGTTTTTTATATAAGTTTTAATTTGTTATTTTATATTTCTTTTTATTTTATTATCATTTTATTTTAATTTATTTTATTATATTCATTTATTATACAGAGTCGAGTCACTGAATTTTGACCGCCACGTAGGTATATGTAAATACGGTTGTGCTCATTCACATGGGGGGGGGGGGTGCGGATAAACCTGCCTGTTGGAAGATATATAAAGGTGATTTCAGAGGAACATTTCGTACAGCAGTCGTCGCCGTCGTGGGTAAAGTATGCGACCTAACTGGCCTTGAAAATGGTATGATCATTTCATAAGTCGCATGATCATAGTAGTCTGAGCAACAATCCAACTTTCATTGTCTCCATCTTGGATTTTAACAATTTTTTTTTTTGTTGGAAACAATGAAGTTTGGATTGTTGTTCATACTACTGCCGTCAGGTGACTTTTGAGTGCTCAGTCCTGTCTTTCTTATCGGCTACGACTCACAGCGAGGCCAACGAGATAACAAGGCCTGACAGATGGGTGCTAGCAACAATTCAACCTTCATTGTTTTCAACAAAAGGAAAAACACTGATTGTTAACATCCAAGATGGAAACAATGAAGGTTGGATTGTTGCTAGCACCCAGTTGGTCAGGTGACTTTTTCGCTTCCAGGCCTTGTTATCTCTTTGGCCTCGGACTCACCACAAGAACCTATGACGTACCGTTTTCTTGTGGTGTCAACTTTAATATTTAAAAAATAACTATAAATTTTTTTCATAACCGAATTACCATTTTAAAACAATAATTTAAAATTTTCATGCAACTTCCCCATTGGTTTCATGTATGGCGGCAGGTTTTGGGGACTATCTTTAATATACGTCATTGGTGTGCTCCGCGAGGCCAACGACAAATAAAGGCCCTGACCGTTGCCACCGAGAATTAAGACCTGTGCATTGAAACTTCATACATTATTACATCATCATTAAAAGGGCCGAGGCCAACGAGAGACAGGCCAGGGCACTCAAAAGTCATATGATCATCGGGGTACGGCCAACAATTCATCCTACATTGTCTCCATCTACACTATAGTCCATCCAGCCTTAGTTTGCGCGAAATGTTGGACATTGTTACAATTGTTGGACATTGTTACAATAAAAATTAAGCAATGCATAACAATTAACATGTCCGTCACATTTCGCGCAAACTAACACTGGATGGACTATAGTATCTCTCAATTTTGCCACAGGAGCTATTATAGTGTTGTTTAACATCTCTCTCTCTCTCTCTCTCTCTCTCTCTCTCTCTCTCTCTCTCTCTCTGACTGTTTACAACAAACGAAAAAATACGGATTGTTAAAACCCAACATGGAAACAATGAAGGTTATATTGTTGCTTGGACTAAAATGATCAGGTGACTTTGCAGTGACGTTAAAAAGAAAGATTCTATGCACTCTTTTTTTTCGCGATTTAACTCGTTTTAAAATAAAAGAGTCTATGCAAACATTTTTAATCATTCTTTTATTTTGTTTGCAGCACATTATGCACATCTCAGTTGGTAAAGAGAGGGAGGTAAAACAGCGCCATTGCAAAACTGAGACACGCCAAAAGTAACAATGGAAATTAATCAGTAAAACAGGTCTGTAATAATTAATCATTATTGAATGATATAATCAAGTACCGAAAGGCTAAATGAATACTGTCACATGAACCATTGAAGAACTCTATTCTTTATATATTCCACCCGTAAAACTTCTAATTTGTAATATGTGTATATTTAAAATGAAAGAATAGGTCGAACTAAATCTTCGAACTAAATTTGTCAATTAGCTAAACAGTATTTACTAACGTTATATTCGTTCATGGCTCCTCGTTAACAAGTGGTTTGATATGCTACTTACTATATCTTAGCATTGAAAATTTCTAACAGGTATCATAAAAGTATAATTAGAGCGCGTGCCACTGTACCGATTTCGACCATCTTCGAACTCCTCCGTGCCATTTCCCATATCTATCGATTGGTGAAAACAGATTTTTAAAATCTTTCATACTTTCTGAGAAACTCGAGTTCCGGCGGACGGACGGTCAAGGCCAAAGCATAAAGAACCTTTCGGTACTTAATAAATGAGGTCATGATAGCACAAAGTAAGTAGGCTTCCAAGAGTGAAAAGGACGACAATGAGAGGCAACCTGATCAAACTCAACAACAGCAATAACCAATTTATTAGACAAAACAACAAACTGTGGACGAGCCATTCGATTTTAAAACAATTTGATCACTTCGTCCTTATTTTAAGACAACAAAGAACTAAACGCATGCACCTTACGGTGACGCATTCGACATATGCAAAAAATGAAAATAAAAAAATATAGCAAAAGGCTTTTATACAACCAGTTTGTAAAACACTTGTCAAATCTTCAACAGTATCTCAGCGCTTGTACACAGAAATGGCGTATACACCAGCAACAGTAAACAGATGAGAACCTGTCGCTCAGCTCACCGGTATGTGTAAGGCTATAAATTAACACTGAGCAATGGTGGGAGCAACAACACGAACAAGTAAAAAACGATATTAACACATTTGTCTTCAGCGTTTAGTGGTACTTTCGTCGATGGAAAGGAGGACGGCAGTAGCAAAAGGGCTTAAGGGCGCGAATCTTCATGCAGTCTCCTTTGTGACCGCTGTTATTGATGCGCTCCAATTGCTCCTGAAGGACGACGAAGGCTTTCTCGTTGCTCGCATACAGCACCTTACCATTGTACATCCCACCTCCAGGAGTCACCTCCAGTATCACCTCATACACAAGAGAATGCTGCTTATCATCACTACTGTGCATGATCGCCAACGTCACGTTGTTTAAGCGCAAGCGGCGACACAACCTGCGGAACGGGTCGGTGAACTTGTTGATAGCCGCCACCACTTTCTGGGCGACAAGCTGTACCCGTTGGCTCTTCAAAGGCAGTGAGTCCCATTCTGAACATGGACAGAATTTCTTAGGAATCAGTGCGGCGGCGCACGTCCTCTTGGAGGGCACTTCGCGCGTGAAAAGCCCTACATGTGATGCGCTGTTCTTAGAGTCTTTCTCTTTTAGGTCGGTCTCAGTCAAGCGAAGAATGTCCAAGAGCGTCTCGTGGATGTCGAACGCCGTGACGAGACGATTAGCGTTCGTGTTTAAATTGGAGGCATATGCCGGGTACTTGGAAGCGAACCATCTTGGGAACATGATGAATAAAAATGGCAACTTAGACTCCTCGCGTCCAACCAACGTTGTGCGGGCTTCCCCGTAGCGGAACCCATGGTCGCTCATGAAGAAAACGATGCTCCGATTTAAGTGATTGACGGCATCGACACGCTTGAAAAAGTCCAGGACGAGGTCGTCGTACATGTGGAGCATGCCGAGAGTCTGGTGAGTCAGAGCGACGAGGAACGTCAAGGAGAAGACGGGCTCGCCTGCAAACACCGTCAAAAAGTCGCGCGTCCACTTTAGCATCATGCGCGCTTTGGAGAGGCCTCGGTTACACGTGCGTGGTATAAACTTAGCTTCTTTGTTGTGGAGATCCAACGTGCGAAAATAGTAGTCGGTTGGCTGAGTGGCGAAGCCGCGCACGGAGTAATAGAAGGCACCGGAGTAGGTTATGTCTTCGTTGTAGAGGATCCTGTAGCCTCGCTCAGCAAAGTCCTTCCAAACAAATGGCAAGGCGTCCACCTTGGAAGAGGACGTGAGGTGGAGAGTTCTTCTCCAATGCTGCCAATGCTTCCCCGTCAACATGGCAGTCATGACGGGAAACGTATTATAGCCCACTTTTGTGAATCCTTGCATCTCGACCATGTTGACGTGACGCCTCAAGAAGCGGTCAGTCTTCTCCATATGCCTCAGGTAGTGCCCCCTCGACACGGAGTCTATGATTAGAAACAAGACGCTCAATTTGTCGTGCACGCCAGGCGTCTCGACTTCCTTCCGCTTCCGACAACGCTCCTCCACGTCCTTCTTGCGCTGAACAAAGGCCACAACGTTGTCGAACACGAGCCGATCTTTCACCGTACAAAAGACCCTCACGAAATCGTCCTCCACTGGCGTATCCTCTTCTTTTAAGATCGTCCGGTTCGCACTCACATAGGAGGCATAGTCGTTGAAGCGTAATACGGCGCTGTAACCACAGGTACGGTTCACTCCGTATTTGGACAACTTATTTGCGTGCATATGCAAGGTCGGGTACAGAGGATCGTTTCCTGCAACGACCGGAGGCTTCTCGTCGCCTTTACTGCATTTGACCAGTTTCTTCTGGTAGAAGACGCTTCGGTTGTCCGCCTCGACCTCTACGATGCGGCAACCTTCCGTATTGACGAGCATTTTTGGCTGCTGGTCATAGCGCTCCTTGGACGAGGCGTCCCAACACAAGAAGACAAAATACAGCGTCGTCACGACCGACACTATTATCACCGACACGAAAAGTTTAGTCATCCGCCTTTTGTTCCCGTAGTCTAAAAATGAAAAGAAAACTCCAATAATTTTTTTTTCTGGCGCAGTAGCCCTTTTTCAATCCCAATAAGAAAATTATTCATAAATTATTCTTGAGAACCAAGAATAGTACAATAACAAGGTTCGCCTATGCGACATTGTTTGGAAATATGACGAGGTGCTTGCGACTTCACTAAAAGAACCGGCGCGCTAACAACGGACGAGAAATATTTGGCATACGCTGTTCCGCTGCCGCGTGCAAAATAGTTTAATAAAACTAAGAAAAACACAAACAAGCAACATATTAAATCCCATTTGCATTTCCAAAATATAAAAAACATTGATAGGTAATTTGGTTGAAATGCAATATGAAACAATTGGGAATAACAAAAAGAAATTTTGTTAGTAAAATATTGTAAAAAAATTGAAAAAATACCAAAAACAAATCAAAAATCTGTGGATAATAGTAATAACTAAGAGAGAAAAAAACTTTTTAACTACAACAAGAATAACAGAAAAATACGACCTGGATGCGCATTTCGAAAGCAAGACTTTCATCATTCGGCAGGAAGAGGTGTTCTGAAGGTTGAAATCGACAATCGACAATCGAGCAGGGAAATGGAAAAAGTCACGAATGCTCCGGGAGCAGGGCTTCCATAGCACACTCGCCCAAAGAGTAACCAGGGGAATTACACTGATATAGAGGAGAAGCCTGATGGTCTTCTTGAGTCATCCTGAGGATAAGATTCTTACCTAGTAGGACGAGGGATAAGAACCTTTTGTAGGAACTTTTTGAACCTACCTCGTATGTAGGGTGCTATTGGAGGAGACCACTTCGAGCGATCTTAAATAGGAATTTTTGGTCTACCACCTCGAAGAATATTAAAGAAGACTGCTATACATGCAATTATACTGTACTCAAAAATTTTGAATATGAAACATTAGCATGGGCGTAGTCAAAGGAACAGGGAAAACGTGAACTCATCTGGGGCTTGAATGATCATCCAAACGGTCACAATGCACTTCAACGGATTCGTAAGATAATGCTAGAAAAGATTCGTGAACTAGCACACGAGGCACATCGTGCATTGAATATCTGTCCAGCTACAAGTATTCTCTTCTTCATGCATGGATGAAGCATCATAAGAAATGCATGATGAAACTATGGAATATGTAGCAGGTTGAATGGCAAAAAAACTGCTCAAATGGGAGATAACACGTATGAATCAGAACTTGGTCACACGTGAGAAGCACTTTCTGTATGGTGTCGCAGTGAAGCCATCGAAAGAGTGAATGAATTAAAACACTTCATGGCAAGAAAGACGAACGCTTTTAAATTCTATGATAAACGTGCACCTTGCTTAAACACATAATTTGTTATTCTGTATGTGTGTTTATAAAAATAAGACTGCAGAGGTTGACCGGGATAATTACACTTGTAGTTAAACAGAACAATCTCAAAAAATTAAATTATAATTCCCAATTGGTTAAATAATAACTCAATCAATACACCACAGAACAAAGGGACTATCCATACTACGAAAAATACGAAAAACAGGAATTCTAGGTGATACAACAGGACTTTATCTAAATACTTCTTGACTTGGCTCACCACTAGATACTTTAGACTCAATTTTTTCTTGCCCTTGACGTCGAAGCTCTTATACCCTCTTGCTCTATTTGAAACTCCCGTTGTTCAGATGTTTCAAATACCCGTATAGCTTTTTCTGTTTTAATTGCAGAGTTTCTCTAACCAATACTCGTTCTTTCTCTTTCCTTTCCAGAGTTACAAGCCGATCATTTTCAAACATTTCTTCAACGCGTATCCTTACGCATATCCATCGGAACAATCGGAATTTTGTACCTAGGAATAAGTCAACTGGGATGGGAAAGATTAATAACACAGCAGAAGCTACAAGAATGTAATTTTATTTTAGTTACTCGCTGCAGTATTCGAGCCTACGAGCCTACTTTTTTTCGAAAATAATGAGAACAAGAATGATTCTACCAAAACGGAAAAAGAAGCACATTTTCGTGTTATAGCATCATACATAAATGCAATACAGTATTAACCCACATTTTAAAACACCTTAGAGAAAATATAAAAATATGAAAACTAAATTGTAAATTAATAATAGTTATAAATTAAAAATACAAATTAAATAAAAAATAAGATAAAATAAACAAAAATAATTAATCAAAATCAAAATAAAAAGCTGACGTTTCGGATAGAGACTATCCTTTATCAAAGCAAAAAGGATAATTCTCTAAAAGCAAGTAGAATATTAGAGAATTATCCTGAAGTTATGTAAATTACTATTAAGTAAACTAATATAAAGAAAGAATTTAAACGAATAAACATGAAGTACTGAAAGATTAAATGGAGAGTGAAGTTATTCTTTATATATTTGAACAAAAAGAAGTTCTTTAATTCGTAGGCATTTCCGCGTAATGTTAAACGAAGTGAGCCTCAAGTGCTGAAGCGTTTAGTGCAAGCATCTATTATTTTCTCATATTTTATTATTAAAGTGTTTCAAGGGCTAAGATCAAAAACTCTCACCGGTGAGAAGAGTTAGCCCTTGGTCGGTCAAAAATCCCAGTGAGAAAACTGTGACGTCATTTTAACGCGGACAGAAAAGCCAGTTAGTGCTGCTATGCCTAACCGGTTAGTCTCACCGTCCTCACCGAGAAAAAGACGGTTAGCCCAGTGAGAAATTACGTCATCATTCTCTCACCGGTGAGGGTTTTTGACCACAGCCTAAGTTAGCATCTACCATTGAAGCAAGCGATGAGCTACTAGCAATACGTCTCACAATAATTAGTTCTGGATAATATTAGGCCTAAAAGCAATATGCTCTTAATATCAATAAGCTATGGATAACAATAGGTCTAACAACTAGCATTGAGGAGTTGGTTGATATATAACACGTCATATGTTAGCATTGAGAGTTTCCAAAGGTAACATACAGTACCATTAAAACATGTACAACATTGGTCCGAAGAGGTGATAGTCAGATTATGCAATGTCTGGACTGTAGGGTAGATATTTGAGCACCTCCCAGCCTAATTCCTCAATTTTTCACGAACAGAATACCATCTGGGGACCGTCTGGAGACAAACAACACTATACACTTCCAGATATTCAACACTATATACATAAACAATTCCGACCACCGTTATTAATCATTATATTCACTCATGACACATCGTTACGAGTTGTTTGATATATTCACGTCATATCTTAGCATTGGAAGTTTAGACGACACCATATGATGCAATTAGGACACCTACTGCTAACCGATTCTGACTATCATTAATTACTCGTTATATTCACTCATGACACGTTGTTACAAGTTGTTTGATACATGCCATCTTTTATCAATAAAAGTTCCAACGGTACCATTAAAACACGTACTACGACAAAATTTCCACTATCGTTATTTACGCGTTATATTCATTCATGAGACGTCCTTACGAATTGTTTGATATATTACATGCCATATCTTAGCACTGAAAGTTTTTAATGGTACCATAATGCACCATTGGAACACCTATCACTAGACCATTTTCTGCTATCAATAGTTTTCATTCATAACACGTCGTGACAATTTATCAGGTATATTACGTGCCATATCTGGTTATTGCAAATTTTTAAAGGGGGGTCATAATGGGGTATCACCTTCAAACTTGTTCGTGCTCTTTCCCATATTAATAGATTGGTAAAAACAGTGTGAGAAAGTTAATTAGTTTTCAAGTTATCGTAATAAATAATAAACTCCCTACGAATAAAAACATCCTTTTGGTTTAGAGACTCATCTCCCCTTTCAATAATCGTCAATCACGTGCATCCTGCACGCGCACCATTTCAAGAACGTTTAGAGCACATTCAGAGCTGAACGGAAGTCCTGAGGACGCGTTTTCCCCAATGCAAGGATAATTCGTCTCATCCAGCAATTCACTACACGCACTCTGTCTATCGCAACGCAATGCATTGTTGGAATCGTGTTTACAGACGGAGAGACATCTGGGCAAACCGATCATATAAGCACTTTTCTACGAACGGCCGTTGAAGACCTCGGACGGCCATTCCCTGCGCTATTGCGGTTTTCCACATTCTCTCTCCTATTTAAAAGACCGACACCATTTCGCTACATGATGTCTGCTCATTGCTTCTTCTCTATAAACTTCCACGATTTGATTGTGAATTTCAGATGCGGGCACATACATTGGCCATAAGAAACGAATCACGGCTCGTACCTCCAAGCGAAACCACTTTTCTAAACGTCTTGCCATTTCAATCGCTTTGACGCGTTTGCGAACTGACACTTCCTACCCGCACAAACAGTGTAAGATAACTAGCGCCATCTATCTCCATTCTGAGGAAAAATATTCTCTCCAGAATAATTACTTCCCAAATGTTAGTGCTTGTAACCTTTTTTTTTTTTTTTAGATCCATCCTCTATTTAGCATAGTGTACACGAGATTTTGTAAAAAGTTGTCGTTTGTGATGTCAACCACGTAATAATAGCTTCTTTAATTGCGTTCATCGTTGTTGAACTTGTGGCCGCTTTTACCTAGCGACTTTCATCCCTTTTTGCACCTAAAACTTCAACAACGATATCACCACTGTTAATCCTATTTCAACCAATAATAAGCCCTAAATATGGTCAACTAATGATGATGTAACAATGTATGATGTTTCCGTTATCAGGCCTTCTGTCTAGAAGGTGTTGGTAAAGCTGGGGGGGGAACCTTCAAAAGCGCTGTTTTTGAAAAAGTATTTTTTCAATCACTTGTTTCCAGGTGTTTTTGACCATAAGCTGTGTCGACTATCTGGATATTATTTAATTAAGAGTGAGGGAACACGAGATATAATTACCTAAAACACATTGTTAGGTATTGTAGCGTCCCTATGCTTGGTCGGGAGTACAGATCAATCCAGTGACTGGAAATTCTATTAAACAAGATCTTAAGTTCGTATTGAGGAATAAGTGTCAGACGTAATTGGTTGGTACCTCCTAAATACCTGTGAAGGGTAACGTTTATTCTCAAGAGATTAATTCTAAAACAATAATTAAATAGATCAGGCACCTCACAGGTGTCGAGGTCAAACAAAGAAAAAAAAAATCAACAAGCAATTAAATAAAATAACAAGTAAACAAAAATCTATTCTATTGTCTTTCACTAAAATATTGAGATCAACTTCGTCTTGAAAACATAAGAAGTAAATGTCCAGTTTCTCTTAAAATCACATCTGGTAAGTATTTTTTTTAAACTAATTTTAGTCGTAACAAATTAATTGATGTTTACTACACTCCCAAGGGATTATCTATGAGTCTATCATGTTAATATTAACGTCAACGGTTTTCTTATTTTAGTTCGTCATTATCTTTTTTAGTCCTTGGTTGAAGTGATTACTCTAGGTAAGTCTCATTAATTGGGTAAACGTCTTTCTCCTTAATTTGCTTCTTTCTTAATTTTTCCTTATTAATTTTTTTATTGTTATTTCCTTCTTTTTTTCTTTTCACTTTAGGTTTAAAATCTGCATAGAGTTCGTCAACAAGAAATTAAGGGGTCCGTCTGGGGCTACAATCGTAATACTGTGTCACCGCTTGAAGAAATTGTCCTCGTCGAGGATGGAAAAAACTTGGACTGAGTGGGGGGGGGGGCGGGGTCGAAAACTAATTATAAACTAATAATGTCGGGATAAGGTAGGGTAACGTTAGTAGAGGGGTGCCCACCCTAGACCCAAGATACGAGCAATACGGCTGTAAATCCTCATCGGAAAGATTTCTCATACGTTGTTGGATTGATGTTAACAAAATCAGTTCTATCACGGGACCCCAAAGCGGAAAATGGAAAGAAATGGATATTACTTTTCTTGTCGTCGTCTTATGGTTGGTAGTACGAACGTCTATGGCGGCGCTGGCCGAACGTAATTATTGAGCCGTCGAGGTTGCAAGGCTTCTGAAATCTTGACGCTGAATCTCGTCTAAGGTCCACAGCTCTCGGTAAAAGTCTCCATTCTGTAGTTAGGTCGTTTATCGTCGTCTTTCTTTTTCTTCAGTCGCTCAAGCCCTCCGAGGTGAGCTGCTTGCCCTTCGTATTCCAAAATTTCACTCCTGCTTCTCCTCTCTCTCCTCGCTTCGCAACAACTATCTGTCAAGTTCTTTTTTCAGTCTGATATTAACAAGAAATTAATCCTCCCGAGGAAGGTATAGGAAAGTAGCGGAAGCTCCGAGGTCATCTATTTTTTACCCTTTTATCTGCACTTTTTAAACCCCCCCCCCATTTTTTAATCGAAAAATTGACTTTCTCGAACGTAGTATTTAGAAAATGAAAACGAGCTTTATCTTCTATCGTTTCTCATCATTTCCGATCGAATGATATATCACACGCCATATGTTGCCATAGTTCTAATGGCCAAGCGAGTGCCACCCCCACAACTTCGACCCTTATTGGGACAATTTGGCCCATACTTTACAGTAATGTTGATCTTGCTTAGAGGAATCTGCTTACCGAATTTCACTCCTTTATATGCATAAATACGCGTAGACCGTTTGGTCCCCTCTGATTTCTGCCCCCGAAACTCCGACCCCAGTAGGCCAATCAAAACCAAACAAAATAGTGAACGTGCACATGCCCTTAGCAAGCTACATTCCGAATTTCAACCTTCTACCTCAAAAACTGCGGAAATTATGAAGGGGACGGACGGACAGACAGACAGACGGACATTGTGAAAACAATAAGTAGCTCCATTCTTCCGCTACTTAATAACCACATTGTTGTGCGTGAGTCCATTGTTGAGTAAGTTTCCAAGATCGGTTTATCAAATAAGAGTTTTTTTTCATCGTTTAATAAAATTATCGGGAAATCAATACAATAATTGCATTTATCAAGAATTTTTTTAAACAAAAGAATTTTTTCTATTCAATCTGATTCTATTCCGCTCGACAACTTGGTAAGAGATACATGATAATTTTATATGATACAACAATAAGAAATATGTAAACTTGTTTTAATTATTTATCTACATGTACCTTAAAGATGATACGACCTGTGCGCAAGCAAGACGAGGGAGCCGGGAGAAGGAGTATTATTGCTTGGAAGGAGAAAAAAAACGAGATAAACACGAACTGAGCAAGCGAGGTAGCCTCTATGAAACTCGCTCGTACTGCCAATTTTCACTCGGACAAACATTCACAGCAAATTACACGTATATTGTTGCACTCGTACGATGAGATTCTTCTGCTTATTATATTTTATTCTATAAGAATTACAGTATATAAGGTGTCTCATAATTATAAACAACGTATGCAAACATCACTTTTTGAAAAACTGGTTATTATTTTTGCAATAAAATAAAATTTTAAACATGTCTAAGAATATTAAAAATAATTTCAAACATTTGGAAGACTCTTCTGGAAATGACTTACGGTGAAAAAAATAAATTCACAACAGTCAAAAAAATCTCTGTCTCATAAACACACTTTGTTTAATATCCAATAAATTTTCCTTGTTTGGAAATAATAATTTTGTAAACGCGATTTGATAATGACTTAAACAATGTTTTCAGTGATTTCTGCGGCATATTTTCCCAGCTGGAAATAATTGCGGCTTGCAATTCTTTAGTTGTACTGTACTGATTTCTATCGACGTACACTGCCAACACCACCGTTTGACGTTTCCGTTATCAGGCCTTCTGTCTAGGAGGGTTGACACTGCTCGAGCCAATATTGCCCAAACGTTCTCCATGGGGTTTAAATCAGGCGATAAGGCAAGCCAGTCCATAAGTTGAACACCATTGTCCAAAAAGCACTGCCAAGTTGACTTTGCAGTGTGGATTGGTGCATTATCTTGCTGAAATTCATAGAACGGGCCCCCTATGCCTCTGCAAATGGTAACAAATTTTCTTCCAGCAAATTTTGGTAGGCTACGGCATTGAGTCTACCCTTAGGAAAAGCTAAAGTCGTTGTTCCATTAAATGAAAAAGTTTCCACGCCATCAATGAACCACCACCTTGTTGTCGATTGGAGAAGATTTTTTCTTCAGCCCTTATGTCATGCCAGTAGTCACTCCATCCGTCTGGCACAACCAAATTAAATTTTTTCCTCATCACTGGAGATGACCTCCTGCCATTGGTGGGTCCAGTGCATGTGCTCTTTAGTCCGTTCCAGTCGCTTCTCTTTGTGGCGTTCTGTCAACTTAGGTTGTCGTCGTTTTTTGTTATTTTTTGTACACAAGAGTGTTTGTTTTTTTAACAGCACGAGCAACTGTCTCTTTGGAAATTCCAATAGCTGGCTGGCTTGCTACAGTACGGAGGAAACATTCCACCTTCTTATTGAGCTTCCAGCTTCATTGTTGGTATCTGACCTGTTTCAAAGTCAGTAAGCCTTGAACCTCTCGTTGTTTTCCTCCTTTCAGTTGATTACCAACACAATTGATAAGCAATTAATGGTGGTTGCCATTTGCAATTGTCTAATACTACACCTGCTGCTAATTTATGTAATCATTTTATTTAATAATTTTGAAATTAAAATCAAGTGTGTTTATAATTATGAGATAGAAATTTTTTGACTATTATGAATTTGTTTTTTCCTCTGTAAATCATTTCCAGAAGATTCTTCCAAATGTTTGAAATGATTTGTAATATGCTTAGACATGTTTACAATTTTATTTTATCGCAAAAATAATAACCAGGTTTTCAAAACGTGATATATGCATATTGTGTTTATAAGTATGAGACACACCTTAATTAAAAAAAATTCGCTTTATATGTCTGTCCATGATAGATCTGAAATCGCCAGTTTAAATCCAGGCATGAATGACATGGTTTTTTTTTCGATTTTATAATTTTAATCTTCACCTGATATGACTTTTTGTCATTTTTTTTTTATTTTTTTTTTTTGAATTTTGAGTTTTATTTTCGAAAATTTCTCTCTAAACTTACATACACAAATTTCATCTATTCTTAGAAAAATTTTTTATATAGCTTTCTCTATTTATGTGTGGCAACAATGAACTAACTCAACGATGTTACGCTAATGGATAACAATATTAACAACAATATTGACATTTCTAAATTAAATAAAGGGATTTTTATTTTTCCAAGAATTTTTCTCAGTTTTTCTGAATACACAAACTTATTGGAATAATAATTCCGTACAGGATGGATGGTGGGTCAATTGAAATAAACAAGCAATTTACTTTTCTCAATAGTAATGAAATAGTTTCAAATAAATAAATAAACAATATATTAGTTGTTGCTTTGTTTCTACGCTTATCCTTTGAAAGAAAGACTACGAACTACGTCATCTATAGCAGCCATCATATCAATTTAATCGCGAAGGCAAACCTTGTTATTTTAATATCCTTGCTGAGGACCTTATATCGTCGTCGTTCATTCCTTACCTTTCAGTCTTTTCTCCATTCTCAAAAGAGCGTTGCTTATATTCAAAAAAGCTGCGTCTTCTTCCGATGAAGAGAAGTATAAAAATAAGCGATTAGCGTCGTCTACCGTCTCTTCTTCTCCACATTGTTGCAAGCCATCCGCAAATGTTCGCTCGTTTGTTGCACGCTCTGCAAATCATCTTCATCTCCTCCTCCTCCTCCTCCTCCTGTGTCCTCCAAGACAAAGGAATATACAGGGTGATTCAGAAAGGTAGGTCAAGAATGAAATACCATGTACAGTTTGTAACGGGGAACAAAATTTTTCCTATGAACGATAACTGAGATATGAACGGAAATAAAAATGCCGCCACCAAGATCATCACGTTGATAACTCAGGTTCTCTAACGCCTAGGATAATGAAATTTGGAGGAATAACAAAGTACATAAAACTGTGTTTATCGTTTAAATTTGATCGAATTCCAACAAGATGTTTCCGAGATACTCATTCAACATCATAACACGTGTTCACTTGTGGGTATTAACCAGCACTTGTTACTAGGTAAGTTATCGTTGGAATTCGATCAAATTTTAACGGTATACACAGTCTTATGTGCCCTGTTATTCCTACAAATTTCATTAATCTGGCCTTTACAGAACCTGAGTTATTAACTTGTTAGGCCGATAGGTACTTATGTTTTCACAATGTGCGTCCGTCTGTCCGTCCTTCCATCTGTCCGTCTGTCTGTTGGTGCTCTACCTTTCGATCGCTTCCGAATATTCAACTTCTGTTTTCGCCATTCAACAACTTAGGGAAATCGGAAGACTGAGTTCGTTGGTGGAAAAAATCGGTGAACTACTTCCTGTTCAAAAGGTCAAAAATAATATAGGGGACCACGTTTTTCACTATACAATTCCATGTATAAATGGCCTGTGCATTGCCAAATGCTGTTCTCCCTTTGGCATTCCATAGCTAAAGCAAAGAAAAAGCTTGTGAATTAAGTGAAGACACGTGACCGTCTTCCTTGATGGTCAATATCAGTCAGATGTGGTTCAAGGGTATATGGGTCAGGGAAAACTTTCAAAGCTCAGATTTGGCATGTAATATATCAAACGACTTGGAATAATGTGCCATGAATGAATATAGCGTAAAATTAATGATAGTCGAAATTGGTTCAAAGGCACCTGGTTTCGTGGAACCATTATGGTTCATTGGGACTATCAATGCTAAAATATGGCATGTAATATATCAAACGACTTGGAATGATGTGCCATGAATGAATATAACGTAAAATTAATGATACTCCAAATTGGTTCAAAGGCACCTGGTTTCGTGGAACCATTATGGTTCATTGGAAATGTCAATGCTAAAATATGGCATATAATATATGGGTGCTCGCGTATCCGCCGGGAGACATCCGAATACAAACTGCCCGAAACCATTGTTGGGCGGCAACAAGCTGGAGGAGGCATATAATAGCCTGGGGCATGTTTTCGTGGCAGGTTTTGGGTCCATTACTGGAAGGTACCATCAATAGCTGTGCACATTTATCCATCATTGCCGACCAGGTGCATCCCTACATGGCAACTGTGCATTCTGCGAATGATGGCATCTTTCAACAGAATAATGCCACATGCCACTTGGCCAAAATTTGCTGTGCATGGTTCGAGGAGCATGAGGATGAATTTCACTTACTATCCTGGCCTCCAAACTTCCCAGATCTTAATCTTTGCGAGGATATGTAAGAACATCTGGAAAGACACGTCAGGATGCGAGACCCTCCGCCACGGAACTCTCATGAGTTCGTGATGCTGTGCTGTTCGCATGGACACAGACACCTGTTGCCACCTTCCAAGCACTCATTGATATATGCCCCGTCGCTCTAGCTGCTGTTTTAACTGCAAAAAGAGGCTATTCGGATTGTTATAATTTAGTGACTCAGTCCTTTATATAATATTCATTAATTTAATTTTATTCCATTAAATTTTTATTGAATTTATTATATTTATTTGTTATTTTACTAGTCCTTTTATTAATTTATGTATTATTTTAATTTATTTATTACTTAAGTTTATTTAATGAATAGGTTTGTTTATTTAAATTTAGTTGTTTTATTTTATTTTATTTTATTTTATTTTATTTTATTTTATTTATTTATTCCATTTTTTGCAGCTTCATCGAAAATAATAATAAATATCACGTTTTGCTAAATTGGAAATATTTTACCCGTTTTTACAAAATTTATTTATTTATTTATTTATTTATTTATTTATTTACAATAACAGAACAATAAATTTGCAATAATTATAATACAACAATATAAAAGAAAAATCAAATAAAATAAATTCAGTAAATTTTGTATCAAAATCATGTACTTTTTAGATTAATTAGCAATAGCTTTTTAAAATTAATTTCCTTTTCAGTAACATCTAACGTTTTCGCGCATTGAAGGCGCCATGTTTTTTGAAATTCACGCCTGCGATTTCTCGCGAGACACATTAGCTATGAGATAGCTTCAACGCTAGCTTGGCTTTTCAAGCTGAACTTTTCAAGCCATATTTTTCTAGCGAGTAGTATTTGCTTCAAAGCTCAAGCGAGCTATGGGAACGCACCTTTAGCATTGAAAGTTTCCAATGGTACCATAAGGCACCATTGGAACACCTACCACTAGACCATTTTCTACTTTCAATAGTTTTCATTCATAAGACGTCGTGACGATTCGTTAGGCATATTCCATGCCATATCTGGTTATTGCAAATTTTTAAGGGGGTGCCATAAAGGGGTATCACCATCAAACTTGTTCGTGCTCTGTCCTATATTAATAGATTGGTGAAAACAGTGTGAAAAAGTTAATTAGTTTTCAAGTTATCGTAATAAATAATAAACTCCCTAGGAATATAAACATTCTTTTGGTTTAGAGACTCATCTCCCCTTTCAATAATCGTCAATCAGGTGCACTCTGCACGCGCACCATTTCAAGAACGTGCAGAGCCGAGCCGAAGTGCTGAGGACGCGTTTTCCCCAATGCAAGGATAATTCGTCTCTTCCAGCAATTCACTACATGCACTCTCTCTATCGCAACGCAATGCATAGCTGTTTTCTTCTCCCTACGACAGTTACGGGCACTTTCGCTATCAATCACATGAACGTTCATTTTAGCATTCATATCAATACTGCCGTCTCTGCTTGTAGATCTTATACTTTCACTTGGACTACTTCCACTAACATCAGCGACACTACTTCCATCGAAATCGTTGTAAATTTGTTTTGAGTTTGCCATTTTTGTTCCAAACAGTATGGCGGCAATAGACAAAACACGAACAAGTGAAGTAAATGATGCATGTAATTGTTGGTTATTTTATTATCAATGCGAGCAAAGTTGTTGTTAATGACGTTCTTGTAGAGACGATTGTTACGCTCTCTACAAGAAGGTTACAATCAACAACTTTGCTAGCATTAATCATCGAATTAACAATAATTGCCTACTACAATTAACAACGAAAACAATAAACAACAATACAGGCAGTCATTACGTCATGATTCCATTCTATACATATTAAATTTAAATATTAAATATCTTATCAATTGGGAGTCCATTGATACCGCTGGAGTGTACACTGAATGCTGCTCGTTACCTGACGATCGTCGCAGACCAAGTACATCCCTTCATGTCGGCAGTGTTTCCTCAGGGTGATGGCACCTTTCAACAGGACAATGCTCCCTGTCGTACTGCCAAAATTGTCCTCGACTGGTTCGAGGAACATGAGGATGAATTCCAGCTACTCCCATGGCTACCAAACTCCCCGACCCTCAACCCCATTGAACATTTGTGGGACCGTCTCGATCTCCATGTCTGCATGCTGGTCCTTCCACCACGCATGATGTTGGAATTACAGGATGCACTGATCGCCGAATGGTCCCAGATACCTGCAACCACCTTCCGAGGACTTATTGACACTCTGCCACGTCGACTAGCTGCTGTGCTTGCCGCCAAAGGTGGATATTCCGGATACTAGCAGGTGGTCATATTAATGTGTCCCGACCCTGTATAATTCCTTTACTAACAGAACTGAAGGGAACAGAAGCAACGTTCTACCATTGTTACGCCGTTCTTCCGTTTACAAACAAAAGCCGTCGCATGCTAACGGAGAGGCAACGAAAATTACGAAAAACGACGTAACCCAATCAGCGACGAGCAAAGGTGAAATGCAGAGAGAAGGAGAGAAGAAAGAGATATTTGGCTGTAGATACCGTAGGAGAAAGGTGGAATGGAAGGAGGAGAGCTTTTAAGCGAGAGGCGACCCAAGACAGACCAGGAATGAAATTGGAAAAGATTGGGAACGTTATCCGTGAGGAGAACCGTACGGCTTGGGTCACACTGGCGTAAAACGCCGACGAAACGACGCCAGTGATGTCAATTCCGGTTAATAGAATGGCGCCGAGCTTGGTGACGTCGTTACGTCGGCGTATTTACGTGGCGCTTTACGCTTGTGTGACCCAGGCCTAAGATGAACGCCGAACAGGGGGAGCAAATCCGAAACGGCTCACGGGAGGTCTCCGCAGAGAGAAGCAAAACTTCGCATCGACGAGAGGAATTGCTGAATAATCCTCATCCTGGCGTAGGTGTTACTCCTTCCTACATTTACAGCATTACAAGCATACAAATAGACTTTTGGGTTAACTCCGTTAGTGAGGAGAAATGTCTTAACGTTGAAAACGAGTTGCGTAGAGTCAAAGGAATCTTCCCTTATGGGATGAGTGGCTTCGTCCGCAATGGAAAAAGTCGTTGCTCTCTCCACTAAAACGACGTGTTTAATTTTATCTTCTCGCTTGGAAAAATACCGTTGCTTCTAATCTTTAGACCTGTTGTTAACGTGAAATTATTTCTTCTAAGTTAACTGAGCTGAATTTATGCTTCTTATGAATTTTTGAGCTCTTGCGCTCTAGGATTATTTGAGATTGAAATTAGCTATTGCGCTAACGGAGATTCTCTATTTAAATGGACTCCTGCTGTTTTCCACTAAAATTAATTATACTGATTCTTGAAATTTCTGAGTAAATGAGCGTTAAGTGCGTTTTAATTTTTGATGTGTACTCTACCTCGTGCCATTAAATTGCATATTGTGGCTGATATTATTTCTTGTTCCGTAGTTTGATGGAATTAAGAATAGCTGTAGTGAATTATCCTCTTACGTCAATTTACTCACTGACTCAATTTTTGTTTATTGCCTATTCTGTATTCAGACGAGCGTTCTTCGTTTCTGACTGCTGTTTGAAGAATGGAAGCTGATCTTTACCGACTGCTGTACTCGAAGATGTCTACGTCGTAGATGCAAGCGTTTTCCACTGCGTTAGTTTCTTCTAGTTTCCTGTTTGAAGCATCGCGACTACAAGGCAACTATTGTATGGAAATTTAAAAGCGCCCATTGGGCTGAAGTCTATGTATCAATTTGAGACAAATATTGTTGTTTGTTTATTTCATTATAATTTGAAGGGGTGTCGTTAAGACTATACCCTGCATTATAAAATTAATGTG
>JAHWFO010095468.1:2610580-2636191 GCA_023313115.1 Rhysida immarginata | reverse complement strand
AATGAAAATGTCAAAAATAAAAAAAAATTATTATCATTGTCACAACATAATTTATACCGACTTATTTATTCATCAGCCTGTTTTTCCTTTTATACAATCTGTGACAATAAAGTTCGGTGAATGATGGCATATTGAGAGTGGATTGCTCGCTTACATGAAACAGCAGTTACTATCCTTCAAAGTAATCCCCGTCGATGGTAATGCACTTCTGGGAACGCCTGTACAAGTCCTGGAAAATCCTGGCATAGTCGTTTTTAGGGATAGCCTTCAGTAGGGACGTAACATTACGTTGGATGTCTGGCCACTTCGGGGGGCGTCATCTACGGTGTTCCGGCCTCCTCGGAACCGTTTAAACCACTCATAAACACACTTCAAAGTAATAGCACTTTCTTTGTAAACTGTTGTCATCATTTCATGAGTCTCCTTCGTTCGCTGATCCATTTTGGGTTTCGACCGCGCGTACTACGCTTTCTCTCTTCAATGTCCTGTTTAAACACAATAAACACACTCGCAGCGCTGATTCTCTCAAATTTGTTTAAACATGTCTCGACCTGTCTAGGGCAGGATACAACGATGGTGCACTCTTACGACCGTTAGCAATTTGACGTCATTCACCGAACTTTATTGTCACAGGTTATATGTTATCAATTCAAGCTGAATTGTGTGCATTTACTGAGGTTGAATTAAAATTTCTGCTTATTTATATTTTTGAGTTCTTTCGGCTCAGACTTCTGTTCAGCATTAATAACATTTTATTACTTATTAATAAAATTTATCCCTTACAACCATCCACTGATTTGGTGCTTTTGAATTTTCTAGCCTAGGGGTCCTTTGGGGATTTTACACAGGGTGTAAATGGACGACGTTTCACAAATTTAAGGATATGTAGAGGATGAAACTCTGAGCAAAAAAGTCTAGTCGCGTTTTTCGATTTGTGGCTCCGTTAAACAGTTATAGCGCTTTAAAGTTCGGTATCGGTAAGGAATATCGGTATCAGTATCGGCCAGAGTGATTCTAAAAGGTCGTGCCCAAATGAAAAGGCAGGTAGAGGGTGAAATTCTGAGCAAAAACGTCTAGTCGCGTTTTTCGATCTGAGGCTCCGTTAAAAAGTTATAGCGCTAAGTTAAAAATTGCTCAGCGTCTGTACCACAGAGTAAACAGAGCGATCATGCAGCATTAGATGTGTTAGCCACCTGCGTCGCCACCGGAAGCACTCGCGCGGCCATCTTTTGGTGGGACTCAGATCGCAAATTCCACGGTACTTTCCATGTGTTTAGGCATGTATTTGAGGGTAGGGAACGGTTTTTTATACTTTAGCTACCGTGGAATGAGTGAACAACATGCCAAACTACTGCGTGGCATACGGACGCAACATGAGAACAACAAAAGACAGCGGGTTATCTTTTCACAGGTAAAGAAAAGAGAATTGTAAAGTCATCGTGCCTTATATGGGTGAATCGTGGGTCTTTTTCAACCCATGCCCAAATCGCTGCAAATTATATCCCCAACTTTTCTATGTGTTCCCAACATTAAAAATGTTTGTATTCCAAAAAATCTTTGTTTGATAAAAATATCAAAGAATTTCAGTCATTTTTCAGCAGTATTATCAATGTAAGATGCTGCTAAATGCTTTCAAAAAGTTCACTTTTAGATAAATAATTAAATATATACTGGAGATGAACTTCAAACATGATGTAATAATTTTTCTATCGAAAAATGGAAGAAAAATTTTTGTAATGAATATTTTGCCCACCTCCTGACTACCGACAGGTTTGCAACTTTCTCCAACGGCGTTTTATAGATGACAATGATTGTCAACCGTTAGTTTCACTAGTCTTTCATTTATTCGTCAGTTATTTAATATTTAAGTTTAATATGTATACATTGCAATCATGACGTAATGACTGCCTGTATTCTTGTTTATTGTTAATTTGATCATCAGTGCTAGCAAGTTGTTGATTGTGGTGAGCATTGTTTATAAACTATTGTAAACGTTTACCATATCAGACGACAGATTTCCAAAGTGTTGTGGTTTTCTAGATATCATATAAAAGGCTTAATTTTTATAAATAAAGACTAAAAAGAATAAAATAAAATATATAAAATAAAAATTTTAAAGCACACACTTTCACCTTAAAAATTTCAGAAAAAAAGTAAAAAAAAAAAAAATTAAAAAAAAATATTAAATTAAACGCGCCACCACACTTTTTTTAAATTCGATTTTTTACTTTTTTCTGAATTTTTTAAGGTGACAGTGTGTGCTTTAAAATTTTTATTTTCTATATTTTATTTTATTTAAAATTAAAATGAAATTGAGAAAATGTAAGGCCATGTAGCAGTTGAGCATTAATTTTTATTTCCTATTAAATTGATGAATGTTACCAAAAAAATCATTTTTTTGTGCATCAATGAAACAAAGTTTTGGGAAAATATAATAATTTCACATGAAAATCAACGTATACCATGTAAAAAGCGATTATTCACTATTATGACTATGTCTTCTACAGTGTAAAACATGGCATCGTCCCACCACAAGATGGCTGCCAAGAGGCGACGCGCTTTTGAGGCCGTAAGCGCTCTGTTTACTCTGTGGTCTGTACCAAGATAGATTTCTGGAAGTGACGTCACGAAACTTTAAAGCGATGTAACTTTTTAACGGAGCCTCAGATCGAAAAACGCGACTAGACGTTTTTGCTCAGAATTCCACCCTCTACCTGCCTTTTCATTTGGGCACGACCTTTTAGAATCACCCTGGCCGTAAGTATTATGTACGTAGTTTCGAAAGAAGAAGGAAGTAGAAAGAAAATGAAGCCATAATCTGATCTGATGTTTCTTCACCCCTGGCTGTGGCTTTGTTCGCAAGCTTTTTCCATGTGTTCTTTTTTCTGTTTATTCACATTCAAAAATTGCAAAATTTCATCAACAAATAGCCCGAGCAACGCCGGGTATATCAGCTAGTAGCATATAACTTTAAAATCTGTAAATATTAAATATTCCAAAAGTATGTCTCCATTTTTCAGAAACATACTGTTACTGTCCAAGACTATCTGTTTAATATTTTAAAAGGGGAAAAATGCGTTTATTGGTTTTCCCTTTGATATAATATAAGCACGAAGTCTTGGACAAGAATTGTGTATCTTTCTGAAAAATGTACGGTAATTAAATACTTCAAATAAAGGATGGGTCTGATACGATACGGATACTATTAATTTTAATTAAATACTATCATAACATGATATTTTAAGCGTTTTAAAGTTATACTGCATAGCATTTAAAACTACGTTCTTTAAAAACAATTACTTAGCTTTAATATATAAAATGCTAACTCCTCCTGCTACATGCCCGTTTCCATAGTGCCGAGCAACAATACAACATTCATTGTTTCCAACAAATGAATAAACACGGATTGTTAAAATCCAAAAAAAGCAGCCGATGAAAACGACTAGATTATTAAATCACTAATTTAAAATTAACTTAAGAAACACACTTTTCTTTCACTTACTACAATAGAAGTGTACTAAAAAGTTTACAATAATCTTTTCCAATACTCATTTGTATTATCGAAGTCCTATCCTAACCTATATGACTAAAAAAATAAGTGTGGTGCGCGGACGTGAAGGAACACTCCATATTAAGTTGCTATCTATGTGTACTATTCATATACTTGCATGAGATATAAAAGTTGTCCTGGGAACATGTTGGTATTACGTAATGAAGGAGAACAGCACAACGTGAATTATGAAGGTACAGTCAAAGTTAATAAGGAGGCAAAGGATATTTCACAGTAATTGTTTAACGAAACTCAAAAGTATTGTCTACAATTGTTTAGGCATTTAACCCATTGTGACGCTAGTCACAGAATGCCATGCTCGTAGAAATCCTTTGGGTGCTTTTTGAACCCATTGCGCACGCACTCCTTCACTTCATCGCCCATTTAGAACGGTGGTCCCCGCAGTGCTTTTTTTGACCTCACCGAGTATGTGGAAGTCACATGGGATAGATCTGAATTATAGGGGGAGGGGGATGTCTCAGGACTTCCCACATGAACTTCTACAGACGTTCCTTTGTTGCGATGGCTATGTGCGGTCTAGCATTATCGTGCAACAGGATGACACCATGAAAAAGTTTACCGGGACTTTTCAACGTGAAATTTGCGTTCGCTCACAAGCTGTTCTCATTCCTTCACGTCCGCGCTCCACACTTTTATTTTTTAGTCATATTGGATAGGATAGGACTTCGATAATACAAAGGAGTATTGGAAAAGATTATTGTAAACTTTTTAGTACACTTCTAGTAAGTGAAAGAAAAGTGTGTTTATTTTTAACTTAGTGATTTATTTATTTTTTATCCACTATTATTGTTTTATGGAAAAAAAAAATTTTTTGCCCTTTCCTCTATTGACAAGATGTCTCTTATTTTATTGGCCCATTGTTTAACTTGTCCAATAGTCGTTACTTCCGTTCCGCTTAACCAATGGGAGATATTCTTAACCAATTTTCCCGCCCCCCCCCCCACCTTATCTATATATTCTCTAGCATTAAGGCTCTGTTTTCTTTAGTTGCATTTTATCTGTCACCACTGAAGATGACTACTTGGTAGCCGAAATACGTATCCGGTATTTCAAATCTCCGAGGTTCCCTCTGATTTTGAAGGTAGACTAGACTGGACCTGCCCCTTCTGAATGAAAATAGGGTAGCAGGTAACGATTGGGATGTGCTATTCACGTGCTCAACTATGACTTAAGTCTAAACCTTTTTGCACCCGACTGTACGGTCTATTCCTAAAAGGCCGTTTCCATTTAGCGTCGGTTCGGCGTAGGTTAGGCGTCTGCGTCTTTTTTTGGAATTTTTGAAAAACGCATTCGTTTTCCAATTAGCGTCTGTTAAGCGTCTGCGTCGGTTCGGCGTCGGTCCGGCGTCGGTTACGCGTCGTTTCAAGATCTGGCATGGCTAGATTTTTAGGCGTCTTTTTCAGGCGTCTTTTTGATCTAGCCAATCAGGTGCGATCTACTTCGCTATGGATTCTGGTAGTTATCTTCGCCGATTCAGATGGAGAATCATGGCTGCCGTAGCTGTTGTTCGCCGACACGGGTTTTCGCGACTTTTCCCTCGTGAATTTAGTAATAAACAGGTTATAAAAATTTCGTGAATCGTTTATTTATTAAGTAAAAATGATATAGTAATAAATTCAAAGCGTGAACTTGACCGGAGTGGTTGATATCTTCTTTTTCCATCACCTTAATGCTGGGTGCCCACTTAGCGCGACGATCGCGCGATTCTATCGCTTTGTGAAGCACGCATGCGCAGAGTAACGTCACGAGGGCGATTCTGTGGCGCATCGGAGGCGATTGAAAAGCTCTGCATGCCAGAGCTTTTTGATCGCGCGACTCTATCGCACCCAATCAGAAAACAGTTTCGAATCACGTGGCACATGCAATCATGGCAGCACCTACTTCGAGATGGTCGGATATCGCTACGGAAAATTTGATTGAAGATATCAAGTAATATGCAATTCTGTATGCACGAAATATCCAATTCTGATTTTGGAAGCACGAAATCTTGTGGGAGACGAAATGATCGCGTAGATAGCGCATGCGCATTCAGTCACGCGGCCGTCGCGCCAAGTGGGCACTGAGAAACGAATTGATCGCCTGGCGTTTCTTGCGCATGCGCATATGACTCAAAGCGATAGAATCGCGCGATCGTCGCGCTAAGTGGGCACCCAGCATGAGAGAGCGACAATCGTTTGCAGCGACTCGACCAATCAGATCAGACCAGATTCAGGATAACGATTGAAAGTCGCTAAATGGAAAACGAACGCGCTCGCGTGCTAATCAGGGCGCGTCTCACAGGCGACGATTGCAAAAAAGGACGCCGAAGCAAAAAGGACGCCGACGCTGAACTGACGCTAAATGGAAACCAGCCTAAAGCTTGTTTCACATAGAAAATCCCTGGCGGAGCGGATGCAGATCCGCATATATTGCGTATAGTGGCGCCTCCGTGCGCATTCTGCGTGGAAACGCGGAATCCGTTGAGCATTTCACAATTAAAACTTTCGCGCAACTTTTCCGCTTAAGCTGTCTCCTGATTGGTCCCTTTAAAATAGTATCTTCTTTCGTAAAATGGAGTCTAAAACTAAGCTTTTGAAGTAAAAAAAAAGTCTATCAAATGAATTTTCAACAATTTTTTAAATGGAGATGTTATATATTGTCAATTTTTCATTTGGCGGAGTATGATTTAAAAATACAAGAACTGTACATCCCAGTATTTGTGTAATAATAAATATATATTTTAATTACAATAATATTTAAAAAAAAATTAAACCCCTTTTGGGTAAAAGTCGAGAGTAGCATTCTCTAATTTTCTCGGAAGACATCGGTCAGCCCCGTCGCGTTTACGCATGAATTCATTATTGTAATGTGTCTAATTAATACATAAATAATTTATCATATTATAGGAATTATATTTTACGAAATTTATGCGGGGAAAAAAAATCACTAAAGTCCCGTGACGGTGAACATCAGCTACGGGCGGGCTGTCGGTCATTGATGTCGGCCTGGCCGCACATACATCGTCACGAGATTTTCGTGATGTGTTTTCTTCCATAATTTTCCGAAAATATAAATTCTATAATGCGATATATCATTTACTTATTTAATAAATTTGTTACACTTATTTAATGATTAAAAACAATAATAAATTCGAGCTAGACGGGGCTGAAACAAGCTTTATGTAAAATAGGCTTAAACGTGAAGGGGCTGATCGATCATCAATGTCACCCGAGAAAATAGAAACCGACTTTTACCTGGTTTTGTTTTATTTTAGCCGAGCATTTCTGTGTTCCTTTATTTGGTATTCCAAATTGAAATTCGTTCAGGAATTAAAGAAATAAGTTTCTCATGAAACACACATTTGCTGGCCATCGCTGTGTAGTAGAGTGTAATTTTTATCTCTCCCGCTTTAGGTTCTCCCTACATGCTTTGCGCTTCACCTGCTTCCTGATTGGCTGAGGCAAAGCGGATTCCGCAAAATTTCCAGACCTCCTTGAAATGAAAAATCCGCTCCGCAACTCTCGCGGAGCAGATCTGCAACGTTTGCGCGTGAATGTGAAACGCCTCAGTTTAGCGGAAAAAGTCCGCTTTTGCCCGCGGACTGCGCTTCCGCGTGTTTTCCGCTCCGCAAAGCTCTATGTGAAACAGGCTTTAAAGCGTTTTCAATTGGGTGAATGATGTTCGGCTTCCTTACACTACATTAAACCAGTGAGATTAATCAGGTCAGGCAAGAAGTCGAGTTCGAAGTGCATCTCTATTACCATAATAAGCGTTATGTCAGTCGCTCCATTTCTTTCAAGACTTTTTTCCCGTTGAGTCGGCATTTCAGTAGTATTCTATACATTCATGGTGAAAACAGACAATTCATACCAGGTGTTCAATATGATGGTCATTTTCCAGCACTGCCTGCATATGCGAGAAGACACTATAGATTGCATTAAAGAGTATATCCATTCCGTGTGGCTATAATGGTTCTATCAGCATAGCCAATGAAGTGGAGCGAGTAATGTACATTTCAGTTGCAAAAATATACAATCATTAGACAATTTCAATACATCTTTATTTTTGATGTCATTTTGCTCAAAAATGAACGGGAAAATATGAACTGAAAAGAATGCAATAGATTTCGGATATGTAAAAATCGTTTTAAAAAAATATCAACAAAATTCATCCATTCATATTGTTACAACAGAACATTAGCCATAATTTTAGTCCTTCAAAAATATCCAATCACCCAGACTGCTGTTTCAAAAATTTCCAATCACCCCTCAAAATGGGAAAGTTTTAGCTGAATGCAACTTAATTTGAATTTTTTTGTTGTATTAAGCTTGATCAGCCAACTTGCATACAAAAAAAAATTTTCAGCTTCCCTGTGATTTTTTTGGGACTCAAATCACATGCTAAAACATAATGGGGCGAGGTAAAACAACCAGTAATGAAATACGCAATTTGATTGTTGACAAGCACTTACAGAAATATTCTGCTCGCAAAATAGCTACTGAATTAAATATATGTCAAAGTGTAGTTGTTGAAATCACTAAAAAATAGAGAGAAACAGGAAACTCTTCCGCAACTAAGCAAACTGGTCGACCAAGGAAAACATCAAGAAGGCAGGACAAACTTCTCCCAAGAATATTACAGGGCAAAAAACATGTCACCACATCTGAAATCACAATTGACTGGTGTGAAACAACCGGAGTAGATGTCTCAAATGCTGCTACAAGGCGACATCTGAAGGAAAAATGTTACGGATTTTATACTGCAAAAGTCAAATCTCTACTGTCACGTCTCCAAGGGGTAAAAAGGCTGAATTGAGCTAAAGAACATCTTCAATGATCTTCAGAAACGTGGAAAAGTATCATCTTCAGTGATGAGTCTAAATTTACAGTTTAAGAAGGTAAACGTGTTTTTCATAAGAAAGATGAAACATATAAGCCAGAATGCTTAAGTACAAGTGTCAAATTCTCTGACACACTGATGGTATGGGGTTGTATGAGTGCAAGAGGAGTTGGCCAATTGAACTTCATTGAAGGGACGGTTAATGCTCACAAGTATCAGGATATATTGGAGGAATGTTTTCGTTGCCTTCGTTACAAGAATTAAATCATAACGGTGAAGCAGTCTTTCAACAGGATGGAGCAGCACTACACCGAGCTCGAATAACTATGGTGTGCTTTCAAGCTCATGAAGTTGAACTGCTTAAAAATTGGCCACCAAACACTCCCGATTTATCACCAATCGAAAATCTATGGTATATTCTGAAAAAAAGGGATCCGACGGAAAAACCACGGACCTGAGAGGAATTAAAAGCTACCCTGACCAATCTACGTGCGAAAATATCTGCTGGCCATAGTGGGAAATTGATTTCCAGCATGCCAAATCGTTTGCATGCAGTAATTTCTGCTAAAGGTGTAAATACTAAGTATTAATTGGAAATTTTTGAAACGGCAGTCTGGGTGATTGGATATTTTTGAAGGACTAAAATTATGTTTAATGTTTTGTTGTAACAATATGAATGAATGAATTTTGTTGATATTTTTTTAAAACGATTTCTACATATCTGAAATCTATTGCATTCTTTTCAGTTCATATTTTCCCGTACATTTTTGAGCAAAATGACACCAAAAATAAAGATTTATTGAAATTGTCTAGTGATTGTATATTTTTACAGCTGAGTTGTACACAAGTAATTTTAGGTAGCCTTAAAGCTAAGAAAATGCAAGGTGTCAAGTCTGGTGACCTAGTCGGCCATGCCTGCGGAAAGTGTGTCGGCCCAACCCACGATTTGCTCCAAACGTGTCTTGCGGCACTTGCTTAACGGAACGTGTCATGTGAATTGGTGAATGTGACATGATTTACTTCATCTGTATTTTGCAAGCTAGCGACAACGTTACTTCATCTGTATTTTGCAAGCTAGCGACAACGTTGTTTAGAAACATCGTAATATCATAATGTAGGGCGCCATATGGCGATGAAATATGTAATTACAATAAGAAATCTATTTTTTGATTTCATAACAAACCCGATGTCGTTCTAGTCATTTCTGCTCAAACCGCATTGTGCCAGTCTCAAAACTCCGTGAGATATTACCATTTCAAAATGTGCTAGACTTTTGGACTAACTCGTATATTAATGAGTTTGTATATCATTAACAGGTTCCACAAAAATATCATATATTTTAGTATTGGTTTTTCATTGTTAAATAATAAAACATATATATTTACATACCTATTTAAATAAGTATGCAATATAAATTATTTCAAATCCAGCAATGTTATTTTCATCCTTTAATTTGAGCTTACTTATATAGCAGTACGGATGTGGTGTAAAATGTTCACAAGCATACCGTTTCATAAACATAATAAATATGTTAAATAACGTTTCTTTAATAGTTATTTTAAATCTTTGAATTTTTTAAAGCCATCATGTTTTATTTTTACTGAGTGGGATTTCACTTTTTCTTTTTCTTTTGAAGCTTCATTAATAAAAAATGTTGACGTTATCCTTTGGGAATGTTACACCAGTAATTGCACCCGTCGAGAATGGAAGGGCAACATGAACTGCAGAATTTTCAATGTAAACTTCCTTCGTTCGACGGATTTCAATGTGACTCTCTTGGCATCGTCGACGATGTTTACTGTCAACCAAATCCGGATCTAAATTAGACAGCTGTGTTTGGATATCCTGATAGCCGCCTGCTTTTATTTTCCTACTCTTCGTAATTATGGATCAATTAATTAAAGAATAACATTATAAACCGGTAATATTTATTTTGTAGCGGTTAGTCTCTTATTTTGTTATTTTATTTTTGTTTGTTGAATATATATAAACAGCAGCGTTATTTTAATTTCCATATGGAGCTGATTTTGACTGTGTCCCAAATTAAGTTAAAGATTGCAAGCAATCCTTATAAGTAGTGTTACATCATCATGATCACTATAATCCTATTCACTGAATGAAGTTTTTAATTCACTTTATTTGGATTTTATATAATATTAGTTTTTAATAATTGTCAAAAATATTAAGAGACAGAAATATGGTGTCTCACAATGCAATATTAAGAGACAGAAGTGAACTTTGATTAATGTGCGTCGCATAAAGCTTCCTTCAGCCATTGATTAATAATAAAGGGTTTATATCCAATGAACTTCCTCTCTATTCAAAGATAGTTGAACTACATTATTGCAGAGAATAGATAAGAATCATTTAGAAGAGTCGATTTTAGAGAATAGGGAATAAGAGGAATTCTGCAATTACATAATAAACAGTTTTCAAAGACATGTACGAAAAGTTCTTCAGGAATATCTATACAATAATAAGAACGAAAAGTCCTACTATTAATTCACCACAATAAGTGTTATTCAATATAGAAAATAAATTTTATCAACAAACGGCGGAGAAAACAAAGTGCGGAGAAAATGAGATTGTCGAGTATCTCCAATTCAGGTTAGTGAAAATGAATTTTCTGTTGAATATCCTTCGCAAGCATTAGGGTCGCTCGTTTACTTTAAAAAGAACTGACCTTTATTGAAACTAATAGTTGAGTTTCAATTGTTACATGTTAAGGTTTTGAAAAGCGGTGATTTTTTTTAATTTTTTTCACTGCCTTTAGGTTTATATGTAGTTCAACGCAGAGCCAAACATGTTATTATTTAAAATAAAAAAACAATAAACGTAAAAGCTCGAGGAAGTCAAACGCTCCCTTTTGCTTGCTACTATTACAAGCTTTACGCTAACAACGTTTTTGTTTTTTGTTTTTTTTTTTAACCGTCGCTTCTCATTTATTTTTTATTTCTTTATCTTGTATAAAATACTTTGAGAAACTTGAATCCAATGAAATTAAAATTTATTCTTAAAATTATTTATTGAGATAAAATATTATATTATTCACAAGATTTTTTTCCTTGCATGCTGGAGATAAAGCAGAACGAGCACGAACATTTTTACCAGGTTTCTATAAATAAATAATTTTTTCCTATTTGTTCCTTTAAATCATAATTTTTTAAGAATATTTTATTTACTATAAAATATGCATATTGACCTTTATTTGGTTTTCTGTATATCTATCAAATTCACTTTATAAAAAATAAGCGTGTTACATTTTAATTTTTTTTATTGCAGGTAACTAAATTAAGTAATAGTTACTGCATTATTAGAATCAAATTATTACTTTATCACGTTCGAATTCTCTAAAAGTTTTCATTTTCATTTTAAAAAATGAAAAAAAAAAAAATAACCGTCAAATGAAGAGATCGATATTTTCATGACGAGAAACTTATTAACAAAATTGTACATGCATAATGTTGGATAAAAACAATTATTTATAAAAGAAACAAATTATTGATGGATGTTCTTTATTTTATACTTGCCAACAATGCGATGTAATATTTGCATTTAAAGAAAAAATGCAATTATTGGGTTGTCAGATAAATTCGTTCGGTTTCCCCCAATATTATTAGCATTATTGCTAACAGGAAAAATTTTGGTTTTTTTTTATAGCTTTACAGCTCTTCTTGACAACGTTTTTCATCTATTTTTAAAATTTGATTTAACCCTTTCAGCCGTATGACAATAGATATTTTCAATACCGGCTTTTCCTCGCTTTTAATCAAGGTTTCAAAGTTTTTTTTTGAGATTTTTCATTAACAGCGCCTTCTCCATACACAGTACATGTATTTCCAATTGCACAGAAATTCTTTCCACGTTGCAAAGAGGGAAAATTCGACTTCACAAACTCTCCGCGTTCAATGAGGAACGTTGTGAAGAAGTCGTAAAGATTGAAAGAACAAGAAATTAATCCTCCCGAGGAGAGTATAGGAAAGTAGCGGAAGCTCCGAAGCTCATCTATTTTTACCCCTTTATCTGCATATTTAACCCCCCTCCCCCACCAAGTTTCTTAATCTCGAACGAAATGTATCTTCTCGAACGTAATATTAAGGAAATGTAAAACAGCTCTATCTTCTTTCCTTTCTTATCATTTTCGATCCAATAACATATCACATGACATATGTTGCCATAGTTCTAAAGACCAAGTGACTGCCACCCCTACAACTCCGACCCCACTGGAACAAATTGGCTCAAAATTCATAGTAATCTAGAGCTTGTCTGAAGGAGTCTGCATACCGAATTTCACTCCTTTTCGTACTTAAATTCCACATAGATCTTTTGTCCCCTCTGACTCTAGCGCACCAATCAAAATCAAACTAAATAATGAAGTAGGACATGGTAAGCTACATTCCGAATTCTAATCTTTTACGTAAAAAAAATGTAGAAAATATGAAAGGGACAGACGGACATTATGAAACCAATAAGTGCTCCATTCTTCCGGTAATTAATAATTAGTTAAAAAAATTTGATGAAAAATAAAGAATAATAAAATTGGAAAATATAAACCGCGAGGTCTTATCTCACAACTCCATCTGATAAGCAAAAATCTTTCATTGCTATTTAATTTAATATCTTCATATCATTAGTCTGACCTCGCCAAGCATTGACAGCAGTTTGTACGTAAATCTCAGATAAAAACATAAGTTCATGTCAGAAAGAGCAATAAGAATACATCACATGAAAATAAACGAGGCCTTTCGGTCATTTTATTCAAAGACCTTCATCAGGTATAAGTTCATGTATATTGAATTAATTATACGTTTAAGTGCCAGAAGTCGTGAAAGCGTCGTATGCAAATGTTCAGGTGTCGCTTGCATAGCGTAAAGGTGTATAAAATACGGAGAATGGAATCAGTGCTGTCAATTCGACTACTAGCAATCGTCTGAAACTTCTTGTAACGTGATAATGGCTACACGATGAGAATTATCAAAGTTTGAGCTAAGGGCTTGGTGCATTCAACTTTCCTCGATCCATAGTGTCAAGGGTATACAGAGCATTTCAGGTATTACCTCCGACCACGGTTGTTAAACGCTCATGACCAGCAACTCTGAGCAGAACGACAAACGTCACTACGTCAGTTAACAGCCACATTCAATGAGGTGCAGCGAAATTTGGCACTCCTGGGATATGACAGCAGAACACGTTCAAAAATGCCTTTATCACAGTACGCTATCGGTGGCTGCACCTCGCCTGGGCTCGTGAAATTATTCATTGGACCTTAGGTGACTGGAAACACATAGCCTGATCCGATGAGTCACGATTGGGCATGACCCAATTTGTCAGGAACGCGCTGTGCAAGCGGATGTGACTCTATCACGGTGTGGGGTATGTATGCTTGGCAGGGTTTGGGTCTTCTGATCAAATTGGATCTCCCACTAACTGAGAATCGTTATGTTCAGCTGCTTGCTACCACCTGCAGCCTTTCACAGCCTTTAGGTAGCTTAACGATGGATGGGATTTTCCAGGAGAACAATGCGACATGTCACCAGGCAACATTACTCGTGATTGGTTTGAGGAGTAATCTGGACAATTCCAACGAATGAATTAGCAACCTAGGTCGCCCGACATGAACCCATCGAACGTATTTGGGGTATTATCGAACCATCCATTCGTGCACGAAAGCTTGACCACTCGCAATTATAGGCGGCTATCCAGACTGCATGTCTGAACATCTCGTCAGAGGACTTCCTTACTGCTAGAGTCCATACCAAGTCGAGTTACTCCACTTAGTCAGGCAAGAGGAGGTCCTACACGATATTTAATAGATCTCCATGACTTTTGTCACTTCAGTAAACGCTGAGTGACCAATTTATTATGACCATCTGACAGTTTAAAGCAAATTAGCTCTGCCGTCACGCCTTTTTCACTGCAGGGCCAGACTGATATAAGAAAGGAAAATCTAGTACGTATACCGGTAGTAGAAGTGATTTGTTTGTGAAATTCGGGTAAACAACACGAGTTCATATACTTTGAACGTAGGTTGATTGTAGGAGCTTGGAGCCATAAAGGAAGTCTCAGAGAAACCAATACTTTTGTGAAATATACAAGACAAGTTGTTGTTAAAGTGATTAAAGACTGGATTGTCAGTTAAAAAACTGGGTCTCAACGTGTAATATATGATCATCATCGACTAGCGAATGCTCGGGCAGAACAGAGAGTGTCTAGAGAGTGTCTAGAACCCATCGTAAAATACAACAGAAGGGCTACAGCAGGCCTGACTGGAAGTCATATTCACGAAATGTAATGAAATCTCAAGGGTTGAAGCATAATTTCTAAAAATCACTTAGAAAAAATGTTCACTTATGTCAAGTGATCTGCATATATTCTGCATTAAGGGGTCGTCATCAGTGATGTGGCAATACTTATAGTAATTTACAGTATCGAGTATTCTACGAGTACTGAGTGTTTATTTGAACTTGAGTTTAAGCTTGTCTTTATTGAAATAACTAGTCTATTTATAACTCGGGAGGTCACTGACTCATCTACTGAATGAGAAAGATGAAGTGGGTAAGTGGATGAAGAAAGGTTTTGGTTTCGTTTGAATTCGGGAAACTATTGTGATTTTTGCGTGAACAGGTAACCAGGTTCCTTTTCTACTTAGGTAAGACTGGCACAAGGAAAAAACGAAAAGTATAAATGGAAAAACAGTAAAAAAAAATATGGCACTCATTTAAAATAATTAAGTATTAGCAGTTAAAAAATAATTTTCCACTCTTAAATCAAACACAATAATGAAAAGTAATTTCAACAAGATAGAGTTTTTTATTAAAATATTTCAATTATTTTCAACAATTTGGAGAATCGGTAAAATGAAACTCGCAAGAATTTTCTCCATTAAAGAGTTTCATAAAATATCTTATGAAAACTTAAACAATATCTTATTAAATTATCAAATAAATTATTATATCAAAATCTGGAAAAAAAATTCAATAAAGGTTTTTTTCTTTTAAAAATAAATTGAGTGGCCAAAAGTCATGGGAAGGGCCATCCCGTTTGAAGATGTTCCGTATGAGACTCCCGAATGTTCCGGCCAGATGCGGCATATGGCGCCAGTGCAGACACGAAATTTGAGCAATAAGTGTGTAGTGAACATAGCAGCACGTCGCGAGTTAACCGAATTTGAACATGACGCATCGGTCATAGCTAATCGGAGATTTCACAAGAATTTGGGTTTCCGAGGTCAACAGTGTCTCGGGAGGATCTTCAATATCGCAGAGACAATGTTTCCACACGCGAAAACCGCCGTACTGGTCGAGCACAAGTGTTTGACGAACGGACGTCACGCCACTTCACCAGAGCCATACGTTGCGATCGACAGGCTACTGTGAGTCAGATCACCTCCAATTTGAATGTGGGACGTCAGGAATCCATTTCTAACCAGGACTGCACGGAGACAAATGTACCGCATAGATTTCAGCAGCCGACCACCGACTTTGCTGACATTTCGACACAGAGCTCAACGACTGGCATGGGCCCGCGAACATCGTCACTGGACCATGGAACAGTGGCGGCATATATCATGGTCAGATGAATCTCAGTTTCAGTTGCATAGAGCTGATGGACACATAACTTTAATTATAAAGACCCTGTATGTTGTTTAAAATAAATTGATTTTTTATTTTATTTTTTTCTGATTTAATTAATTTAGAAAAAACGCACGGCAAGCGTAGCACGAATTTTCTTGCTGTATCCAACGCAGAGAATTTATTCTCTATTGGAGGAATAGAGAGTAACACAATATTTAGATTTTGTCGAAAATGTTAAGTAATTTCAAATCATCGATGATTTGACAAAATTAGATATGTTAGGGAGCACCCGGATTTGAACCAGGGACCTCTCAATCTGCAGTCGAATGCTCTGCCACTGAGCTATGCTCCCAGTTAGAAAGCTCATTTCATAAGGCATTAATTTATTTTTAAACTTAGTATTTGAAAGCAACCTCTTGTGACATTTTTTTTTTCCTAAAGATAATAGTTTTTAATTTTTTTAATTTATTTTTTTACTTTTATAATTGTATTCACTTTAACTTCATAGCACGAAATATTATTTAAAAACTCTTAAATTTTAGCAAAATTATATATTCTTAAAATTAGCCCATCATCTTATTTTATAGGCATTGAATTATTTGACACGTAACTTAAAGAAATGAGTAGGAGGCAATAAAAGGAAAGCAACAGTGAAATCACATTATTCATAAAAAAGAGAATTTCTACTTACGTATCAAGAAACACTCCGTCATTGAAATTTTGAATAGAAAAAAGAAAAATAATGTGCCCCGGGTGAGGATCGAACTCACGACCTTGAGATTATGAGACTCACGCTCTACCTACTGAGCCACCGAGGCAACTGAACCTCAAAGTTTTAACCTCTGTTTAAAACAAAAAAAGTTTAGGTCTGGGGGAGTATGAGTATGACTTTGAAAGGGGTGGTTGTCTTAGAACCAAGCACTGCGACCTCAGGTCTATTGTACTATCCCCTAATGACGATGAAAGAACGATTATGGAAACAAACACAAACATCCATGCCCTGGGCGGGATTCGAACCCGCGACTCGCTGGTGTCGAGAGCGGAAAGACCTGTACCTTAACCCTCTCGGCCACCGAGCCGGCAGGTCTGGGGGAGGCAACTATTTCACATTTTAATTAGCCCACTAATTATCTGTTTATCTAAATACAACCTCTGACAATTAAGTTCGGTGAATGCGTTCACACAACAAAATGCAAAACAGAGCCACATTTACTTTATTGTCCTTCGAAATAATAACCCTGGAAGGCAAATAAATACCCTTTTGGGATCGAGTGTAAAAGTCCTGGAAGCTCCTTAGAGATGGCTTTAAGTTCACGTGTCACATTTGCTTGAATGTCTGGAATGTCCGCAAATCTGTGTCCCTTTAAGGCCCGTTTCAGGCGTGGGAACAAGAAAAAGTCTGCCGGTGCCAAGTCTGGTGAATAAGGTGGATGAGCTATGGATACGACCCCTTTGTTGGCCAGAAACTGTTGCACGATTACGGCAGTGTTCCTCTTTGATCCATTATCCACATTTACTTGCGCACGCTACACCTTCAACTGAAGAAACGAGCATCTGCTAAACCATTGCACGCACAAACGTGACCTGTTTGAACTTGCTTAAACAATGACTGGGCTTGTATTCACATGCATTGTTACTCGCGTAAAGCTCGCACAGATTAGGGTGTGACGTCATTCACCGAACTTAATTGTCAGAGGTTTTATAAGAAAATTGCCTTCAAAGCAAACGAATTGTTAATATCAGGCGTCAACATTTGTGACCATACAATAAGAAACAGGTTTCATGTTAGGTGTTACTAAAATTAACATGAAAGAGTGTTAATTAACAACACGAGAAAGCATATGCGTGAAAGAGTTCAATCGGCTAAACAGTATTTCCAATGGGCTGAAAATGTATGAAATCGTGTAATCCTCACAGATGGTGAGTGTCGTATCTGCATCGGTTATGGGGCTGATGCTGGACAATTTGTGTGGATGCTTTCCTCTGAAAAGTTTGATGCTACATGTTTCAAAACCAAATTTCCTCAGAGTTTGAAGATTTGGGTTTGCATGTTATATAAAGGGCCAGGCAAGTTATGCATTTTGAAAACCACAATGAGTGCTGATGTGTGCTGCTCCGTTTAGAAAACACTTTATTGCTTATAATCGAAGATCAGTTTGAAGATGCTGAAGTCGTTTTTCAATGCGACAATGCTTCATATCACAAAACAAAGCATGTCACCTCGTATTTGGCAGAAAAGGACACTGAAGTACTGAAATGGCCTGCAAACTCACCGTATCTTAATCCGATAAAAAATGGATGGCTTCATTTGAAAAAAAAAACTGGTCACCGAAAAAAAAAAACAACCAACAAGGAAAAACTTAAAGCCGCCATCATCTAAAGTTGGTCTGATATGGATGCAGACATCTGTCGGAAATTGATTGAATCCATGCTCTGACGACTTACTGCAGTTATAAAACTAAAGGAAGAGCAACAAAATATTAGTAAGGAATTTATTTTCTTTTTCGGTATGGGTGCACGAAAAAATTTTCCGACCCTGCTTTATTATGAAAAATTATTTCAGGTACTTTGACAGTAATAATGTTATAGAACAAGCAATTGGCATATTTGGAGGCAAAAAAAGTTTTCGTTGATAAACATTAGAACAAAAAATTTATGTTGGATTTTGAAATCGATACAAAAATTCATATTAGTGACAAAATAAACGTTTAGTCGAACGATAAAAGGTTGTTCACTTAAAAAACGAAAACTCTTTTTCATGGGTTGTAGATCGTTTAAAATATATAATGAAATGCGAAGAAAAAGAAGACCCAAGATTCACTTGACCACAAAAAGTTGACTTTTATTGGGACATGTACTATGTCCTACAATGAAATTTAGCCAGGGGAATGATCAAGCTTCACTGTAAAACGCATTTTGCGTTAGCTTTTCCTGTCTCACAGTAACAATGAACCAGCACGCATCTAAAGGTTCAGTAAGTTCAGTCTATTCAGTCAAGGAGGAGGAATCCAGTACAAAGGCATCCAACAATACAATTGCTGGCTAATTTTTATTGTCGGATAGAGGTAATCGGCACTGGTTTAGTAGAGGCCTAGGCCAACACCACCTAGACAGAAGGCCTGAGCACAGAAATGTCATACATTGTCACATCACACAAAAGCAGCTATTGTTAATCTTATTTCTACCAATAATAAGCCCTAAATTTGGCCGTTCGATGATAATGCAACAATCTATACAGTTTCTGTGCGCAGGCCTTCTGTCTAGGTGGTGTTGCCTAGGCGGACATAGCTAGAGGCTTGAACACTCACTTACTAAAGCTTTCAGGATGAGAGGCAGTAAATAGAATTTAACAAACATGTTGAACGAAATAGTAATCTTTTTACTATTAAAAAAGCACAGCCATTAAAAAACGATGTTGGCTGTCTTGGCTTAAAGCAAACCTTTCTTAACCATCTTTCCGTATGAAATAATGGTAAAATAGGAAAAAAAGAAAACAGAAGTTAACAAACTTCTCAGATTAATATTCACTCGCACAACACAATATTTAAATATTTATTATCCATAAATATTTATGCACATTTAACAAAAAATATTTGTTGAATACGTGATTAGTTTCATAAACGGAAAATAAAACAAAATAAAAAAATAACTATGGTTAAATAAGTAAGGTTATTCTATTGTATAATGTTGTTAAAGAATTTTATTTTATATGAAACGACTATTTCTCATTTGCGTTTTGTTATTAATGATGACAAATTCCACTGAAGAGTTTTCTCTTGACATTAATCATAAAAATTACGGTAGAACTTTGATTACTCCAAAGTTATTTTCTTCAATTAACTCTGCAAGTCGAAGGCAAATTCTGTTCCTCTAGGTGCAAACCTCCAAGTTAAATAGAAAACATCCATACTAGAGGAATTACATTTTTTCTTCAACTTCAGCTTTTAATTTTCTATTTCATTATTAAAACAAAGTTATACATGCTGTAACTTTCTATTACTCGTTCTTTCGGTAATTCATTTTATGGAAAAAAAATAGTACCAAAAGTCGCCATAGGGGGCGCTTATTTCAAGAAAACAATGAATACCTAATTGTCAAATGAACAAATACCATACAAACCAACTTTAGTAACAACAATAAACAATGTTTTATTTTTAATTACAAATGTGTTTCAAAGGGACAAATTACTTCCCTGAAAAAGTAATAAGACTTAAAAAGGCAAATGGCTCGGTTGAAATGCCATTGATCCTGGCACTATTTCAAAACACTGAGCACAATAGGACTTTTAAAGTTCATCGGATTGGTCATCTGGCAGTGCCGTCCAAGATAGGGTTTTTGCCAAAATTCTGCAGCTCGGACATTTGCCCCAATCTTTTCTCCAATAGAAGGGTATGACCCCCGGTGTTTTGCCCTGGTTTTTATTTTTATGATGAAAAATAGGAAAGAAAATTCCGCAGCCTGGATTCGAACCAGGAACCTTTGTCTCGGACCGCCAACGCGCTAACCAATTGCGCCACTGCGGCCATGAAAGCGAACCGCTATTTACATGGCCTTAGGGCTTGGTTAGAGCAGTTACCTAGTTCGCAGGCTGGCACTATCTTTCTTAAGGCATAAATTCTTTAAAGAATAAATCATTAGATGGTCAGTGAGGGTTTTAATGGTACGCCTACCTCAGCTGTTCGAATTAATGCTGAAAAATAGGAAAGAAAAGATAGTCCCAGCCTGCGAACTAGGTAACTGCTCTAACCAAGCCTTTTCTTTTACTCGTTCTTTCGGTAATTCGTTTTATGGAAATAACATTAAATTGATTTTGCAGTGTAAGACTGTCTTCGTTTAAAATTATTCTAGTCTTATTAACAAAAAGAATAATGTGTCTATCCACTAATTTATATTTTATTGGATAATGGCTGAAAATAGGCATGGTCGTAGCATTAAGTGCATAGAAAAAACTGAACCCTTCCTCATGCTTTGAGGAGAAGCCTAGTGTGAAGCCCGTATTGAAGCTGCTTACCTCAACTTAATTGTTAAGTTCGGTCTCCCACCAACGTCGGTCCTGAACATCGAACAATGAACTCAACTGCTCCAACAGATTAGAAGCTAAGCTTTCAACGTGTTGCCCGCTCAACAATGAACGAGTACTCGATAATCTAGCATACGCTGCCCCTGCTGACTGGCTAAATTTCATTGTCGGATATAGTATATCTCGATAACAAGGTGATCATCAGTCAGGATGCAAAGATTTTCCAATTCGGACAGAGAATATATACAGGGTGAGTCAAAAGTCGCAGTACACCCTGTTTTTTTTTTCGAAAAACTTGCAGGAATTTGGAAATCTGAATATTCCAGTAAGGTATGGGCGAGGTGGTCTATCTTTTACGGTATGTACCGAACATGGCCGCCATCTTGAAATCGGCCACCTTGAATCTAAGTCAAATTTTTTAAATGGAAAAGGGGTTGTGTGCTATATCAAATAACATCAACATTTTCTGACAATTTTATTCCTGTAAACAGATTTGAAGTAGCAGCTATGTGATATTCAGATTTCCCAATTCCTGCAAGGTTTTAGAAAAAAACAGGGTGTATTGAGACTTTTGACTCACCCTGTACAGATGAGTGGCCAATCAGAATAACCAGCGAAGTAAATTCTCTGTTTGGTTACACAAAGAAGAAGATTCATTAAACATAATGAAAACAAAAAATGGAGGGCCAATAAGAGATAGAGAATCTCTGGTTACAAACAGAGGAAGAAACTAAGATCTGATACAATTAAGCAGGCCTGTTCAATCGGATAATTTATAGGACCTGTCTTGATTCATATGGTCATCCTTGAATGTTTGGAAATCTATAAGAAAGAATTAAGGCTTCTATAATCTTCCGTTGTATGGAAAATCTTGAATTTGCCTTTATTCTTTATGTGCCCATTTGTCAGGAAGTGTTGGGCATATCCTGACATCTCGGGTATATAATTTTTGACATAGCTGAAATGTTCTTATATCCTGGTTTCAATTCTTTTCCGAGATTTCATCCCAACACGTCAAGAATCAGATTCCAGGCTGTACTGGGACTCATCCGAGAGTATGACCTGACTCCACTGTTCTTATGTACATACTGCATATTCCGTGCATCAAGCCAACCGTTCTCTACGGTGTCCCTGTGTCAATGGAATGCACCTCATCGGTCGTCGTACATACAGGCCAAATACGTGAAGACATCAGCCCCAGTGGCGGCTGACAGCTCTTTCACGATGTCCCTGGCTGCGCTTTGCCTGTTCCTACGGGCAGGTTGAGCAAGGTAGCGGTCTTGTCTGGGCGCAGTGACCCGTGGCAGCGAGCCTGCCTAAAGTGTTTGCGGGCTTTTCCATTCTGTCTGCGCCAGATACACTTCAATCTGGGGCTGGACTGTTTCCAGTCGTCCAGTTATTCGACCTCTGATTTCACTCTCTAAATGGAAACGGCGGTGAGCCATTAGCAACAATTATCGAATGCTCAATTGCCAATGATAGCAAAAAAAAAAACATGTTCTTTATTGCACGTGAACTAAAGATCTGTGTCGCAAGGTCAATGAGGTAAGTGTTTTTCGTCACTAGTGGTGCTGCCACCTATCTATTTAATGTGTATTTAATATATTTAATGTATTTAATGATAGAATGGTGTTTACAGGAGCTATAGAATGCCTTACCAAATTTGGTGCTGATCGGATGTGCGGAAGGGTATCAGTCTGCGAATCCATTAATTTGCCAGCCAGCTGGCCGAGAGGGCTAGGGCGTAGGCTTTCTAGTTCTCGAATCCGCCTGGCCATGGGCTCGAATCCCGCCATGAGCATGTATGTTTGTGTTTGTCCCGGGCTGCGTACAGATATAACTTGTGTAAAAGGCGCAAAATGACCTTAGTGGTTGATGCCTAAATTTCTAGAACTCCCCCTAGAATCCCTTAATTTATAGACACCAGTATAATATAAAATATTAAAACTTTTGTACTTTATTACAAAAAAAGCCATTTCGTGCGCGCACTTTTTTCTTTTTTTTTTTGATGAAATAGGGGAAGATGTCATCTTACTATTAGGCGCTATCTACAATAATTTCGGATTCCTAAACTTAGCTAGTTTTCCGAATATAAACTCCTAACAACTCCTATCTTAAGCTTAAAGTAGATTTATGAACATTATTCTCAACTTTATTTAATTGTGAAATTTGATAGTACGTATAAATAAACTTAGTTCTAAATTAAATTGAATGAGAGTTGCATATATTTTGGCTCTAAAGAATTCCAAATTGCATTAAATATAGATTCCTTAAATTTTTTGACTTAAAACTTCTTAATGTGAGTGGTGAATTAAACGGTAATTGGCATTTAATATCATGATATATTGCCCATACTTATAATAAAATAAATTCGTCTACACTTTAACATGAAAACTGAGATTTAATTTTTAACATACTAGTACTTATTTATTTAATTATAACATTTATTAATAAAGAAAGAAAAGAAAAAAGAAAGAAAGAAAGAAAGAAAATTAATACCATGTACTATTTAAAATAAATTATTTATTTTATTTATCACTATAATTTGTTAATTTGTTTTATTTTCTGAAATATTTTACGAATTTGCAGATCAGGTTTGGTTGAATACTCATAATACTCATGAGTACTCGACACTTTTCTTAAGTATGCAGTATTGCTATCATTCGATTTGATATTTATATAGGTGCTTCCTGAGGAAGTTCTTTCCAAAGTGCTCCGCGACTTAATAAGTTTGGGAGCCGCTGCTCTAAAAAGTAACTTTACATAATTTTAACATTATTTAAAGCTAATATATACAGCGTGATTCAAAAGTCAGTTCATCTTCTAAAGATATACACAGGGTGAGTCAAAAGTCTGTTACACCCCATACAACTTCAAAACGATTGGAGATATAAAATATCTGTTGCAGGCAACATATAGGAAGTTAGGTACGGGTTAAACAAGTTAGTGGTGTCAAATTTGACCTTTGACTTCGAATTTTCCACCTTGCAATTGTAACTTTGTAACTGTTAAATTGAGTTATGTCGATGAATGAAGTGAACAAACTGGTATTCTTCTGCAGCACTGATAAATGTGCATGGTATTTCACAGAACCTATCACACATAACATAATGATGGGTGTCATCTCTGTACAAGCCTGTTGAATTCGTTGATCCAAATCATTTACTGATGCTGGTACAGTGACATACACCTTGTTCTTGATGTATCCCCAAAGGAAAAAATCAAGTGGCCCCAAAAATCAGGCGAACGTGATTGCCAATGAACTGAACTTCCTCGGCCTATCCATTGATGTGGAAACATGTCATCCAGTCGTTGACGTCCAATGGCTGCAAAATGTGGAGGTGTCCCATCATGCTTGAACCACATGCGGCGGAACCGCACTAGACGCAAGTTGTCTAAAACGGGTCCCACCAAGATGTCATTCCGTAGTCCACACCATACAATGAGCACTGAAATTTCATTTTGTTGTAGTGGGTTTATTTTTACGCTTTTTTTTAATCTGTTTTCAGCGATCCGTAAGTCCGAATGAAAAACGGAACCCTTATAGGATCACTCTTGTGTCTGTCTGTCCGTCTGTCACAGCCAATTTATTCCGAATCTACCGGACCTATTAAGTTGAAATTTGGTACGCATATGAATTTCTGTGACCCAAATACGGAAGTGTAACGTAAATAAATGAATTTTGAATATGGAAGTCATTTTTGGGGGGCAAATTAGAAAATTAAAAAAAAAAGTTTTGCAAACTGCACTCTGTAAAATATCAAATGAAAGGGCTTGTTGTGAGGGTCTCAAATATATTTTTTCATAATTTTAAAATAAATAGTTTTAAAGTTATTTAAGAAAATACATGAAAATTGACCATTCCCCCACCTTATCTTCGAAACTACTGAGCCTAAAATTTTGAAAGAAATACAGAAGATAGTTCCTTACTTATAGATTACAGGAAAACCTATAAGAATTCTATGGTCTTAAAATAACATGGTAAATCTCTCAATATTGCGTTATTGGTCATGATCTTCAGCTATTCCTGAAACTGAAACTGATACTGAAACTGTTTTGTACAAAATAAAAATTAGAAATTAAAAAATACAAATATAATGAAAGTAAATACATTAGGAATAAAAGACAAATATAAAATAAATGAGTTTTTCTATAATCATATTATATATAAAATGCTAACTCCTCCTGCTCCATGCCCGTGTCCATAGTGCCAACCGGGCCAACACCATCTAGATAGAAGGCCTGCACACAGAAACGTCATTTGTTTTATACCGAAGCCAACGAGAAAGACAGGCCTCGAAGCGAAAAAGTCACCTGACCAACTGGGTCTGAACAACAATCCAATCTTCATTGTCTCCATCTTGGATTTTAACAATCAGTATTTTTTCGTTTGTTGGAAACAATGAAGGTTGGATTGTTGTTCAGACCCAGTTGGTCAGGTGACTTTTCCGCTTCGAGGCCTGTCTTTCTCGTTGGCCTCGTTTTATACTAGCAATATTAGAGAGGTTAAGCACCACGTAAACGCGAACGCATGTGACGTTTCCAATCTGAAATGACATAGCTTTTTCATTGTTTTCAGTTGTTAACGTTTGCGTGGTGCTTAACCTCTCTATTATCAACACCTCCTA
>JAHWFO010095468.1:2592500-2610570 GCA_023313115.1 Rhysida immarginata | reverse complement strand
TGATGTAACAATGTATGACATTTCTGTGCGCAGGCCTTCTGTTTAAGTGGTGTTGATAGTGCCGAGCAACAATCCAACCTTTGTTGTTTCCAACAAGCGAAAAAACATTGATTGTTAAAATCCGAATAAATACTGACGTCATATTTTTTATAGAGAGTTTTCATGTGACGTTGCAACAATAAGGCGGCCATGCTGGTGCACCAGCGAGAGCGCAAATCCTTCGTAGTCAAGAAAGCAGCAGTGGTGCACCAACATAGCGGACAGCTGACGTTTGATGACGTCAAGGAAAAACCTCTATACTCGCAGCCGATGTTGGCTACTTTTTTTACTATATCTATTACCATTAAAAAGAATTCGGGCTAGACTAAATACAGTAGGAAAATCAAATTAAAATCCTAAATAAGTAATTTTAGCTATTTGGAATTATTAAATTAAATTTAATTTTTATTTAAATTTTAATAAAAACTAGTTGCGAATGTGTGGCACTGCACTGCCAGAACGATGTAAATTAATTAATAAGAATGATTTTACCGCCAAAGAGGATAAAGGGAGCACATTTTCATGTAATAGCATCGTACATGGATATATTGAATTAATCAACATTTTAAAACACTTAAGACAAAATAAATAAGTATGAAAACTAAATTGTAAATTACTATTTAAGTAAACTAATGTATAGAGAGAAATTAAACGAATACACTTGAAGAACTGAATGGTAAATGGAGAGGGAGTTATTCCTCATACATTTAAAAAAATAAAAGTTCTTTAATTTGTAAGAATTCCCACATAATGTTAAACGAAGTGAGCCTCAGTTGCTGAAGCGTTGTGTGTAAGCATCTATTATTTTTTCATTTTAAATTACTAAAATGTTTGTACGTTATCGTCTACTATTGAAATAAGCGATTAACTACTATTAATTAGCAATATGTATAACAATAGTGAATTTTAGATAACATTAAGCCTAACAGCATTACGGCTTTAATACAAATAAGCTATGGATAATAATAGATCTAACAACTCGTAATGAGTTGGTTTATATATTACACACAATATCTTAGCATTGAAAGTTCTAACAATATTATATTGTACCATTAGGGCACATGCAACAAAACCAATTCCCAATATCATTATTTTCTCGTTTTATTTACTCATGACACGTTGTTACGAAATGTTTGATATATTATATGCCATATCTTAGCATTGAAATTCCAATGGTACCATTTGGTATCATATGGCACCATTAGGGCACGTGCTACTGAACCAATAACCACTATCATTATTTACTCGTTATATTCACTCATGGCACATTGTTACGAGTTGTTTGATATATTACATACCATATCTTAGCATTGAAAGTTCCAATGGTAACATATGGTACAACATGGCACCATTAGGGCACGTGCTACTAAGCCAATAACCATTATTATTATTTATTCGTTATATTCACTCATAGCATGTTGTTACAAGTTGTTTGATATATTACATACCATATCTTAGCATTGAAAGTTCCAATGGTACCATATGGTACCACATGGCACCATTAGGGCACGTGCTACTAAGCCAATAACCATTATTGTTATTTATTCGTTATATTCACTCATAGCATGTTGTTACAAGTTGTTTGATATAATACATGCCATATATTAGAATTGAAAGTTCCAATAGTACCATATGGTATCATATGGCACCATTAGGGCACGTACTACTAATCAATAACCACTATCATTATTTACTCGTTATATTCACTCATGGCACATTGTTACGATTGTTTGATATATTACATACCATATCTTAGCATTGAAAGTTCCAATGGCACCATTAGGGCACGTGCTACTAAACCAATAACCATTATCATTATTTACTCGTTATATTCACTCATGGCACGTTGTTACGAGTTGTTTGATATATTACATGCCATATCTTAGCTTTCAAAGTTTCATTTGGTACCATTAAAACACTTCTAAACATTTCACCAACATTATGTAAGCGTTATATTCATTCATGAGGCATCCTTGCACGTACACGTGCCATTAGACCTATACCTGCTGTCACTAGTTACTCTTATATATTCGTTCATGATATGTTATGACGATTTGTTTGATATATTACATGCCATATCTGGTTATAGGAAGTTTTTAAGGGGGCATCATAATGGTACCATTAAAGCACGTGCCATTATAGTACGTACTTATTCCGGCTATCTCACGTTCGTACTTGTTCGTGCTCTGTCGCATATTAATGGATTGGTGGTGAAAACAGACTTTGAAAAAGTTAATTCGTTTTCAAGTTATCATAATAAATACTAAGCTCCCTAGAAATAAAAAAATTTTCTTGACTTAGAGACCGAACTGCCCTTTCAATAATCGTCAAACACGTGCATCCTGCACGCGCACCATCTCATTAACGTTTAGAGCACGCGCTGAGCCGAACCCATGTATGTTCTCAACACGCGTTTTCCCGAATGCGAGGATAATTCGTGTCTTCCAGCAATTCAATACATGCACTCTTTCTATTGCAACGCAATGAATTATGGGATTGTCTACAGACGGACGGACGGACAGCTGGACAAACCGATCACATAAGCACGTTTATATATATAGAAAATGTGCTAAAAAATCGTTACTGTATTCCCAATGTCGGTCGGTCGGTCAATTCTTCAGGTTTTATTTATAGATATTCCAGGGGGTGGGCATTGTGAATGCCTCCAATTCAAAGCATTTAGTGTTCAATTCTTAACCGTATATAAATCACCAAAATGCCTTCCAAAAATTGACGTCGAATGCATTAAGAATGTTATCAATGCACACGAAAAGATTATTATAGCAGTAGGCTTCAATATTAATATTAAGGACAAATGAAAAACTGAAATATCAGAATACCTTCTATCACTCGGTCTTAGTTCACGTATTCAAGAATATACGACAAGACAGAATTCAGCAATAGTCAATATATTCAGCAATTTTGTCACGGAATTTTAATGATTCCGTGGACATAGAAGATCGTCTGCGCTCCAGGGTATTTGTCAACTCTCAACGTAGGCGAAATCGTACCCGACGTCGTCATGAGGAGCATCATGACGCACCAGCCAATCGGGGAGCAGCAGGCTTTTCGTCGGTGAGCTCGAGGAGAGATCACGGACGGAACGATATAAGGAAGTTAGCGTCTACCGAGCGAGGACGGAGCAAAAGGAAACTCCTGGCTGAGAGCGACGGGGGCCCTCGAGTTGGCCTGGTATCGTCGGCGCCGGAGAGAAAGGCTCGTTCTCGTGAGCTTTCGACGGAGACGACTACGGAGGCGGCGAGTGCCTCGTCGTTGGATTCCTGGCCGTGCCGAGAAGCATCTCTGGCGGAGATTGAATACGCAACAAATTGCGTTCCTTCGCAGGTGAATGGAGGTGAATCTACGTTGAACTACGCAGTACCTCGGGAGCTACATGTTACGGCCGTCCATCTGCTATGCTCGTTGGTGAGTGTATCTTTTTCCATAGGCCTTAGGGCCGATATAGTCCGAAGTGCTTTTCCCGAGCTAAGTCGCCGAAAATTGCAATATAACACGCAAGTGCGTGGGTATTGGCCTGGAGGCATGTCGGCGTATTACGGGAGTGACTTCGGCTTTGTCTTTTTACAATCCTAGGAGGATTGTGCGCAATTGGTTTTGTGTAGGGCTGTGATGTGTGATTCCACAGTTACATAACCTGAATACTTTTTAATGGTGCTCTTTGGTCATCATATAAGTTCTTCATTAAATTATTATTCTTGTGTCTAAAGGTTTTCACAAGTTTCGTTTGTGACCTCATGTCAAATATTGTGTGGAAATATTATCTATTAAAATGTAAACCGTTTGGAATATTTTACATTAGTATTTCTTGTTATAATTGGACTTAACCGGACTTAGAACTTTTTCCAATTGGGACTTTTGCATTTAAAAGTTACTCGTCAAATTCTTGTTCCTATTTGGTTGGACTGTGGAATTTTGCGAGTGCGCCGTTACGAGCTTTTGTTTGCTCGTATGTACGACACTAAATTTTGTTTAACCTGTTTTTGTAGGTTAGGTGCATTTTCTTTGTGTCTCTATACATGCATTTAGTTATAGGTATTATTTGCTGTATTTGTATTTTATTAGTTTCTTATTAGCTGGAAAGGTTGACCTTATACCATTTGTTTTTAAGGCTGACCCAGTTAACTTGCTGTATGTCTTTTTAGCTTATGTCCAATGTTTTGTTTTAAGCTATAAAACGTTTTGAGTTATTAGACTTAAGCTATTAAGTTAAGCAGCTCGGCTGCCTGGTATTTAATTATATTGTATCTATCATTGGAGTCATTAATTCTTGTAGCTTTGTGTGCTTTCGTTTAGCTCTTTAGCTTTGTTTTAGGTTAATTGACTTTATGATAATTGTAAAGGCTACGTTAGAGCCTTTGTAGTAATTTGCTTTTAGGTGATTTTCGTAATTACCGTTTAGACATCAATTGCCGTGTTCAATTGTATAGCTTGTGAGCTTTAGATAGGTTACAAGCTTAGTTCTATTCGTAAAGGCTTATGTTAGAGCCTTGATTGTAATTTGCTTTTAGGTGAATTGGGTAATTACACTTCTTGATCATTACTATGTTAAGTGTCATTTGCTTTGGTTTAGCTTGTAAGCTTTAGTTAGGTTACTAGCGGATTTATAATGTAAGGACCTACGTGTAGGCCTACGACATAATTTATTGGTAAGATAAGGGTTCCTTGAATCTTAGTTATAATTAGTAAGCTTGTTCGTTAAGCTTAATTCTACATTGCACGTAGGTGCACGTTAAATTTAATTTATTTGTACCATACATTATTCATTATTTTTTATGGTAATTTTGTGAAGCGTTTTTCATAAAATTTTATTGTTGCTTGGAGGTTCCCGTTTGGTTCCTCACTATTTCAGCAATATTGTGTTATATTAATAAACTTCTTATTTTAATTAATTCAATTTTGTGTGCTGTTGCATGTTATTGAAATTTCCACTGCGCTACTCCTAAATATAGCTTTAATACATGTGACAAATTTCCCTCCACAATCCGGTACCATACATACTTTTTTTAGTTACCACAAACAAATTTGGGTCAGATTTAAAATAAAAACATGGTAAATGACATATTCATCGTACGGAATCCTCTCCAGTAGTTCGATTCGCACTAGTCAATTTATTAACAAAATAAATCAGCGTTTTGAGCTCTACAACTATACAATTGGATTTTTTTCTATCTGTAACGTTTACAAATTGCAAGGTCCAAAATTCGAGGTCAAAGGTCAAATTGTTAGGAAGCCCCTACCTAACTTCCTGTACATGTACGTATGTTGCCCGCAATAGATTTGTTGTATCTCCATTCGTTTTGAAATTGTATGGGTGGTAAGATACTTTTGGCTCACCCTGTATATATAAAATGAAAATCATTAAGCATACCGAGCAGTGGATACACTTAATCAATGTAACACTAATTGAGCCTACAGTAAATGTTCAAAGTGACCCCATTTTCCTGCTTGTACAAACGAACGCGACGGTACATACTCTGGGGAACGCGTTGCAGCACGTCCTCCGGAATGGTCCGGATTTCCGAGCGAATGTTTGCTATCAGTTCATCTAGAGTTTTCGGAGTTTTGGCATACACCCGACCTTTTAAATAGTCTCACAGGAAATAATCCGGGAAGTTAGATCAGATGAACCAGGTGGGCCAATTTCCTTCGGATTCGGGTTCCATTCAGATTCGGGTTCGGATTCGGGTTCCATTCAGATTCGGGCTGTGTGAGCTGTAGCTCCGTCCTGTTGATAATAAACTTGTCTAATTCAATATCATCTAACTGCTCTACAAATTGTTCGAACGTGTTGCAATAACGGTCCGTATTAACAGTGGAGCAACGCGTTTCTAAGAATATGTGCCATCCCGTTTGTTTTTGTAAGCAGGAGAACGGGGGCCACTTTGAACATTTACTATAGGCTCAATTACATTTTTATATATGTACTTTTGAGTGAACTCACTTTTGGATTACTTTGTAGTATCAGATAAAAAATAAATAAAATTTTATATAATATTAAATTGCTAGAGATTTCTTTGTGAGGGATATTACCAACGGTATCCGGTCATTTGGCCGAACGGACATTTCATCGACATTTGGACATTCGGCGTAAAGAGATGTTTTCGGCAATATAATTCATGTAATGGGAAAAATATGTTTAAAGGAGGTCATTTCGTATAACGAATCTTATGAAACAAATCTGTTTAATTCTTTCTACTAAGCAAGCATATTGTATGGACCTTTAAAATTATTCTTTTTTGTATGTCTTTTTAAATAAATGTTTGTTTTCATAACGTTAGGTAGGTTAAGATGGGAACGGGACAAAATGCAACTTAGGGTCATGTATTATTAAATAATATCGATTCTTTTCCAGTATGTCTTTTTAAATGAATATTTTACTTCTCTAGAATGAGATACTCATTAGTGATGGGCGATATTTGATACCATTATCGTGTATTAAAAATTTATTCACACACATCAAAAAATTCTGTTCTGCTTTATGAGGAGACATAAAAATTCTAATATCGGATAGTATCAAATACGAAAATTCTGACAGTACCGATGACTCTAAAATATGTATCGCCCATAGGGTGTGTGATATTCTTCGATATCAATAAATATCGCGATATTTTGGTCCTTAGTCGACTAAAAGAGTCGAATAATTCTAACTCGATATAATCGTAACTATATCGGATTTTTTTATTCGATTATTTCGATTCATTCCGGCGTTTTTTGTTTCCATTATTAAACTAATCCGAAGGCTCATCCCTGGGATTAGTCAGGGAATTTTACGAAATCGTTTTGCTAGACACCCTGTTAATATCTATAAAAAATTAGTCATTTTGTGTGATTTAGTCGAATAAATTTCCAAGCCATTCGGATAAAATCGCCGATTACTAAAATTTTATTCGATTAGTCTATTCGACTAACGGCAAATGAATATCGCACATCCCTAATCATTAAATTAGGTTGGTAAAGAGATGGCTTTCTATACGATCCACGTTTTCGGCAGTGAAATCCCATTAATGTTTTAAATTACATAATTACGCCATGCACTATATATGTCAGATATTCGGGTAGAGTGTCCATATCATTGAAAACTCTGAAAAAGAACTCTACTTTGAAAAATGTCAAAAATACTCAAACCATTACCAGTTGTTTTTCAAAATTTCATACTATCCGATTAAGAATGTTTATGTCCCCTCATAAAGCAGAACAGAATTTTTTGATGTGTATGAATAAATTTTTAATACACGATACTGGTATCAAATATCGCCCATCACTAATGAGTATCTCATTCTATAGAAGTAAAATATTCATTTAAAAAGACATACAGGAAAAGAATCGATGTTATTTAATAATACATGACCCTAAGTTGCATTTTGTCCCGTTCCCATCTTAACCTACCTAACGTTATGAAAACAAACATTTATTTAAAAAGACATACAATAAAGAATAATTTTAAAGGTCCATACAATGTGCTTGGTTAGTAGAAAGAATTAAACAGATTTGTCTCATAAGATTCGTTATACGAAATAACCTCCTTTAAGCATTTTTTTCCCATTAAATGAATTATATTGCCGAAAACATCTCTTTACGCCGAATGTCCAAATGTCGATGAAATGCAGGCATTTCTCCGTCGGTTAAATTTCCGTTCGGTCATATGTCCGTCGGTGAAATGTCCGTTCGGCCAAATGTCCGTTCGGTCGAATGTTCGTTCGGCCAAATGTCCGTCGGCCAAATGACCGGGTACCATTACCAACTGTTTTGAAGGAATGCTTATTATTTTTACTTGTTGAGCTTACTCCAGATATCATTATAAAGATAGAAGTGATTTGAATTGAAAGCTGATGATCAATTAAGATTTGTTCCAAAAAGAACTTATATTTCTGAAAAATTAATAATTTCGACTGGGCCCGTTTGGAGGTGAGCTATTCATTTAATTGAAAAATGGGTTTCAGGTTTTTTCCCGACATATCATCGAATATTATTAAATAAACAAAGTAAAATAGTTAAGAAAATTTCACGACCTGGAATCGAACCAGGAACCTTTGGCTTACCTTCCCGTTGCTATAACCAGTAAGCCAACATGGACACGGAAGCTATCGCTTTCAAACATGTCTTATTTAGTCATTTTAATACCAATTTAGTCTGGACAGAATTCAGTAACAAATACTACTATAAACGAAAAACAATAACTCTTAAAATAAAATGTTACAGGTGTGTACATTTAACATCAATACTCTTCTTTAGCCTTAGATATTAAATTTCCAGTGATTCAAAATGATGTCCGGCATTTCAAAATTTTACTATGCATTTATTTTATAACATAAACTAACCAGACCGGGTTTAAAATACATGAAAACTCAAATGTTTATGATTCTAGCATTACAAATCTTCTATGTGACTCCCTCGAGTCACCCGGACAATGTCAAGACGATAGTCAATCTCATCCCAAACTCCTTTCAGCATGTCTGCTGTTACTAGTCCGAGAGCAGAAATGTTTACAAAGACATCCATTTTCCAGAAATTGATCATACCACTTACGGATGCTTTTGTCAGTAGGGCAATCTTTATGAAATTGCCTACGAAATGTCCGCTGGACTAAAATTATCGTTTGTTTTTGCCTTTTCATTCACAGCCGCCATCTTTACTTTTATCGCGACACCAGCGCCATCACAGCCTCCAATTGCGGGAAGGTTAAAAATATTTCTGTTGTCCTGCATTTTAAATCCGATCTGGTTAGTTTATGTTATAAAATAAATGCATAGTAAAATTTTGAAATGCCGGACATCATTTTGAATCAACCTTTATATCTATATTGTACAATAAGTAAAACTATGTTTTGTTTTCAGATCTTCTATCGTATAGAATATGAACTCAAGAGGATTTTATATGCGTAATTATCTCACATTTACTTCAAAAATACGATGACGAAAGAAAAAGAAATCGATGAAGATGAACAGAAAAAAGTACAAGATAGAAACAGAAAATGGTATCAGAAATTTACACGAAGGCAACTTTCCGTATTCCTGACTTGTGCTGTCGTAAACTGTGCTGGGGGAATGCACTATTCAGTACAACCGCCTTTCTTTCCGCAGCTGGTAAACTATAAAATATACTGTAATATTAGAAGATAGTGTATAAATGCTAGATTCTCTCAAAGAAATACGTTATAAAGTGTTATATATCTGCAAATATCGATTATTTTTCTAAGGAAATGTAAGCAGGAAATTACCGGAACAATCGCATAACTTTGGAACAGAAGGTGAAATAGTCCTTAAAATCAGATCTATATAGAGGAAATTGCTGGTACCCGATTGAATGAAAGTAACCCCAGCGTCCCTAGTGTAAAATTATGATGGAGAGAGAAAAATTCCACGTCCAAAGTTGTAGAGCTTCTCCGATTTAGTAGAAATCCACTTATTGCATAATGAAAATAAAAGCATAAAAGTCTTAAAACGGGGAAGAAAAATCTATATAATGGACACCTTGCAAAATACGTGGGACACCGTACGTTGACAGTGTGCAAAGGAAAATCTCAAAATCGCTCCTATTTAACATTTGCCACAATGAAAGGCTGAATTAAAATTAAACAAAACAATCACTAAATGTCACTTCGATCACCCCCCCCCCCCATTTTTAATATTTGTCTTCCCCGTTTTACGAGTTTTTATGCTGTTGTTTTCTTTATGTAAAGAGTAGATTTCTACAAAGTCGGTGACGCCTACAACTTTATACTTGGAATTTTTTCTGTATCTATCATTGCTCAAAAGTTAATTTATGTAATTTCTCGGTGCTTACATAAGGGACGCTGGGAATACTTTTATTTAATCGGGCGCGGGAACTTTCCTATAAATAGACCTGATTTTTGTTCGAAAGATATTCGACTGTTTCGGGAATTTCAATTATTCCCTGTAAAATGCATAAGAACACCTCTGTCCCAAGTGATACACACGCACACTCATTGGTCTGAACAGTGGACAAATTAAGATGGGTTAACTACTTTAAGCTGTAAACTATAGCTTGTCCAAAGAAGAACGAGGAGTGGGTACTTAAATATCCAAGTTAAAATGTTATACATCGATGTAAAGCAAAATTAACAAGTCTAACCAATGCAATCATAATGTCCAGGACTGGAGATGCAAAATAACATCAAAAGTTTTGCCAAAAATTAGATCAATTGGCTACCGAAATGCTGCAAATGACGCAACAGGTGAAAGGGAATAAATACATGATTCGCTCTTGAGCCTATAAGTTTCACTGGTGGTTTCTCCCTCACGAAAAATTCGCAAATGGCTCTCTTGTGGCGTAAATGAGCTGGCGCAAACACGCACGGCAGTCTTATCATTTTCTTTCATCTGCGGAAGCTATCATCGCATCGCAGCAGGCCTTACGAGTAATTTCAGCAAATGCTTTTCAGGAATCTTTACAACAGTTGTACGGATAGTGGCAGAGGCGCATCAAGCCCGAGGGATATCGAAAATGGGTGTTCCATATAATTTCAAAATATATGTATTTATTCGCAATCTGTTTGGTCCTCGAACGTTTTGACTGCAGTGGTATATTCATTTAATGAGATGAGTTTGTAGGACTCACTTCTTCTCAAAACGGTTGAGAAGGATGTCAGATTGATAATTTTTCTTATTTTACTAATTTTCCGCATGAGAAACGCACTTTTAATATCTTAAACGCCTCAATTTTATAGTTCTGCTCAAGTTTATTATTTTTATTTAGGGGAACATTACTACGAGCATTATAACATTATAATTAACAGATTGAAAAATTACTTTTTGAAGACATAGAATGAACGAATGTAGAAATCAGTTATGTGGATAAAGTAAAATAAGTACCTCATTAAGTAAAAAATAACAGCTTGTGTTTCCAAAAATGCTTTCCTTCAAGAACTTATCAGTACCGAAGTGAACTCATTTTCGGTTATTTATAACACTTTCTGATTTAACTATAAGCTTTAGGTATGGGAGGTATTTGTAGGTTTAGAAAAGCTTTAGGACAAGATAATCCGAGAATTCACCATGTTCTTTCATTTATTCCATCACGTTATACATATTCGGACTTCTTTCACAATTTTTTTCTAACCTGTTGTGTTTTTTTTTTCATTCACGTGCTTCCAGTTAGTGGTTTTACTTGGAACTAAACGCAAATTGAGTATTTAAAAGATTTTATTCATAAGTCACCATTTAATTCTCACCCAATATTGTGAAAAATAGTGTTTCACTTGCTTTAAACAGAAAGGAGTATCAGAGTCTTTTCTAACAGTTTTATAATATACATGTTTAAAAATTTATTCAAAAGATAAATATACAAGACATTTCCTCTTGAGTATGAAAAAGAATAATTTGAAAAAGCACAAACAATAAACCAAGGCTTTCATGACTAATCAACTGTGATAGGTCATCTAGGTTTTTCGGTTGGACTTCAAATGCACTTTTGTCAGTCACTAGGGAACATATTTGCATACCTTCTTTTGAGGAAACTGCTTCTTTTGAAGAATATGTCAATACCATTCAGTCAAGTCACATTTGAATGTTTAAATTACTAACATAAAATAGTTATTAAATAAAAGCTTGCCCATTATTTGCGCCCTTGTCGTTTTCGTTGCTGCATGCCTCAACACTCACGGAAGAGCTGAAATGTTAGAGATGTACAGCTGTATCTAAATAATTTATTCTTCTGAACAAGTGACAAAACGAGAGAATTTAAACATAAATAGCGATGAAGCCTACTTTGAAATGACTTGGGTTCACGCAGTTAATGAATAATATACACTCACCAAAAGTCATGGCACATCGGTCTAATAATGTGTTGGGCCCCCTCTGACCCGGATAACGGCGGCGACCCGTCGAGGAAAAGAGTCTACCAATCCCCGGAACACGTCCACAGGCACTGAAAGCCATGCCACCTCTACTGCACTCACTCCATAATGATACTGCATTTACCAGTTGTGTTGGTGACGACCTGGCAGATCGTTCGATGACGTCCCACAAATGTTGAATGGGATTGCAATCTGGGGAACGTGGAGGCTAAATCATTGTCGTGAAGTCGGTAGCATGTTCCTCCCGCCACTGCCGTGTCACAAAGGCCGAGTGTGGAGGCGCATTATCTTGCTGGAAGATGCCGTCGCCCGCGGGGTAAAAACAGTTCATGAAGGAGTGCAGGTGGTGCCCAAGCAGATCGACGTAGGAAGTGGCACGCGGATTGGATGTCAGATGCACCAATGGATCCACTGCATGCCACGAGAAAACAACCCAGACCAGTATGGAGCCTCCACCTGCCCGAATGGTCCCCACCGGACAAGCGGGGTCCATGGCTTCGTGTGGCCTGAACAAGACACGGACACGACCATCGGCCCGATACAGCTGAAACCGTGACTCGTCGGACCAGGCAACCCTTCGCCAATCCTCAGCGGTCCAATGTCGATGTTAGTTGGCCAGGCTAGGCGTTGCTGACGATGTGCAACCGTCAAGAGTGACACTGGTCGTGCCCTCCTGCTCCCAAAGCCTGCAGCTGACAAGATTCGCCGAATTGTCGTCACGGACACAGTTGTGGAACGTCCCTGGTTGTACCGCATGGTGATTTGGCCCGCTCTCGTCCTTCGGTCAGCAGCTGCAAGCCGGATGACCCGGCGAACACCTCTGGCATCAATGAGGCGTGGGCGGCCCATCCGCTGTCCGACATGGGTTGTTACCCCTCATTGTGGGGGTACTCTCGATAGACCCTTGCAAAGGTTGTGTAGGAAAATTTCAGGGTGGTGGCTACATCTGATATTGAGGCATCCATCCGTCTGGCACCAACAATCATCTCCCATTAAAATGCGGATAGCTCTCGGCGTGCTGCCATTTCTGTAGCTAGTTTTGCTTAGAATGATTGTGTGATATCAAGGAGTCCTGTGCACCTGCATTCAGAGAATGGAAGCAGCGGGATCTGTCTCATTACGGACAGGGAATTTGATTGGAGGGGTGTGCCATGACTTTTGGTGAGTGAGTGTATGTATAACTTAATATTAAATGTACAATCAATATACAGGGTGGATACAAAAGTAAGCCCCCTTTTTAATTTCGTAACCAAAGCAGATACGTCAAGTTTGATGAATCCCATGAATGGGTAGTTGTGGGTGACCTATCTCATGGTGTACTTTTCATCATTCCAAATATGCAAATTAGGAAACATTCAAATCCTATCTTAAAAACCGTAACAGATACACGAAAAATTCCAATTGAAGACTTGTTCAGCATGGAATTCCGAACAAAACAAAAAATAATTCCAAAATCCGATGAACAGATCACCAACAATCACAATCCAAAGCAGAAGATCGTGTTGACCATTTCAGGAACAGTGTAGCTTGTATTGTTCTGTCTTCTGTATGCTGACACATTCCTTTTATTTGCTTTTCCTCATGAAAGTGAATGTTATTATGGTAATTTTTGTTAATTTCTTAATATGTATGTTGAACATTCAAATATCTTTGTGAAGTACATAGGGAGGTAACTAATAAATTTAACATGTGATTGATTTAAAATAGGATTTGAGTGTGTCCTAATTTGCATATTTGGGATGGTGAAAAGTGCACCGCGGGATAGGTCAACCAGAGCTTCCTATTCATTGGATTCGTCAAAATTGACATATCTGCTTCGGTTACGAAAATAAAGGGGGGACTTATTTTTGTATCCATCCTGTACATGTAATATTAAGTTATACACTCACTCACCAAAATTCATGGCACACCCCTCCAATATACGTGGATGCTTGGGAAAAATATTCTTGGAAGTTAAGCGAATATCTGGTTGGGAATGCGCGAATTAATTTTTGGAGACCATCCATCTTCATCATAAATTGCTATTACCTGTAGTTTATCAAAAGACAGAAAACTAGGCACGTAATTAAATTTTCCATTATTAACGCTTGCTGAAAATCTAAACAGTACCCTTTTAATCAATCACGCCCCTTTCTAATTAATTTAACCAATTTATCCTTTAAAAGTACATTAACAGCAGAGGAAGAAAGCAAAGAAGCGAGCTCGTTATTATAGTTAATTAATGGAATTTAGATTAAACGTTCTCTTCTTTTCTAGCCATTACTCCTTCTCGCAGCGAGGTTGCAGTTGAGGAAACTCGTAAGAAGTTTTGAACGAAGGAAGAAATACCAACATAAAAGAGCGTTATGAATCCAATTCAAAACAGATTTCATAATACCACTTAGGAATTACTGATCTTGATCATTAGAATATCGAGAACTATAACTACACTTAATGCGCAATCCTTTTTAGAGACTTAGGTCTGCTTTTAATGTAGTTAAGTACCGGACTGACATACCATGTCTAAAGAAGACATTCATTATAGATCTAGCTTCTGTTGTCCTAACTTTTGTTTCCAACTTTTTTTTAGTAGATTTCCTATTTTTATAAACATTTTCCAGTAAGAAGTGGGAATATACTGTGGATAAAGACATGATGCAAAAAACGAACCTCTTGTCCACAAACGTTTTTAATAGGCGAATACGTATTTCGATCTCTTTGAGATCATTATTCAACGCAAAATAGGGAAATTTTTACAAAGCAAGCTATTTATAAGAAAAAGAGGGGCTGCTGACTCTCTCCCAAAGGACCAATCAACGAACACGTCGAACGTCCAATGGGAGAGTCAATCAACACCTCGTACAAAAATAATAATAATAAAAGCGCGGAGCTAGGAGAGATACAGATTCCATACAATTGGCAAGAGTTATACAAAATCCAAAAATTATACAAAACAAAATTACCAAAGTATACAGTACAGATTCGAACAACTGGCAAAAGTTATATAATAGAAAAAGTTAACAAAATCCAAATATACATATTAAAATTCTAAACTATACAATCTAAAAACTTCTATTTATCAACAAATAACAGTGAGAAAACTAAATTAAAAAATACAAGGAAGCAACCAGAAAATTAAGAAATCTTAAGCAACTTTTATAGAATAGAATCGCCGAGGGGACCTGAGTCATTGTTCAGCAATATTCCGGGGTCCTTTTTCCCGATCTCCAAAGTCTCGTATGCGTCCAGTGATTTCCTGTTCCTTACAGACCTAAGCAAACGGCAATCCTTTAACAAAACGGCGTGGCCTGTTTCAAGCATGTGCTTGGCTACTGCGGATCTCTCAGGTCGGCTAAATATATTATATTGCCTAAATATAATAAAAAGCTAAAATTATAATGCATCAAAATCAGGTCCTCACAGTTTATTAAAATCAGGTCGACGTTTGTGGACAAGAGGTTCGTTTTTTGCATCATTTTCCAGTAATTTCAAAATTTGCGTTGTAATAATTTCTCTTTATTGTATATTCTTACTGTTATTCTTTGTTTCCTATCTTCACTTTTAATTACTTTATCTTGCAATTTAAGTTTTTTTCAAAAATGGGAAATCTATTTAAAAAACTGTTTTTATTTTTTTCATTTTCTAGCTAATATCCATAGTTCAAATTTTTTGATGGAAACATCATCTTCGTCAAATTACACTTATTTAAATTTAAATTTTAAATGTTTCATTTCATTACTATAACAAGTTAAAATCCAATAACGTCACAAATGACGCTAAGAAAAATAAAATTTAACCATCACGTCTACTTGTTTTAATAACTTTTTTATATTAATATTCCGTGTTAATAGAAGAAAACGAATTTGCAGCAGCTGAATATCTCCCAGTTAATTTCAAATAATTTTATCACAACATTTTATCACTTTGTGGAGGTTAGCAGTTTGCTATGCTACTGTAGATGGCATTTTCTTTTTTTATTTAAACTGAGTAACTTACTCTCTTCTCTTGAGGAAAAAAAGTTTACTTGAAAGCTATGACTTAGAAAGGAGCTTGGAATGCTGCAATCATTAAGATTTCATTTTGCCCAACTTACTTGCGATTGCATCTGGGTTCTATCAAGGCTTTTATGTGTTTGCGAGTTCGTTGGGCCTTGCAGAAAGTTTTTTTTTTTTTGTATTTTCGGAACATTTCAAATGAAAATTGGAGATCCCCTGTGTAAAACTTGAGATATTTTTTGTCCCGGATTTTCTTAAAATCTAATTCAAGAATGCCTTTTCATTCCTACGAATTTTCATCAACCAATAGCAAACAGACTTGACATACATAATTAAAGGCTTCGCTTTTTTCTTTCATTTCTTTCATTGTTGTTTTGTTGATATTTTTTTTCTATTTTGCTAAGGAAACGAGAGAACAATACAAGATACTAAAGTAGAAAACAAGAAACGACAAAGGTGGAAGTAAAAAATTAAAAAAAAAACAACTTATTTTTCCTTATAATTAAAGGTTCGGAAATAGAAGGTCATTATGATTAGACCGTGAGAAAGAGAAATGAAGGAAAGATGAAATTTAATTCAAAATACATTACGAGAATGGCAGAACCTACTAGCGGACTTTGGGTACAATCCTAATAATAAATGTACACTAGGACATCACATACGCACTTAATTTGTTCCGCTAATTTGATTTTATTATTAGCCGGTGCAAACTTCTGAGTCGCCAAATCTTAAACTCGGCATCCGTGTATTGATTCGTTTGCTGTTCGTTAGTTACTTTACGCTGAGAAATGAACAAATGAGACCAGTTCGTTTCTTTAAAGGGTTGGTGACTTGATGACGCATTGTAGTAAAAAGATGAGACTGAATTAATGCTATGTACGCTTTTTATGGAATACAGAGGAATACAGCGTCCCTTTATATAAGATTAATGTTCTATTATTATAGTTTACTGCCCGAAGATCTGTATCAAAAGTTTTCAAATATAATTCAAATATTAAAAAACTAAATATTTACATTGGCTAAATATATTATATTGCCTAAATATAATAAAAAGCTAAAATTATAATGCATCAAAATTAGGTCCTCACAGTTTATTAAAAACATTCATTGCTTAAGAATCTCGCTTAGGTTCTTTGTGATAATTATATCTATTATGGTTTATTTTGTTCTTTTAAATAGAAGTGAACATCAAAGTTGGTTTAAAGTTATGTTTTTTCTAGTCCTTTATTTAAAAGCGATTTTCTTTCATGTCTTACTCATTTAAAAAAAAATGTTGGTAAACTTTTACTGACAAAGTAAATTTTAAAATACTGCTATTCAACTTTATCCTTTATTATGTGTATATTTTTTATTAAACAAAGAAAAATGGAATCAAAATGCATTAACATGTCTTTAAGATTACTACAGTAGTTTTATTTTATTTTATGCATTAAAATGTCTTTAAAGAGAAATTTTCACGAAATAATTTTCATGAAATTACTTTATTTTATTTATTTTGAAATTGATTAGTGACGCTTGGCCAACAATATATAGCCTATACGAAATTTTATAGATCTATACAATTATAGCCTATTGTACAGTGTGTCCCAAAAGTCTGGTAACATGGCAGATATCTCAAAGCTGATATGTAGGCGAGATCTGATGAGTGTAGTTTATAGGTAAGGAGGGGGGGGGGGGAATTCATTGACCCTGACTCCCAAATTTAAGGTCATCCATTTGCTAACTCGAAAACTATTAAAGATAGAGAACAATTTCTAATTGCTACCCTGTAGAGCAACACCACAGCTTAAGAGTACTATACTCTTGATTCAAATAAGCTATGGATAACAAAAGATCTAATAACGCGTAAGGAGTTGGTTGATATATTACACGCCATATCTTAGCATTGAAAGTTCTATAAATTCTGTATTGTACCATTAGGGCACGTGCTACAAAACCAATTGCCACTATCATTATTTACTCTTGATAGTCACTCATGGCACGTTGTTACGAGTCGTTTGATATATTACATGCCATATCTTAGCATTGAAAGTTCCAAGGTTACCATATGGTACCATAGGGCACCATTAGGGCACGTGCTACTAAACCAATAACTATTATCATTATTTACACGTGATATTCACTCATGGCACGTTATTACGAGTCGTTTGGTCTATTACATGCCATATCTTAGGATTGAAATTACCAATTGTACCATATGGTTCCATAGGGCACCATTAGG
>JAHWFO010095468.1:2570712-2591897 GCA_023313115.1 Rhysida immarginata | reverse complement strand
ACCAATAACAATTATCATTATTTTCTCATGATATTCACTCATTACATTTTGTTACGAGTCGTTTGATATATTACATGCCATATCTTAGCATTGAAAGTTGCAATGGTTTCATAGGGCACCATTAGGGCACGTGCTACTAAACTGTTAACCATTATCATTATTTTCTTGTGATAGTCACTCATGGCACGTTGTTACGAGTCGTTTGATATATTACATGCCATATCTTAGCATTGAAATTACCAATGGTACCATATGGTTTCAAAGGGCACCATTAGGGCACGTGCTAGTAAACCAATAACTATTATCATTATTTTCTCGTGATATTCACTCATGGCACCTTGTTACGAGTCGTTTGATATATTACATGCCATATCTTAGCATTGAAAGTTCCAATGGTACCATATGGTTTCATAGGGCACCATTAGGGCACGTGCTACTAAACCAATAACAATTATCATTATTTTCTCATGATATTCACTCATTACATGTTGTTACGAGTCGTTTAATATATTGCATGCCATATCTTAGCATTGAAAGTTCCAATGGTTTCATAGGGCACCATTAGGGCACGTGCTACTAAACTGTTAACCATTATCATTATTTTCTTGTGATAGTCACTCATGGCACGTTGTTACGAGTCGTTTGATATATTACATGCCATATCTTAGCATTGAAAGTTCCAAGGTTACCATATGGTATCATAGGGCACCATTAGGGCACGTGCTACTAAACCAATAACTATGATCATTATTTTCTCGTGATATTCACTCATGGCACGTTATTACGAGTGGTTTGATATATTACATGCAATATCCTAGCATTGAAAGTTCCAATGGTACCACTTGGTACCATTAAAACACGTACTACTAAACAATTCAGACATCACTATATACCGTTATATTCATTCATGAGACATCCTTGCACGTACACGTGCCATTAGACCGATACTTGCTATCACTAGTTACTCTTTAATATTCGTTCATGATATGTTGTGACAATTTGTTTGATATATTACTTGCCATATCTTGTTATAGGAAATGTTTAAGAGGGTATCATAATGGTACTATTTAAGCACGTGCTATTAGAGCATGTAGTTATTCCTGCTATCTCACGTTCGTACTTCTGCGTACTCTGTCCCATTTTAATGGATTGGTGAAAACAGACTGTGAAAAAGTTAATTCGTTTTCAAGTTATCGTAATAAATGCTAAGCTCCCTAGGAATAAAAAAATTCTCTTGATTTAGGGACCGAACTGCCCTTTTAATAATCGTCAAACACGTGCATCCTGCACGCACACCATCTCATTAATGTTTAAAGCACGCGCAGAACCGAATCCATGTTCTCAACACGCGTTTTACCAAATGCGAGGATAATTCGTTTCTTTCAGCAATTCAAGACATGATTGAATGAATTGTGAGATTGCAATACATGCAATTCAATACATGCAACGCAATGAATTGTGGGATTGTCTACAGACGGACGGACGGACGGACAGCTGGACAAACCGATCACATAAGCACATTTCTATATATAGAAAATGTGCTAAAAACAGAAAAACACAGGAAAAAGAGGTCAACCTTGATTGGATGCCCTAAGGTTTCTTTTGTAACGTTGATTTAATATTGTTGACAGCGTCCAGGTCTTTTTGTTAGCTGGTCTGGTTGTTAGATATCTTATCCGGGTAGTTTTTCATTAGACTTTCTGCCTGTGGTATATTTGCGATAATCTCTACAACCGCGAAACCAACGGGCGTCAGACTTTGCATGATGCTTTAATATGTGGGTTTCCAATTTGCAATGGATCCCCGTATGTTGTACGGTATTTATGACCTATTTGCATTAAAAATAATGTTTTTCCTTTTTACACTTTCACTAGCTGAAGTACCCGGCGTCGCTCGGAGAAGGATATAGTTTTTCATATTTATGTATACAGAGTAGTGTACAAACATGGGGAGGTGATAGAGGGATCAGATCTAAGCAACATTTCCCTCTTTCATTTTTTTCTCTGGGTATTGTTTTTGAGATAAAAAATGTTGGACGTCGCGTAGACGTAATATGCCACTCAACCCGTACTTCTGTACCACGTCAAAATCATGATCAATCATGTAACAAAAAGAACAAAAAACACATTGCGTATGGTACAATAACGTGACTTGTTTTTTATGAAACATGCAAATGTTTTACAATAGATTAATAAATGAAAGTTCTTAAGAGGATTTTTTTTCTTTTTTTATTTTTTTATTTTTTTTTCACGCCAAACCGCAGATGTTGAAATTATTGATGAAAATAGGAAAGAAAATTTCACAGCCTGGGTTCGAACCAGGAACGATTATACGCAGTAGGAAAGATAGTATCAGCCTATGAACTGGGTACTGCTCCAACCAGCCCTAAGGACATAGAGATAGCGTTAATGCTTCCATGTCCACAGTGGCGCAATTGGTTGGCGCGTCTGCACGGTGAGCAGAAGGTTTCTGGTTCGAACCCAGGCTTTGGAATTTTCTTTCCTATTTTCATCAATAATAAGTGTTCTAATTCACTCCCTCTGGCATGAATGCATGCTTCACATCGTCGCCGCATAAACTGACATAAAAATTTCAAAAGTTACAGGTTCTTCGCGAATATGGTCCGCAGCTATGGCGATTCCGGCTACCATCTCTTCATCGGATCCCACTGGTGTCTCATATACCAATATCTTTAAAATCAACTATTTCCTGCAGGTAGGATTTCAACATTTTTTATCTCAAAATCAATGCCCCAGAGAAAAAAATGAAAGAGGTAAATGTTGCTTAGATTTTATCCCTCTATCATCCTCACCTAGAAGCCGAGAGAAATATACTTGCCAAATTTCAAGTTTGTAGGCTTCATAGTTCTGGAGATTTCATAATGAATGAATGAATGAGTGAGTGTATAAATTTTTCGCTCTTTCTTCTGTATAATAGTATTTTTCCCCTGAAAAAATCCTCGTCATCCTCGGCCGGGATCGAAGCCACATCTACGGGCATCAGAACAACACCACCTAGACAGAAGGCCTGTTACCGGAAACGTCATACACTGGTACATCATCATTAGTCGACCATTGTTAATCCTATTTCTACCAATAATAAGCCCTAAATTTGGTCGACTAATGATGATGTAACAATGTATGACGTTTACGTTATCAGGCCTTCTATCTAGGTGGTGTTGATCAGAGGAGATCACGCAACCACTGAGCCATCGAGGCCAATAAGGAAAAGTAAAGTCGTCTGCTAGACAGAGAGTAATGCCCACGTAAATGGCCAGTGAGCGCCAGTGAAAAAAAAATCACGCTTTAAACAATGGAGTTTCCCATCCTGTATTTCTTCATCCATGACCATAGCCAAAGTAATTTTTTCTGGCCTGTTGTTGCAGAAACTTTACTCTGCATTGTAGGACATGACATACATTTTATGTCCGCGCATATCGTAGGCTCATTTCCGACAGACAGATCAGGCAAAATATTATTTTTACCCTTTCCCCTTTGGGCCAACCTGACACTCGGCACATGTAAACCTTACCTTGAACCTGACGAACATCTCGTGCACGTATGAGCTCAAAAGGAAAAGTGGTTCAAAAGTTTTAAGAACATTTACAGACGCATCCTGAATTTTTATAGAGACCTTTTCAATGAAACCGAAACTGGAGTAACTGCGCAGAAGCAGAACAGCAAAAAACTTACGTTTCCTCCCTTGAAATGTGCAAACACGTTTCCTCCCTTGAAGTTTTTTTGCTGTCCTGCTTCTGTGCAGTTAGTCCAGTTTCGATTTCAAGGAAAAGATAAACAAACTCTACCGCCATCTCTTGAGTAAACAAACAAACATAAACCAAGATATATAATGTTTACCCCTTCCCCCCTACTTTAGAGACATGTAAACCTTACTCTGGACCTAAGGAATATATGTTGCAAATATGAGCTTAATCGGATAAGTGGTTCAAAAGTTTTTAGAACATTTACAGACGCACCCTGAGCCTGAATTTTTATATATAAAGATGTGTATTATTTTCTTACTCGAGTGGGGGAGAGGAGGACTGAAGGACTGCTCGGGGCGGCCTATACTTGTAGCTACATGTATGTCATTCGCTCCTTAATTCTGGCCTAAACTTCTGATCTTTTGAACTCAACAACCCAAGATCATGCTGATGACATTGTCATCTACTTAACTGGACTTGATAAGTTCGCAAAGCTAATCCTCATGCAGGGCGCTTAGAACGAGATCTGAGGGTAAATTCTCAGAAAATGACACTAGTACCATTCACCCGCATGATGGAGACAGTTTCGGCTGAATAAACTCCAACTCTTTCTGGGCGGAAATTAAACCGATGAAACAAGTCAAATATCTGGGATTGATACTGGACACTAAGTTTTCTTGAAATCATCACTTAGATAACAAAATTAACCAAGCTAAACTTGGATTGTTCCGTAGCAGAAGAGTTTCTGAAAAATCATGAACACTGAACCCGAGGAAAGCGCACTGGTTTAATACTACGACCATCAGACCTATTATAATATATGCACCTTTTTATGGTGGCAGAAAACAGAGCAAATGGCTGTAAGGAACAGACTAGCTACCCTTCAGAGGATAGCATGTTTGGGGGTCATAAATGCAATGTCAACAACACCGTCAAAAGCAATGGAAACAATACTTTTTTTAGCTCCACTAGATATACACTATCTACCAACAAATAATTGGACATCTGAGGTATAAAAAGGAAACAAGATTTATTCATCTTCAATACCTGGTGGATCGTCCACGAACACCAATTGCAAGTGCGATCCTCCGGGGCATACAGTCAATCAGTCCTTGTGCGACGACTAGCGGTATTTTCTTCCACTCGGGTTGGAGAAGATAGGTTGAAACTCCTCGCAGATATGGCCCATCGATTTGGTACGGTTCTTCCGAATATCTCTGGCCAGCTCCTGTTGGTCTCTAGCTCTCAGTTTTGTGGTCTTCCGGGTCGAGGAACATTCCGACAGTCACCGTTCACATTCCACTTGCAAATCACATAGGGCACTATCTTCAGCTTGCTGGCTATATCACGTATGGATCGGCCATTTCTGTGATACCCGACGATTACATCTTTCTCTAAATCAGTCGCAAGAACGATGGCGTCACACGATATTTAACGTGACGTCTATCAAGACCGCATATATTGTCGATTGCAGGGTTGTCCAATCACTTTTTGGTAGAGAGTGTATTTATCTGTGGAGTTGCCAGGAAAAGTTCTTATATATTGAGAATTCTCAAACGAGAAGTCCCATACACAAATTAACCAGAGAATAGCCAGTCGTATTCTACAAATTCTTCCGATGAAATAGAAACATAATTTCTTCCTGACGACTCCAATGAGGTGAAAATTGACCTGTCAGGAGATTGGAACAGGGAGTAAACTAACCCTGAAATGGAGACATTGTATGGTAAACAGATGCCACCGAGCAAAACGGTCAAGCGGGGGGGCGGGAGTATTTGCCAAAAGCCCCGGATCTGTAATTTCACAGAGACTGGGTCTTTTTGCAGCTGTGTTCCAAGCTGAAATTCTCGCCATAATCCACTGTCTACTAGAATGTCATAGAAGATCTTACTTGGAAGAGAATTCATACATAGTCAGTAACAGTCAAGCAGCTCTCATTGCTATCAGGTCCTCAAAATTGATTTTAGAATGCACAAAACTTCTGCAAGACCTGACTCTTCATAATAGGATATCTCTTGCATGAGTGCCTGGGCATAAGGGAAACGAGGCAGGGGACATACCTGCAAAGCAAACTACTTCTAGGCCCAGAACCTTTCTGTAGTATTTAACTGAAAACCACAGGAAGAGAAATAAAAGATTTAATGCTTAAAGAGACGATTAAAAGCTGGAGAAAACACCAGCAATTAAAAACATGTAAGGCTCATGGTTACTGATTCTCCCATAAAATTAACATCCCAAATTCTACAACCTACCAGAAGTGGGATGAGAATTATAATTTTTTAACAGTCCATTATAAATTTAGGAAACACCTTCACCAGATATGTATCTATGAAGACTAACCACTGGGTAGGAAGTGCAATTTGTAGGAAGACACAGCTCACCATCTACATTTTGAATGTGTGGCATTAGCACACATACGACACTTGAGCTTTGGTCTCAACTAAACACTTGAAGCAACCCACCAAGAAAGTATTAAGAGCTCAACTTGCTTTCTTAGAGAAGCCGTCCATAACACATAGGAAATGGATGTGTGGGTGCGCGCAATATCTCACAGGAGAAATAAGTGCCAAAGGGACCCTTAAGAACCCTAACCTTCAATTAAGAATAAGAATCTAAATACCAAATTTTACTCTTCTATATACGACCAAACTAATAAATGGAAATGGTACAATCGCACAGACCTCCCATTATGATCTAAAATTAATTCTTCTTGCATACTCCTAGGTGCAATTTGGTAGTATGTCAAGTATCGCAATGAAACAATTAGAAGAAATTTAATAGTTCTCTGTTATTTCGGTCAATACGGGCAAATCTTTTATTAGCTGTATAATTTAAAACTTCAGTATCACCCAAATGCTTTGCAGAAGTCATCAACTTAATCTAAAAAAAATTATTCATCTCAATGCGAGTGTTTTTCGGAGGAGTCAACTGCATAAAATTTGGTCACATACGAAGATACATAATACGTACGACGGAAGTTTATTCGTGAAATTTCAACAAATCTTTGCGAATTGAAGGTTTTTAATTGGGGAAAGGGGGGGAGGTCAATGAAAACTCAAAATGGCTCATCACAGCCAAAGAATTTATTTACGACAATTATTCGGAAAAATTATGCTTCTTTATCAACGGAACAAGCAAAATATGATAATTAGAAGTCCGTTCCAGCTCGCCGAAGGCACTGACGCACTGCTCTCTTCACGTCCTCGTCTGCCGCATAGCGCTGGCCTCTCATCTGCCCCTTCACAAAATAGGGAACGGACTTCTACCGTCAAGGGATTTTCAAACTTCCACAACGGTGGGGAAAATGTGTCCAAAGGAATGGAGATTATGTTGAGAAATAGACAAATGATGTATTCTGTGTATCGCAATGATTATTAACCTTTTTTTTTTAATGTTGCTTATTACTTTCAGTATGCCTCTTGTATTTATTACTGCTCCTTAGATTTTAGATTACCTCGTTTTAGTTTTATTCTGGTTGTGTTGGTAACTTATTTTTTTCAGCAGTAATAGAGGACAAAGAGTATGTTTAACTATTGCTATTTGTCTATGGAGCTTAACATTGGTCGGATCTTTGGTGGAATGCCTTCGTGACTATTGGTCAGGTTAGATTTTCCACCTCCGTTATCGGGGCACTATTTTAGACTGACCTGTCACTAAGAATTTGGCCGGGCGCCCTAAAATCCTAATACTATGTGGACTCATTTACTAATTTTATTTTTATTAACCAAAATCGGAGGGAACCTCTTATCCACAAGGAGATATAAAATACCGGATACTTATTTCGGCTACCAAGTAGCCATCTTCAGCGAACCTCAAAGAGGGCATTAATTTCGTTCGGTTCTGCTGTTTGCCGTTTCGGAGGAGTTAACGGCACAAAATTGGTCACTTATGTACACAAGTATACATACGGAATTTTTTTTGCATAATTTCAACACATGGAGTGGACGTAAACAGGCCACCACTATCATCGATAAAATTGAGTTGAAAATCTTAAGTCATGAACTCGTAAGTTTTAATGCGGAGATGGTCCCATCCCCTGTCTATAATCGTTAAATTTTTTTCAATCAATGTTATCGATGAAGACAAAGAGATATATGGCCGGTCGTTAAGATCTTTATATCAACAGATACACAATCTCACAATCCCTATGATGGACCCTACAGATGCTCGATATGTGCACCCTTGGTGACATGGCAGAGTCAGTCCTGGCTGGCCTGGTCGTTTCCTAGAGTTTCTTGAACCACACATGAATAATTTTGTCCATCGTTCTACAGTGTGATATTTCGCTCGAAATCGCCGTTGAACAGTCAAAACAGTTTTACATTTTGCGAATTCCACGATGCTAAGTGCCTGTTTTTCACCAGTGAATGCTGTCATATTTGTTGCTTAACGCCTCGCCTGCCCTCTAGTGGGGCATTCTACAGGCACACAATAGGACCTGCTGTAGATACAAACTTGGAGAGATTGTGTATCTGTTGATATGAGTGGGTTTTTTTGTGTGTGTCTGCCATTGTTTTTGCATAATCCATTGATAAAACCGCGGAGGAAATTATGAATAACCCTGTATAATTTTCCAAAAAAGATGTCAAGATATTAATTTGCTGAAACAAAAATAATCATCATTTGAGTGTTACATTGGACAAATTCAGTATACTTTTCGATTGGTTCTTGTCGTGGAGAAATAATTACAATTCTACTTTTTATATTTACTTATAAATAAATTAGAGATTGTAAGTAAATTATTTTTCTTTACTTTAAGTTTTTTCCATTAACTTTCAATTGCAATTAATCTGTTACTTGTTTTAACACATATATGAACTCTTTTTAGGCTCACAGCAAAGGAGCATCATCTACTCTCTATGGATTATTTATTGCTGCTTATCAGTTAACATTGCTGATATTTTGTCCTATCTTAGGAATTTTTGTAAGTTAATTATATTAATACACGGCTTTGCAATGAAATTGCCCCGCTAACAAGAAGTTTTCCGACCTTATCCATATTTAGTGGGGGAGGGGGTCGTCTATCTCCGACTAGTAAACGATTAGATGCATGCTCACGGGACATGACCATTTGGGTTGATACAGGGTATCCGGGTACCTGTATAGGCTCAACAGTTGACGCCTGTGCGACACGTTCCATGCAGTAGGGAGGAAGCAACTGCCTCGTGAACGTACAGTACTGTAATCCGCACAACGGTCTCGATGCCGTGACGACGACAACGACAAACGTTCACGCAATTAACGGACTTTGAAAGAGGTCGGATTATTGGCCTCTCCGAGGCTGGATGGTCAACCAGACGGATTGCTGTCCATGTGTCGCGACGCAAAGACGGTAAGCCGATGTTGTAGGCAATGGCGAGAGGAAGGCACACATGCCAGAAGACCAGGCTCTGGGGCCCGGAGAAGCACGTCAGCTCGTACCGATAGGCGGATACTGCGAACAGCGCTACCGGACAGAACCATCATCCTGCGGCAACTGCGCGACAACATCACTATTCCCGGTAATGTTCCAATGTCAATAGCGACAAAAGCACGCCAGTTACACGCCGCGACAATGTCTGCCAGGCGTCCATTGTTGTGTCTTCCTTTGACATCTGAGCACCGCGCGATACCGTTGCAATGGTGTTGTGAACGAGTGGACTGGCGGATGGAATGGCGCCCGGTGGTCTTCAGCGACGAATCCCGCTTTTGTTTGGACACCGACGACAGACGCGGACGGGTGTGGCGTAGACCCTTGGAATGTGCCAATGAACAATGCATCCGGTATCGCCATCGTGGACCAACACCCGGGATCATGGTCCGGGGTGCCATCGGCTACGATACCAAAACGCCTTTAGTCACCATCCAAGGCACCCTGACAGCAGCACGGTACGTCAAGAGATTCTGCAGCCCGTATTACTGCCCTTTCTGCACATCATATCCGGCGCATTCTTTCGGCACACGGCAAACATGAGCATGGCATGTCTGCATGATGTCAACTGCCTGCCATGGCCCGCGAGGTCCCCAGACCTATCGCCAATTGAGCAAGTGTGGCACATGGTGGGACGTCGTTTACGATCACTCCGCAATCTCCATGAACTGACACAGCAGATTCACCAGGCCTGGGCAAACGTACCCCAAGATGACATTCGCCACCTGTATGATCACCTACACCTGCGGCTGGAACAATGCATCACCTACTGATGACGCTTTCCGTTGGGACACCCTGTACAAACGAGTGCACGTCTTGGCTCCGTAACGTAATAAAGGTGTGTTCAGACGTATCTGTTGCTGTATACTTACTTTTGGCTCATTCGGATAACTCCTTGTGAGTGGGGCAATTTCATTGCAAAGCAGTGTATAAAAAAGCCAAATTAAGAATATAATATAAGCTAAGGCTTGAATTATCCCAGAAGAAATTAATTAAGATCTTAACTATGTAACAAAAATTCCGATTAAAAATGGTATCGCATTTCTTTTTGAAAGAAAAATTTACTGACCGTTTATAATTAAACTGGCAAAACATAGTCATCTTTAACGTAACATACCAACCTAAGATCGGCTTATACAAAGAGCGGTCAAATTCGTCTTTCTGCCTGACTACCAGTAGCTAAGGCTGCCCCTACGATATGCTATGGACAAAATGTGTTTACGAACATATTTGCCTAATTTGTGCATAAATGTATTTCCACTTTCGGTGTTAGCTCTGGGTGAGGTCAAAAACTCTCACCAGTGAGAAGAGTTAGCATTTGATCGGTCAGAAATCCCGGTGAGAAAACTGTGACGTCATTTTAACGCGGTCAAGAACGCCAATCAGTGCTGCTGTACCTAACCGATTAGTCTAACCGTCCTCACCGAGAAAAATAAATGCGAGAAAAAGAAATGGTTAGCCCAGTGAGAAATTACGTCATCATTCTCTCACCGGTGAGGGTTTTTGACCACAGTCTCTGATTAAAGTCGACATTATTCACTCGATTGACTGCCGAGTGCCGCGATTTATCATTAATCTATTATAGACTCGTAGACCATAACACGGTACACAGAAATCGATGAAACGTTACTTTTGCGAATTGATTGAACATCCGGGAACAAGACAACAAAACACAACACAACATTTTTGTTCCTTAAATCGTTTGTTGTTTACTCTTTCTTCCCTCAGACAGTTCTATCAGGGAAGAACGTTAGTCTTCCCTGGTTCTATGGTCGGAAGTAAAGGAAGGCATAGGAAGTGGTGCATGCGCATTCCTACTTCCTGCGCACCCCATCCATAGTGTCTGCTGTAGTTCACTCATCTATACTATATAGGTAGTCATCGTTGATGGTCAAAATCAGTCGAAATAATTAAGTGTTTTAATGACGGTTTAAGGAAGCAAAGCTCGCTAGTTTCCTTGTTGCCCTGCTCGGTGGCGCAATGTTAAAAAAAAAACCTATCGCATGGGTGGCACAGATTCGTAGCTAGATACCTAGTATGACGAATTATGAGTGCTAAAGGCTTCTCTCATAAGCCATGTGCTCCTCATATTTCCACTACAGATATACTGTATATAGAAATACGAGGCCTGTGAGAAAAGTATCCGACCTTCGGCCGGGAAAAAAAATTACACACCTGGAGCATTGGAAACCTAGTCACCCTCAAAGTAGTCTCCTTGGGACTCCACACACTGCTCCCAGCGGTGCCGCCATTGTTGGAAGCATTCCTGGAAAGCGTCTTTCGGAATGGAGTTTTGCTCGGCTGTCGTTGCATCCATAATGTCCTCTCTTGTCTGAAATCGCGTTCCTTTCAATGGCCTCTTGAGTTTGGGGAAGAGCCAAAAGCCGCAGGGGGCCAGGTCAGGAGAATAAGGAGCCTGTTGTACCACGGGAGTCTGGTTTTTCGCCAAAAAAGTCTGAATCAAGTTTGGTTTTTGAGGCACCAATCGCCTGTTGACCAACTGCATTACGTAGGCGACGGAGGACATCCCTGTAGTACTCTTTGGTGATTGTTTGACCCTGTGGTGCGTACTCGTGGTGTACCACACCGCGAGAGTCAAAGAAAGCAGTCCGCACCACTTTCACATTGCTGCGCACTTGGCGGGCCTTCTTTGGTCTTGGTGACGAAGAATGCTTCCACTGTGACGACTGATGGTTTCCACCTGGCTGTCGCCCAGTTTCTGGCAAAATTTGATGCAGTAACGCTGCTCCAGTCGTTCCTTCATTTTCCTTCAAATCAAAAATCGACGAGAGCACAACACACTACCTCCCTCTAATGCTGATTGCCAGCGATTGACGCTATTGAGAGGCGGGAAAAAATTCACGCATACGCACAAAGGTTCAAGGTCGGCTCATGCAAGCGCGCGCGATCCAAATCCATCAGGTTTTCGCAAAAAAAAAAATGAGGTCGGATACTTTTCTCACAGGCCTCGTATATACGAGCAAGAATCAGTTATGTTCATAAGACCAGGAAGAAGGCACAAGGCAAAAAGCTTAAAAGTAACCTACTGCACTTAACATTGAAATTACTATGTTACAGTTGTTGAAAGTTTTTTATTTTTATTTTTTTTAAAGTTCTATTACTCCTCAATCATATATTCCTGATAGATTGTAAAATTTTAAAAAAAATGACTTATTTATCTGTATCTGTTTTCAGTTTGTATAGTTTTCATTCAAATTTTTCAGTCCGATCAGTAAAAAAAATACAACGTAAATTCAGAAAGAGGGTGGGAAGAGCCGCTCGTGCAGCGTTGCCTAGATACCACAAGTGGGAGGTTGAAGAGGAGAAAGAGGCCAGTCAGCATCGCCATGGTTACCTCAGAGCCACTCCATCCGCTGCAAAAGAATATGGCGCCACCACCTAGTATAGAGCTTCGCTTCCGTATTCCGTGTTTTAATGGCACCATAAAAACATGTGATATATCAAGCAACTTGTAATGACGTGCATGAATGAATTATAACGAGAAATTAATGGTAGTCAAGATTGATTCCAAAGTACTTGTTTTAATGGTCAGCGAATTAAAGCTAAACTGATTGAATGAGCCTTGCATAATACATCTTTTGACTATGGCTCGTCCTACCAAACTTGGTACTTTCCGGTTGGCGGATAACGCTGCAGATGGCTTGTGTCAGTTAACAAGAAATATCCTGTACATAGATATGGAATTCGAAATACATCACATTTGATTTTTTTAATGCCCTCTGCTCTATATTTAATTATACTGATTATAAAATACGCTAAACTCCATCAATTAACAAATAAAAAAATTTGAGAACGTTAAAAATTCTCAAAATAAATATACATTAGGGAGGGGATTACTATAATGATGAGAAATATTTAATAATGATGCCTACAAACTTTTTATATTTAATGAATAATGATAATATGAATTACGGTATTTAATTAAAATAAAGATATTTTTTAATATCTATTCTGGTTTGGTTTAGATTCTGGTTTGACGTAACTGTTTACATTTTTTTAAATCATTTTTTTCAATTTTCTATTAGATTCGTTCTGTGGGACGGAAATTCATGTATGTCTCGTCTGTTTTAATAATGGGGATATGTTTAATCTTCTATGGGTAAAAGTTTCCACTACAAAAATAAGGATTTGGTATTAAAAAAGGTAATAGACACGCCTTATAACACTTATTATTATTCTTGATATGTAACTTTCAGATTGTTAGAATTCAGCTCCCCTGGATTATTCTTTGTTATTTCGTCTTTCGTAATAAAAGTCATTGAAGGTTTAGGGGTTGCTGGAATTTATGTTGCTTCGTTTTCAACTATCAATCAAGAATTTCCCGACAACGTTTCCATTGCCTTTGTGAGTACATTCACAAAAATTTTCATTAATTATTATTTGAGTATATTTTGTAATTATTTCATTATTATAATTTATGTTTCTCTAGCTATTGCCTATTTTAATTTTTTTTAAATAAATTTTAGCATACTGTATCTTACCTGTCTTATATACAGGTTGTCTCACCTAAAGTGAACTAACAGCCAACTTCTAAAATACAAATCTGACAGAGTACTTTCAATGATAGAATTATTGTACTTTTATGGGAGGGGTTTTTATGTGTATTCCATTTCCAAACATACCGACACCATTTATGAATATGGAAGGCAAATTTGAAATGTGCAATGGAAGCCCCTAATTTTAATGGTATTTTCAGATTACACATAACCTAATTTTATTCCTGCGTTTTTTTCAATTGATCCAACCGTTTAGAAGATAGAGGCAGTGAAAGTGTGGTGTGTTTCCACGGTAAACGACAGCTCCATTTCCACGAACACTAGTCACACGATAGTGAAATAGTCAAACTATCAAACCAACCATACGTTTATTTTTCTTTTTAATAGACGCAGCGTCAACCTTAGTTTTCATTTAAATTGGTGAACAATAGAGAGTTAGTTTTTTTTCTCGTTACGAGAAAAACTTTCGTACGAAAACGAAAATTTTGACGTCACTTCCGTTAAAATTAGACGACTCTCGTGCGTTACGAAAAAAAATCGATGAAAAATTTTTAGATATCGTTGGCAAATATTGAAAAATCGAATCTCTGTGAGTACAGTATTACCCGCTTAATACGATTACGGTTAAGACGATTTTCCGCATAATACGAGTTTTTTGTGTCGGTCCCATATTTTAGGTACCTTTTTACACACAATTTATCTTGTTTATTATGATTGTTTTCCCAAATATTACGCTCCTTCGCGCTGTTGTGTATACTTGTTTGTGTACATACTTATCCAATACTGCGCGTCTCCATGTTCCCATCTTTAATGTACCATCTTCAGCTCTTTGTTTTAATTCATCAGACCCATCGTTGCCCGTCATAACTGTTTAAATTAAATGTAAAGCTCTCTCAGTAGATGCTTATTTCAAGTAAGATTTTATATATTTATGTTTATAATGACAAGGTACGTATTTAAAGTATAATTACAGTTTTTATTTATGTATAACAATGACTCTATGATATAGAATACGGTAATAAAAAATGAAAGAGTAATATGTGTTTTGCATATTTTAGATCTTCCCACCTAAGACGTTTCCCGCTTAATACGTTGTTTTCGTATGGTCCCTATAGAATCGTATTAAACGGGTTTTATTGAAACTTTTACTTCGCCTAGAGTATTACCAGGGAAGAACGTTAGTGGGAAGCGAAGTTCTAACTGTTCCAATGCTAAATTTTTGATGCCAAAACTGCGCCAGCAGTCTGTAGCGGATGAGGCGAAATAGGTACCAGCTTCCGTTATTGTACAAGTGCGACAACCTCCCCATGAGCATTCAAGAGTTGGCTGTTCTGTTCAACCCCCTATTGAGATCTTATTCCCATTTTACAGTACTTCTTTTAATGCTTCCGATAATTTAGTTAATATTGATACTGTTCGAATGGGCAGTTTTCTGTGAGGATGTGAAAATTCTTGCCGAACTTCTACCTTTGATTCCCTGAAGGCGTGAAGTCCGATACATGACAGAAACATAGTTGGACATGAACTCCTACTGACTTTGAGATTTGCGCTTTGTCCATAGAGATAGATATATACCAGAGGTGGAAACTCAATGCTAAATCAAGGGACTTAGGATCAAGTGCTCGCCAGGGCGTCGCTTCGATTCGCATGAAGAATAAGCAGACGACGTTGTTGCTTAATATGGCATTTCCAACGTTTAGTGTCATTAAATAGAGCGCGCGTTTCATATTAAATTTTAATTTTCACACTATTCTTCTTTTACTCCTGGAGAATGTTCTTTCAATAATAATAATAATAAAATTTTAAAAAGAAAAAAAAATATGCCCTGCTACACCTTTGTCTTTTTTAATTTTATGAATTCTTATTTTAACTTTTTATTTCACTTTTTAAACCAAAAAGGAATACTTTTTTTAAAGTAAAAACAAGAATGGATGAAGAGGGGGGTAAACATATAAAAAAGTTTTTTTTTTAATATTTTATTTTATTTTTAGTAATTTTAGCAGGACAAACGAATAATAAGTTAAAGTAGAAAATTAACTGTCGTAGACTATATTAAAAAAACAACTTAATTGTTTGAAATTTTTGAAATTTGAAATTTATTCATCCAATAAACAAAGGGCCTAGATATGTATACAAAAAAAATTCACTTCTGTGAATTCATTTTCTTTTATTAAGATAATTTCAAAATCTTTTGGCATACTTTAATTTTTTGTTTGCATAATGCTTGGTTAACATTTTTAAATACTGTTCTATTCTCATTTTTACATATTTAATTATGATAGTTGCAAGTACAATTCAACATGAGAATGAGAACAATATAGTGATTTCCAAGAAATAATTGGATGGATTTCTTGCAAAAATTTTTCTGCCTTCAACTGTCAACCGAGAAGTAAAACACCCTTTAAAACCATATGATTTATGGGGTTGTTTTAATAGTCAAAGTGTTGGTGAATTGATTTTTTTTTGTGACCAGCTCGTTTCATACAGAAGTTTATAGAGAAATGATGGAATTCTTTCTCACTCAATTATTGAGAAGATCTGTTCATCTGAAGATGTTATTTTCAAACAGGATAGTGTACGAGCTTTTACATCCAAAAAATCGGAAAAGAGAAATAACTGTCCTGAAATGAAATGTGAATCTAATCGAAAATCTATGGGCAATCATGATAAATAGAATGCAGAAACCGTTGACAAAGGACAAAAGAGATCTCACTGAATGCTTCCAAAGTGTTAGAAATATTACACAGGAACTTTGCTCTGACCTTACTAATATCATCGCCCAAAAGAATTGGGACTGTTATTACGACAAAAGGTGATTCTACAAAGTGGTAAAATCAATTATGTATATAAAAAAGATAAGATATTTCCGATTTAGCAATACGTGAAATTAATTTTATTTGCGCTGACGCATTTTGTAACAACAGTGTCTTCAAAGCAGCGATTAAATTTAATTATTTTACTGATATTTTTTATTAATTTGTGCATTTAATTATTTTACTTTATTTATTCATTTAGCCAAGTTTATTTAATTAATTATTAACTTTATTTTATTTTGTTTTATTTATTGTATATGTTTATCATTTAATTAATCAATTCTTATTTTATTTTATATTTTAATTAAATTTTAGCAATTTTTTTATGGTTAATTTTAACTATCCGCACAAATCGCGAGTCAAATCGCAAACGCAAGTCTCACTCTCGGCCCTACGGGCCTCGCTCGTCAGTGTTTTCCGTTATTCGAACGCCAATCCCACTCTCGGCCCTGCGGGCCTCGCGGCTCACTGTTTTCCGTTACTCGAACGCCTTCGGCGTTCTGTCTACGATGTCCCCCTCCGGGGGCAAACAACTGATATATACCCCAACCTATTTGGTTACAGGGGGCAGTTGGTTTCCCCCCGGCCGGTTACAGGAATCGCGACAATTCAGTTTGCGGAATCAGTCATCGCGCGATTTGTGCGGATAGTTAAAATTAACCTTTTTTATTTAATTTATTTTTATGAAATTCCATCATAAATATTTTATTTTATTTACTCATTTATATTTATAATTTTGTCATTAAAACGTCAAAATGCAGAAAACATTAGCTAGCATTCTTCATAGCGCCGCCATCTTAGTTTGACAGAAAAAGCTATGAGTTTCACCCCCCTGGCCTCTCCTGTGATCGAGGCATCGTTGTTCGGGACGCGACTTTTTTTTCCGAAACCACTTTTGCCAATTACGTCACAACAGACTTGGTTATCGCTAAAACCTGACTTAGCTTTCTATGACCCAACAACTCTCTACGTGCACGTGGCTAAATTCAATCAACCACGCTACTACTAAAATAGATAATAAGTAAAAAAAAAAAATTGCGAGAAGTTAATAATCAATGATGCTAATTAATAATTAGCGGTCAAAAAATTCAGTCTATCATTAAAGATTAAACTTTAGTAGTAGCTCATTTTATCCATATTTCATCATAATTATTATCTTATCGAATATTTATTCTGTATGAATTATAGTATATATTCTACATTTAAAATTAAAGAAATTATATCGAGATTAGGGTATCTTTCATAATTTGACCCTTATTTGTATTTGTTTGGGATGCAGATTTCAACACTTAAGAACCTTTTTAAATATAGGTTCTATCCAGAGGGGAGCAAATTTATCAGTTGCACAGAAACATCGATTGAAAACCACAGTTAAGCAATGTCGCTTAAAAAAAAGTACAAGAATGGATACCTGTGTTAGGTAAAATCAGAGCCAGCGTCATGTCTCAAAGATTGATTGGTTTAAAAATATTAAAGTTCATGATAATTAAAAATTATTAAAAAAACACAAAACAACAAAATATCGACTGGTTATGGAGATCTAGGAGGCAGGTGTTACAAATCAAACTGAAAGCGATACCTTATTAACAAAAATTATGTAAAAACTGTGGAATGGAACAACCAAAACAGGAGGGAACAACCAAATACAATCCTGAGACCACGCACTTACTTCGGAAGGGAAGTAAAGCCGTTGGTTCCGTGTAGTCGTTTGCTGGCTGCACGTTAAAGAACCCTTACGAGGCAAAATTTGCGGCCCCTATAACGCCGTCCTGAAATGACCATAGCAGTTGAAAAGGACGTTAATACCAAACAAACCAAACCAAAACAATCAAATACGTATCCGGTATTTCAAATCTCCTTGTGGGTTGAGGTTCCTCCGAATTTGGAGATCTTATTATCCCACTTGAGAGGTAGCCTGTGTGTTCTTTTCCCAAATTCAAAAATTTTTTTTCCTCTGAAAATTTTACTCATGATTTGAGAAGATATGTTGACATTTTGGAAAGAAAACTTCCTTATTTCCGGGTGTGACAAATTTCAGCAGCCAGGTCCTCCGAAACGGCAAACAGCAGAAGCAAATGAAATTAATACTTACTTAGAGCATAACTTACAATCCCTTATCATTGTAGGCTATGCTTAGAGGGTACCTAAGGTACCGTACCTTAAACTGTGCCCTGACGTGTTTTTATGACAACTAATTAAGCCTTTTTTTAGAGATATTAATTTTTTTTCTATTTTTTTTCTGAAGAAATTGTTGTGGCATTCGTACAAGCAAATTACAGTTAATAAATTAGACATGTACGGACTCCATCTCATTGAGACGAATAATTTTGTAAATCAATTGTTTGGCGGTGATGAGCCATTCTAGAGATACAGACTTATAGAAATTAGCGCGGGGGCCTCTGGTGGTGGTTATGAGAATAAACGTACAGGGAAGGAAATGGCTGCACCATTGTCTCATGCATTAAATAGTATTTAATTTCAACAATGGAAGAAAAAAGTTATAAACGAGTAGGCAAGACTAATTGTTGTGTTGTGGGGTGTTCAAATTCCTACAGCAACAATCAAAAAATCCAATTAAATTATTTTCCACATGAAAGATTGCATGGTCACAGAAGAAATCTTTGGATTCAAGCAGTCAAAAGGATAAAGTAAGTTTGTTAAATTTTTAATTAATAAAATATTAGTTCATGTTATTTAATGTCAGAAATAAAATCGAATTTGATTTTATCATTGAAAAAAATAAAATTTGAATATGTAAAAAATTCTTAACTTTTGAGCTAAATCGCACCGTTTCGGAGATGGTGCCACCCTTGCTGCGATAGCCAATTATCATCCCTTTTTGGATGTCCGTTAAATCCGGACATTTACCTATCTTCAGGCTCATGCACTGCTGAGCCATGCACCAGCTTTAAAGCTTTCTCAGCCTGTTATGCAAATTTTGCAATGTGTAATCGTTGTTGGGGTGAACCATGCGTGTGCCTTGAAGGGGTGCTCGTCATAATTCATTGATAAGACCAGTGTAGACGGATTCGAATTGAGAACACAAATGAATCAGTCTGGTTGTATGATATTTGGAGACTTCAGTGTAGATGCTATATTAACTTACAGCTCTTGGCTTTGTGAAGAAACGTTTCAATTTAGATTACATGCCCATCGAATCCCCTACTACATTGCGTGGCAGTACTACAGATTTGATATTGATTCTAGTCTGTTGACATTTGTATCATACTTCTTATCACAGACCACTGATTTGTAAGTTGTGAATGACTTAATTAAGGTTCGGTTAAAAAGTCTATATATATAAAGAAGGATGTTTGTTTGTTTGTTTGTTTGTGGGTTTGTTTGTTTGTTTGTTTGTGGGTTTGTTTGTTTGTTTGTTTGTGGGTTTGTTTGTTTGTTTGTTTTTTTATACAAATCTACAGTTTTATTCCGATCTTGATAAAATTTCGCATACATGACCTTCAAAGCATGAGGAAGGCCACTGTCTATCTCAGATTTCGAAAAAATAATAATTATTAATAAAAAATCGATATTCATGATTATGGCAGGGCATATTAATGAGAAATATCTCATGACCAACAATGCAAGACAAAGTTTTTGCAACAATAAGTATCAACAATGGTATCAACACGCAATTCACAAACACTCTGCACGGACCAACAATATATATCTCATGACCAACAATGCAAATAAAAGTTTGTGCAATATAGAATTCAATGCATAGAATTCCTGTTATTCAGGCTTTTCTTAGAAAAGAGAATTCTTAGTACTTAACAATTTCTTGAAAATCTTTAAAAATGATCAGTAAATGGAGATAATGAGTTATCAGACTTTTGAGAAAGAGTGAAAGACTATAGAGAAAGCATTCCTTTAGCTCCGTGTTGTATTGAGCAAATGATAAGCAAGTAAATAGAAGAATCGGCGACCGCTATACTACACAAAGTGATGAATGGCCAATTTTTGCTTCAAGACATCGAAAGAAGAAAGGAAATTGCAACAACATCAAGTGTACATCTAAAGTAAGATTACGTGAGTAAAAAATTATTTAGCCTAGAAGGCATTCATTGTGAGCCTTTAAAATATTTTTTTTCAGTAAATCAAGTCCTGGTATATCACCTAAAATGGATTTTTTCAGTGAAGAGGTAAATTCCTGTCTTTCGGATTTTTCTTAGAATGGATAGTCCCTTCTTTCTATATTGTAATGATTGAGTTATTATTTAACCAATTTGGAGGTTTAATTTAGCTTTTTGAGATTGTTCTGTTTACCTACAAGCGTAATTATCCCGGGCAACGCCGGGTCCTCTGCTGGTTATGATATATTGCAAGTATATTGAACATTTTATGTCAGAAATTAAAATTTTTAAATTGTGTTGTACAAAATGATTTCTTATTCGCTATGCAGCCACAAGACGTATTCTACGACTTAACTAGCGGCCGTGTCCCAACACAGCCCCGTACAACTTTTTTCAATTAAATTTTGATTAAATAATTAATTGTTCTTTAGATTATTTCTTGATTAAATTTGTTCCATCATTTGTTCATTTAAATTTTTCAATGTTTATTAACAAAAATTACTTCTGCTATCTCTCGTGCTAAGAAAAACAATCATCCCCATTTCTTGAATAAACTGCCCCGACTTCAGGCTCTAAAAAGTTTCCGCTCTACTGTACAATTCCAATTTATTTACACCAGGTTTTAACGATAGCCACGTCTGCTGGCAAAAAGTGGTTTGGGAAAAAAAA
>JAHWFO010095468.1:2528244-2555712 GCA_023313115.1 Rhysida immarginata | reverse complement strand
TTAATACAGGAAATTAAATTTTTATTAAATAAAAGTTAAATATTACTAGAGCTACTAGAGTGTAAAAACTAAACAATAACATAAATACTATATGATTAATAACTATAAAAGAAATACAACAAACGTGCCGCGTAAGATCATCAGGGGCGGCTTGAAGCCCTATGCTTGTACCGTCGGAAGACATTGCCAGAATTTTTAAACGGTATAAGCCATGCAATCAGATTGAATTGAAAGTCCTACACCCTCATATTTATGTTGTTGTTTAACTTTTACTTAATAAAAATTTAATTTCTCGTATGTGATCAATTTGTTGTATGAAATAAATTTTTATTTCTTAGTAATTATGTTATATTTTAATTTTTTACACACAAGTATTGTTATTTAACTTTCACTTAATAAAAATTTAATTTACTGTATGTGATCAGTTTGTGTAATACTTTTATAATTATTAAGTATATTCTGAACATGTAGACTACTGAAGCAGTTAGGGGCTTTTATCCTACCCTCGACAACCTCTTAGTTTGCCCCCCCCCCCTCTGCCTTTCGTATTATTTCCTTTATTATCAGATTATCGTTTGTTGATTATTACATGCAAAAGTTGTATTTAAATAAACATTTTAACAGTAACGCCATTTGTTAAAAGTTTTTTTTCGACCATTTATTTATTATGTTGTTATGAATATGTGCATATGCCAGTCTGCGAACAGGTGACGTGAAATTTTGTGTTAAACTGAGGAAATCGACCAAGGATATTAAATGTTTCGGCAAGCTTATTATTTATGTTATTATTTAATTTTTACTTAATAAAAAGATAATTTCCTGTATGTGCTCAATTAATTTTATACAGTTATTAATTTCATTCTGAAAATGGAAGATACTGAAGCGGTATAAATAGTTTGGGGCATATGTCGTCAACAAGATTAGATTTATTGTGGCTACTATATCACATTGCTTACAAAAGCTGTATATAGATACGGAGTTTTAACAGTAACGGTATTGATTGTTTACCTTTCAAGTAAATAAATTAGTAACAAAAATTATTTTCGTTAATGAATTTTATGAAAGTTTTTTCGACCATTTATTTATTTTTCGACGAACTGACCGCCCGACCAACTGACAGGTCGACGAATTGACATTCGACTAATTGACCTCCGACAAATTGACCGCCCGACCAACTGACACTCTCAACGAAATGACGCTCGACGAATTGACTTTCGACGAACTAACCGCGCGACCAACTGACACTCTCAACGAATTGACGCTCGACGAATTGACGCCGACGAACTGACGCTCGACGAATTGACCCTCGACGAACTGACCTGATACCGTATTTTCCACCAAAGGATGGAGCAGCGACGTAGAATTTCCACCAATCAGAGAGCGGAGTCATTTCTGAGGGCTAGTCGCATGTGTATTAGAGCACTATAATAGAGAGTACGGACATTCTTTTCCCCGAACGTATGCCGCCAAGTACGCAAGCTCATTGGCTGGTCGGTCGCACGTGACCCTTCGATCGCCATTTTGTTGCCTTTCGTGTAGTAATTTTCTATGTGCTTCTGTACGATAATGCTTATTAAAAACTGTTAAATTTCAATTTCTTCTGAAATGCCGTGCTGCTGTGCAGTAAACTGCAGTAACAAATCACGAACAATTCCCACTAAATCCTAGATTTAAAAAAAAAAAAATTTTCAGTAAATTAATCTTAAAAAACACTTTTTAAGTGGGGGGGGGGGGGGGGGGGCACACGCTACACAATACAAGGAAAAAATTCAATAAATTTTCAGATAACTCGATAAAAATGATATAATAAGAACTTTTTTAACAAAAAACGAACCGACTTCATCGGTCAAAAACCTTCCCAGAAAAATATTCAGTCGAACAGCGAAAACCTATCCAAATCGGATCAGAAGTTTTTGAGAAAATCGCGAACGTACATACATACGGGTCAAACAGAGAACCTCCTTTTTTGAATCGGTAAAAAAAACCTATCCAGAAAAATATTCATGGGTTAAACAGAGAACCACCTTTTATTATTATTATTATTATTATTATTATTATTATTATTATTATTATGAAAAGCTTTTATTTAACTTGCAATGTCAGAGTGTTTAGGTCAAATCTTATAATCAATATTAAACCAACCTCCCTAGAAGCTAGAGAGGTGAAACTTGGTACACATGCGCAGGACCGATGAAAATGCATGGTAAAAATTTTTTTTTCAAATCGGTTCACTGTTTCGTGTTCTAATGGTACTAATTCATTACTAAGTACTGTAATTGATTCGTTATGACGAGGATTAAATGTCTCCGTTGTTTATTGTTACAAAATTATTCCAAATTGTTGACGAGATATTATAATAATAAAACATGATAAAAGCGTGGTTTAAAAAAAAACAACCCTTTTTACATAACTTATTTGAATAGTTAAAAACCTTCCCAGAAAAATATTCAATCGAATAGCGAAAACCCCATCTAAATCGGATCAGTATGAGTGGCCAAATTATTATGACCACCCCCTTAATACAGTGTTGGGCCACCTTTCGCTCTTATTACTGCTTGCATTCTTCGGGGCATGGATTCTATGAGATGTTGGTAGGTTGTAGGAGAAATTTGAGACCAACTCTGAAGAACTGCACCTTCCAATTTCTAGATTAACGACTGCTGTAAGATGGTCAAAGATCGTGTGTCACTTATGGTCGCCCATCCAATCGCTAGCCGAGCCTGATGTTGCGACGGCCCACCAGGCCACGGCCTCCTCCATAAGCCCATTTTGGGTCAAATTTCAATTTAATAAAATATCTAGTTTTTGAGAAAATCGCGAACATACATACATACGGATATATACGGGTCAAACAGAGAACCTCCTTTTTTTGAAGTCGGTTAAAAATTAAGGCTTCATTTGGAGGTTATGTCATTTTTGATTCTTTTACCATAGCTTTTATCTCTGAGGGTTTTGTACCTGTGTTTTTTTTCCTCCCTTGCACTTTAAGACTGGGGGTTTTGCCCTACCCTCTATTGAACTACAACTCGTAAAATGCAGAATATACTACATTAATGAATTTTCTTTAATCATGTTTCATAGAAACATTTTTCTGAAGAACAATCTGAACATGGTGAAGAATTGGGAACAAATCTATGTCAAAAGATTCACTGAATTAAGATGTTTTAGAACTTGCCATGAACAAACGCCTTTAAAATTTGTAAATGCAGCTGTATTTAACAACTTACTGGAAGAAGCAGAAAAATTTATAAGAAGCAATGAAGCCGTACTGAGTTTTCATGACCTTATGAAATTTAAGGGCGTTCAAGTTTTAGCCGATTGCTTTTCTACTTGTCAGGAAAAAAAAATATGACAGTAGGAGTATGGCAATGCGAGCAGTCATTAAGAATGTGCAGTAAATATAAAAAGTAACAAAAAATATTGTTTTTCTTTTTTTTTTCCTCTCAGAAAATTTTTTTGTTAATTTTGCTAATGAGGATGTAAAATAAATAAGCTAACTTAAATCATTCTTATGATATAAATTTCAATGTAACATTTTCAAATATAAATAAAATAATATATATTATAAAAATAGGAAAAACATAATTTTGTATAAATTTTTAATCAGTTTTAAGGCGAATCCTGCTGTTTCATCACTAACTAGTATGTTACCTAAATTAAATCACTTTAATGACAAATTTAAATTGTAACATTCGTAAATATACATAAAATGATATGTAACATTTTATGATAAAAATAGGGGGGGGGGAAGTTATGTTGTCTAACTTAAACAGTTTTAAAGCGAGTCCTTTTTCATTGGCTCAGCTTTTAGTAAATAGAAGAAAGGCAACAAAATGGCCGCCGCAGTCCAATTGTCTGTACTCTCTGTTATAGTGCTCTAGTTATTATTATATCTGGTTGTTAAGAATTCCTGTTCGATACGAAAAACAAACACAAGATTGCAGATTTGTCGTTAACTTGAAATTTTTACTCGAGAACACTGCTTGAATATTTCGTAACTGATTTCTTGTAACGAAAAAATCCTATCTCCCTAATTCCTGTTTTTTGCCTTTCAAATCCAAACACACCACACTTTCAGTGCCTCTATTTCCTAAACGGTTGGATCAATTGAAAAAAACAACACCCAAATGTTGTGTACAATCTAAAAATATCATTAAAATTAAGGGTTACTATTGCACATTTCAAAGTTGACTTCCATATTTGAAAATGGCGTCGATTTTTGTTGGAAATGGAATAAACATAAAAATCCTGCACATAAAAGTACAATAATGCTTCCATTGAAAGTACTCTGTAAGATTTTAATTTGGCTAGATTTGTCAGATTGTATTTTAGAAGTTGGCTAGTGGTTCACTTTACGTGAGACACCCTGTATAAAAAAATTAAAAAGGAGTTAAATATTAATTTTTTAAGTAAAACTGCCTTAAATTTAGATTATCTTAAGTGAATTCACTGCTTTGTTTCAACCAGATAAGTTCCTTCACCATTTTTTAATCGATTTTTTTATATCATGAAACTAAAATTGTGGCTTTTATAAGTAACAGCCAATGTAATCTAGAATAAAGTTAAAGTGAACTTGTCAGAAATGCTAAACGCGCATGCGTATTGTGACGTCTTTGGATGAATTCTCAATAAACCTGAAGTGTGCAGTGGCCATTATTATGGTCGCAAAAGTAAACGTTTCTCGTAAAAAAACAACGTTCTTTCCATGTTATTTCTAAAGAAATATTTATTTGTAAAACATATCTTATAATTAATATTTCTAAATACTATTTCTAAATAATATTTCTGGTAAAATAAAGTAACTATAGAGTAATATTGAAATTATTATCTCAATCTCTTAAGTGCTAACGGTTAGGCCAACTCGATTTCCAATGTTAACGAGAAACGGTTATCGTCCTTGTCGGTGTGTACTTATTAAACATAGATTACTATCTATCCACCTTTTGCAAGTCTGATGATGTCATCTGAATCCGCCAGATGTCTCACTGTGCGTCCGCCATTATAACATGCCCACAGCCATGGATGAATGAACACCATGCCATAGCTCAGTGCAGGACAGCCGCCAGAAATGTTTGGGCCCCTGACAACTGGGTACGTGTGGGCCCCTCTGGGCTCTGCCTCGTGCCTGATGCCTTTTCCCAAGCGTGGCTGACGAGGACCCCCTTCCGTTGGGGCCCCGGACTAGAGTCCCGTTTGTCCCCCCCTGGCGGCGGCCCTGCTCAGTGCCTTGGCTTGGTTCTTCTTTTGTATGTGCTTTACAATTTGATATTTAATTCAGCATGGGTTCGTACTGTGCAATTGCTGTCTATTCAAAGGCTCAAAAAATCCTTAGAAAATAGAGAGAGGACGAATGTAATTGAGCATCGAAGCAATATGTTGATAGTAAGTGCGTGATCTTAGGATTTCCCCCTGAAAAGTCCTCGTCGTCCTCGACCGGGATCGAACCCGCGTACTCGGGCATCAGAGGCGATCACGTAAACACTGAGCCACCGAGGCCGATAAACACTTTTGATTCAATAAAATAATTGTAAATGTCGAAATATGAAACGGGTGGCCACTTCACATCGCACTTTGTGAAGAATTAATTTACGTATATAATCTGAAATAAAATTATAAACAATTTTTAAAATAAGCAAATAAAGTCATTTTTACAAATGCTGTCTAATTTTTTTACCGTCATGCTACGTTGAAAATAGAGTGAAAAATGCAATCGCAACTCGACATAATCATGTTCATCACTTGCCGCCAAATATTAAAATTAGAGCAGGAATGTTGTACACAATATCCGATTTTTAGGCATCTTTAATTAACGATGCGACGATGAGGCAGTAATGCTAAAATTTAAGCGTGGATGAGAGGAATCAGAAGACCCGAGAGCTCAGAGACATGTCATAATGGCGGACGCATTCGAAACTTAAAGATGGCCGCGCCCGTGAAATCCAAAGTAAAAAGGTGGATACGTCTTGGAGACCTAATTAAAATTTTAAACATCAACTGCTGCGCTTGACCTTGAAAGAGCGCCTTCTACCTCCAGGTATGCTTCATGAAACAAGCATTCCTTCGAATAGTGGTATTTCAGTTGCCCAACTTTCATATCGACAGCGTGTCTAAAAGGCGCACTATGTTAGTATTCACCGTAAGTTTTTATACGTCTCTTGGACGTGTTGTTATTAATGATGGTGGTTATTTATACCCTCTGAGACATATTAGCTATTATTAATTACAAGTGCTTATATCAATACAAAGTTCTATTGTTATGGATTCTGTGGAAGAAAAAGAAATTGAAAAAATCATTGGAAGTTTATATTTAAATTGATGGAATATAATTGAAGGAATTGATGGAATTTGGGCAAAGGACATTGAAGTAATGGTAAAGGTTTTGTTACACCATTTACTCATTTATATAATACAGGGTGTTTCAAAATTATGTACAATAAATTTAGTGACATATTCTTCAGGTCAAAAGAAGACGAAAATGTTCTATAGCACTTTGTCTGGAAACGATTTGTTTGCGAGTAATCCAATATCATGCAGCAGGGAAGCACGGTAGTTAGCGGACGATATTTTAGCAGTTCCAGCGTTTCGACCCAACACTAGGCTGAGTGGTCTGTTCCATTTAAACCTACTTTAGGGTTGTTCCATTAGTTGTGTACGGTTGTTTCCATTACTGTAGTTTCACTACTGTATATCCACTAGGAATATCAATTTCAGAACGTTTGTGTGCTTTGACATACGCATTACGATTTACGTAAAAAAAAAAAAGTCATGTACACGTATTCCAGTGCAGAATACACTGACATGCACCTAATGTATGGTCTTGCGGACGGAAATGCTGTGGAAGCAAGAAGACTCTACCAAGAACGCTTTCCGAATAGACGTTTGCCAAATAACCGAACATTTGTATCTGTCGGCAGACATTTGAGTGAGCGTGGTTCCTTTGGCCGTCAAACAGGACAAGGGCGGCCTGTAGCACATTCTCTAGATGAGGAGGATATGATAAATGACATCATACATGATGAACCACAGACAAGCACCTGTCGTATTTCTTCCATGGTACACATTCAGCACTCATCTGTTTGGCGCATTCTTCACCGTAAGCTTTTGCATCCATACTACCTGCAACTGGTTCAGGCACTGAACCCAACGGACTATCCACACCGACAACGATTTTGCCAATGGATACAACGTCGTCATGCTGCAGACCCTAGTTGTCTCAGACAGATACTTTTCACGGACGAAGCAACCTTCACCCGGACAGGAATCGTAAATTCTCACAACCAGCACCATTGGGCAGATGCTAACCCGCATGTTACCTGAGCTCGAGCGCATCAAGAGCGTTTCTCCGTGAACATTTGGTGTGGAATTGTCGGAAATAACTTAATTGGCTCTTATGTGTTGCCGTCACGATTGACTGGGCGAACGTATCTTTTGTTTCTGCAGAATGCATTGCCAGAATTACTGGAAGACGTGCCTCTTTTGATAAGATCTAACATGTGGTTCATGCATGATGGCGCTCCAGCACATTTCAGCCATGTTGTGCAAGCACACCTTAATGCTGCATACACGAATCGGTGGATAGGTCGAGGTGGACCAGTAGCCTGGCCTGCAAGATCACCCGACCTTAATCCCTTGGAATTTTTTCTGTGGGGTCATGTGAAAACGATCGTCTACAGCACAGAAGTTCCTAACATTATGGATATGCGACAACGAATTGAAAATGCATGCCAAACCGTTCGTAATGCTGGTAAACCGTTCGTAAACCCATGACATCAGACGGTCGCTCATGCAACGAGCTGAAGCGTGCATGCGAGCTGGTGGCGGGCACTTGGAACAATTCCTGTAATTTGGAGCCATGGGTTTAGTTGGCTGTATCGCGTAAATAAAACGTTTCCAGACAAAGTGCTATAGAACATTTTCGTCTTCTTTTTACCTGAAGAATATGTCACTAAATTTATTGTACATAATTTTGAAACACCCTGTATAATATTGAAGACAAATGAATGGCCAGAACAGATGAAAATGTCAAATTTTAGGCTAATAAGTACATTGAGCGCTATGACAAGTACATTTTGTAATAATTATAAATCCCACGTTATAATGCCATTTAAAAAAATTTACGGGACTGTGTTGGGACACAGCCGCTAGTTAAATCGTAAAATACGTCTTGAGGCCACATGACGGAATAAGAAAGAAATTTGCAAAACACAATTGAAAAAATTTAATTTCTGATATAAAATGTACTTGCAATTCATCATAAATTTTTAACCAAACCTTTATGGCATTCTCAACTTACGAATTACTGGTCAATGATAAGAAAAGTAAGTTAGAAATGGAAACAGACAAAAATCAATATTTCGCGCAAACATTAACTTTAAAGTACTGCCACCCAATATAATAGGTGATTCCATAGGTTTGAAATCTAATTTAAAATGTTTCTTCATAAAGCTAATAGCGTATAAATTTAATGTAGCATCTATTTTGATAATGCTAACTGTCATAATTGCAATATCAATATCCACCTCTATGTTATCACTGACTGGTCTAGTTGTTGGTGAATATTCATTATCGCACTAAACAACAACATTTCCATATGAGATATCGACACTTTAGGATGAATATACACTGAGTGGCCAGATTATTATGAGTATTATTATTATGATTATTATTATCGACACTTTCATCAGTATTTCGTTGGGCCACCTTCTGGCTTCGATGCTGCGGCGATTCGCATGATGCTGAAAAAATGATGTTGAAAAATGAAATGATGTCCTCCACGAGATGTTGAAAAATGATGCGAGGACTCTGACACCATGAATGCTGTTGTCTTGTACTTTCTGGCCACAATCCGCTTCAACCCCCTTCTGTCTCTATCAGTGAGCTTCGACTTTTGGCCACTGTTATGCTTCGCATAAGGTGTCTTTCCCTGCTTCTTATAGGCTGTCATGATAATCTTTGCCTGATGAATAGCACTGTCCTGTTGTGTGAAATTTGTTGGTTTTGGAACCAACTGTCTGATGGCTCTTTCAACTTTCAATTGGATTGAGATTTGGTCATTATGGGGGCCACCTAAGCCAGATTCGTCGTCGTTCGTGGCGATTGCAACAGTCTCGCCTTACTATCATTTTCAATTGTTGAATCAACATAGGGGTTAAAGCATACATTCAGTAGCAAAAAAAATCTTTTTGAAGCAAGCAACGCACAGGAATAGTTTGTTCTTGAAACTATAACTGCAAAATACGACAAGCGGCATGGCGCATGGTCACGTTGGAAGAAGCCATCTCTATTGGGATACACCATCAACATGACTGCATGAACTTGATCAGCAAATATACTTAGGTATGTTCTCTTATTCAGACGTTTTTCTACACAAATTAAAGGACCCATATCATGCCAGGAAAACATGCCCCAAACCATAACTGCCCCCACGAGCTGGATGGATTCTACCCATGCATGTGGGGCTCATGCTGTCATGCAGTTTCTGTCAAATTCTCATTCTGTTATCTGCATGATGCAACTGGAAACGTGCTTCATCAGACCACATGACTTTATTCCGGTGCTCGATTGTCCAATCCTTATGTTCTTGTGCGAATTGGGGACGTTTTAACTTGTTAACTGCAGACAGCAAAGGTGTTCGAACTGGCCTTCGGCTTCCATATTCCATTCTATGTAGTGCATGGCGAACAGTGGTTTCAGGGACCATTTGAGAGGATCCCTGATAATGACCTGCAGTAATTTGATGCACTGTTGCCCTACTGTTGTCTATACCAGTCTTGCCACTCTCCTTTCTGCCTGAACACTGACTAGTCGTTGACGACCACAACTGGTACGGTCGACCCAGTTTTCCGTCAGACAGTCTAGTCTGTAACAATTAAACAACAGCTGCTCTTGAACATTTAATGAATGCAGCCGTTTTGCTGATATTAGCTCCATGGCTCCGAGCGCCAATAATCATCCCACGTTCAAAGGCTGATAAATCTGATAAATCGCGTCGTTTAACTATAATCTTCAGAAACAAATCACTTCCAAAGTCGTGGTAAACAACATGCTTGCCTATTTACACTAGTCCGGCTCAGTAGCAACATCAGCACGAAATCATAGCTAGTTTGCCTACAAACATCAGGTGGTATAATGTGGCTACTCAGAGTAAACACTTCCTAGTATAGATCTCACTACACCATTGTACAGGGTGTTACAGATAACTACAGGGCAGTATAACGGGAAGCCTACCCGCTCGATTGTAGGGGCTGGCTCGACATCAAATGATAATTGGGTAATTTTATCAAAAACATGGCAGTTTTGATGTTCGCCCCCCCTCCCCGACTGTGAAAACTGCTGGCTTGTGTAGGCCACCTTCATCTCCCTCCATTCCGCCAATTGACCGAGTCGGCCCCTGCAATCGAGCGGGTAGGCTTCCCGTTATACTGCCATGTAGTTATCTGCAACACCCTGTACAACGCTTTAACAATACAAATATCTTTGATACCAGCATCAATCAGTCGTCTATAGTTAGACCAGTCAGTATAGGTTCACATTCTTTAAAGAGTTAACATTAAAAAAAATTGCAAAAACGCCTGCTCTCCCATAACTTATAACATCATATTTTTGAATAGTTTCAAAGTTGTTCTACAGTGATTACACAGCATGAAATCTTTCACACAAGACTGATGAAAGTGATGAAGCTAAGATATCACACTTCTGTTACATGGTTGGTTGGTTGGTTTGTTTGGTATTAACGTCCTTTTCAACTGCCATGGTCATTTCAGGACGGCGTTATAGGGGCCGCAAATTTTGCCTCGCAAGGTTTCTTTAACGTGCAGCCGGCAAACGACTACACGGGACCAACGGCTTCACTTCCCTTCCGAAGGAAGTGCGTGATCTCAGGATTTTCCCCTAAAAAAATCCTCGTCGTCCTCGGCCGGGATCGAACCTGCGTCCTCGGGCATCAGAGGCGATCATGCAACCACTGAGCCACCGAGGCCGATTCTGTTACATGGGTGCTTCAAGTTCTTCTCAATACAAAATCTATCACAAACATTACGCGAATATCCAAATTCATTGTTTATAAATATAAAACGAAATATGAATTCAGTATCCCAAATTGTCGCATATATATCGCTCCGTACAAAAATCGCATTTGATGAAGATGCTGCTAATGTTGACGATTATGACTCATTATAGACCTCCATTGGGTTGGATTTTATATCATCAGATATGTTATTTGCGTTGAACTGAGCGGTGGAAGTTATTGGCGCATTCGTATCGGGCTATAGTTCACTTTGGCGGCGCCACGACTCAACTGTCAGTCCTTCCTGCTGAGCCCGTAGACGTTCAACATCGGACATCTAGGTCTTCATGGATTCCTCTTCTCTCGATCTGTTTACCTGTGATGTTTTCTGTAATTTTTCTGGTGTTTATTATGCATAAACTTGGAAATTCTGTAATTTTTGCAAAATTTCCACAATTCGAAAGTCAATATCTTAGATACTATTAAATACTGAGGTTTGATTTTGAGTCTATTTTATAAAGCGCAAAAAGATAAAACAAATGACACATAAAATGTCATGTTTGCTCAAAGAAAGCCGGAGCTAGATAGACTAAATTAATCTCCGCCAGAGAGCAAATTTTCTGACTCAACTTTGTACTGCGATTGCATCAGCCGATCACGTCAGCACGAAGTCGGTCAAAGTCTAAAGCATGCTTTGTTTTATATACTATCGAATGCAATATCATTTTTTCTATCATTAATTGTTTTGACGTTATTAAGGTTTTCGTGATCAACACTTTTCGTGACATTCACGATTTAAGCGTGGCATCCCAGTATCGAAACCTAAGACGTATTTTACGTCAAAATAGTCTTAAGGATGAGAATTGTGAAATAGCGAACGAGTCGCTATTGCAAGACTGTTCTTATCATTGCCGCCATGTTTTGATTTCTGTGGAGGTTTCGCTGTTATCCAATGACGTCAAAATACGTAAGCTCAGTAAGGCATTTTAGCACTTCCGGCGAAATGAACGCACCTTAGTCTAGATCACTTTGGGTAAAAGATTATCCTCTAAAAATCTTATTAATTTAAAAAATATTTATTATGTTTACACGAGGTTTTTAATAATCCAGATACTAATTCTCTTATTATATCAATATTACGGTATTATTAGAGCAACCAAGCGAACATTAACAAATTCTGCAATAATTTTACCTCACGTTGTTCTACTATTTATTGTATTATGTTTGTAGTCTTTATTAGAAACGGTTTTTGGAATTGGAATGATTCTTGGTCCCATCATTGGAGGAATTCTATATGAGGTTAGGGAAATTAATTTTTATCTAATTTTATGTTATTTGCTAAACACGATCTCATTTAACTACAGCGAATCTATAATTTAAACAGTGTAAAATTCGCAATCATTTTTAATTACATTTTATTTGGAAATATCTACATAAAATAAAACTAAGATTTTTCTTATGAATATGATAACTTCATAAGATTAAAATTACATAAAACGCCTGTAAGAATCAAAATGTAAAATTAATACGAGGGCTGTTTCTTTTAACTAAAGTCCGCTTTGTAATAAAAACAAAACTACTATATATTTTCTCAAAAATGTTTCTTTAGCAGATTCTATATACCTTTAACTATTTTTCCACATAGTTTCAAACTAATCAGATCTCTTTTTTGGAAACAACTTGAGCATCCGCTTAACAGTCCGGACCTTCGCGTCCAGTGGCTACCATCTCATCTGTTCCGGGATCTAAAGGAGTTTATCGGCAGCCTGCATTTCAGCGACGATGAACAAGTGAAAACTGCGTGGCTTTCTTCAACGGCGGCAGTCTTCTATGAAATGATCATGCGGAAGTGCATTGAGCGCTGTGACAAGTGCTTAAACTATGTGAAAAAAATAGTTAAGGGTATAAAGAATCCAGTAAAGAAAAAATTTTGAAAAAATATATAGTAGTTCGTTTTTATTACAAACCGGGCCTCCTACAAAGGCACAAAAATTCCGCCACCTTTAGAACTTATTTAGAAAGCTCAGAATAGAAACCCAAAATATGAATCAAAGTCCTGGTTTTTTTTCATAATAACTGTTGTTGCTGACTTTAAATAATCAGATATTTCAATTAATCGTTTTTTAATTGTTGGAATTTTAAATTTAAGTTTGATATATCTTTAGATACGGTCTAAGATATCGAAACGCGTAGCATTTATTATATCAAGTAATATCTACGTATTGTTGCCATAGTTAATAAATCTAATTATTTAAAGTTCTATTTAATTTGTAGTTTCATTTTAGATTAATGTTTTTGATAAAATCGATGAAAAATTACCCTAGAACTTACATAAAGGGAACCCTGATCACGAGAAGCAAATAGAATTTTATTCACTGCTATTATGTCTTCAGTCCAAGGAAACTTCAGCACAAAGCAATTAACCAAGCTTGTGGCTCGCTTATAAAACAAAATAGATGTTGGGAGGTGACAGATGAGAAGAAATGATTACTCTATTCTGTCTCTCCTCTGTATTATATAGTCCAATAAGCTTATGTTAAAGATATTAATTTTATAAATAGTAATAAGGTATAAAAATATTACTCTTATTACTATCTGTTCCAAATTCGTTCCAATCGTGTATTATTTTTTTTCTTTTCTCTTTCCTTAATCTAATAAGATCTTTTTTTCAGTATGGAAGGCACGTTATTCCATTTGCTGCCATTGGCATCCTAAATATAATAGCTGGGATTTTAATGTATATGACTCTGCCTGCTTCAGGTATTAAAAATTTATTACCTTAATTGATTTAATTGTGCTGGTTTACGTTTTTTTCTGACTACGGAATAACATTTGATCTGGGGTAATTGAGGGCCATAAAAAATCCAAAAGTTTTCAAGTCTTATAGGTTTTTCCTCAGAATGCTGGTTTTATCAATATAGGTATAAAGTACCTACATGGATAAACTCTGAACACTAATCAAGTTAATGCGAAGATTTCATCTTATTTTCCTATAAGCAGTTTCAGCTTCATCTTAAATCTTTTAACATGTTTAAATATTTAAAAGAAATATACAGGGTTTTTAAAAATTCGTTAGACAAATATACAAATATAAGATAGACATGTCTAATAAACATGTGTCCACATTCGAAGCAGTTTTGAGTAGGATCTCTTCTTCTATATCGGAAGTGCGCAGAGTTCTTCCCCTACCCAGTTTCTTTCAAAAGTTGATCTAAATATACAGGGTGTTGCTAAATTTCATGTCAGAAATGATAGGGGTGATGGAATATGCGATTCTAAGCAAAAACGTTCATTTGAACATGGGTCCGAACTTGAACGATAACTGAGATGTGAACAGAAATAAAAATGCCGCCACTAAGATCAACAAGTTAATAACTCACTTTTTACAACATCTAGGATCGTTTTTTTTCGAAAGCAGGCAATATCATGAGAAATGAAAGAAATAGATTGAGCTGCAAAGCTTTAAAAACATTATCATTTTTTCCTACTTTAAAGTGACCTAACTCTAACATGACATAATTTTACATTCCAATCTCATATTTAAGTATAGAATCTATATACCGTGTTTGTCCAACGAATTTTTAAATATCCTGTATATTACTTATCCTATATTGTGCTCAAATAGAAGGCCTTGACCTATAGTTTAAAAACAGTTGCATATTTTTACAATTAACGACTGTGTTATGTCTCGTAGCTAACATTATATACTTAAGGCCCTTTTATTATGATTATTCTAAGCAAAGAAGAGATATGGCTGTATGTTGCTGCTACTTGGTATAAAAGTGTGAGTGATTTACTTTCCGTTATTATTACTTCCCGTTAATATTTATTCTTTGAGCTTAAGAGATTGATGCAGCAAGAGATGAATATACCAGCGGAAAAATGCTCCTATCAAAACAGAAAAAGGCGAATATGCTCCTTTTAAAAGACTCTGACGGAAAAGCGGGGAAACGGCTGCCTCAATCTTCATTCAGCCTTCCCCACTTTCAAAAATTTTGACATGGAACATGTTCGCGCTTTTTTTATGCTAAAAGCAAGAGCATAAAAGCTGTTGAGCATAAAGGCTGAAGGCAGGAAGCTGAAATTCATCCGTCTGTCTTTCTCTCCCATTGCCACTGTCTCCTCTCTCTTACACTATCAATGTCTCCTCTTTCTCTCTACTACGCTCTCTTGCTTTCAGCATAAAAAAGCGCGAATATGTTCCATGCCAAGATTTTTTAAGATGGTGACTGGTGAGTAAGGCGGAATGAGGATTAAGGCAGCTGCTTCCCCACTTTTCCGTCAGAGTCTTTTAAAAAGGAGCATATTCGCCTTTTTTCTACTTCTGATAGGAGCATTTTTCCGCTGGTCCCCTTCTCTTCCCTTTTATGCTGCTTGTATAAAAAGAATTCAGAGGGTCAGTTAAGCTTTGATAAAAAACGCTGCTCATTAAACCGTGTTCAAAAATTGTTCCGTACGGCAAGTGAATACCCGTGCGTGGACATAACACTTTTTTACACTACACAGATAAGCACAAAATTTTTAGGGGTTCACGAATTTGGATGACCCCAGAACCGTTCCAGCGATGCGGGTGACTCAAGAACTCTTCACATGATGACCAGTGTAATTCTTACGACAATCAACGTGTTCCCAGAATGCCTGCAATGATCTAGTAACCCCAGAACAGTTGTGACGATCTAGGTGACCCCAAAACCCTTGCGATGATCGGCACAATTCCAGAATACTGCCAACGATCAGGCTGACACTTTATAGCTTGTCTCTACGTGCTGGCTACTTTAAAGTAGCTTTGTCCCTCAGATCGGATTTTACGTGCAAATTTTACGTGCAGAAGCAGGGTAACTGAACCCCTGTACATCGGGAACGGATAAAGATTTTTGAAAAAAAAATTGAATTAAGGGTTTTAAGAATGTATGGTAAACATTTAAATCGTTTGTCATGAATATACAGGGTGTAAATGGACGACGTTTCACAAATTTAAGGATATGTAGAGGATGATGTGGTGAACGTTTTTTATTAATAAACCCATAGTCCCAAACGAAAAGCGACGGAGCCACAGCTTGTTTGATGTCCTGGTTTGTCCCCTGTCATTGCATCTTGTAGGCCTTATGCAGACTGTCAGCTCGCAGGTTATTTTCAAATGGTACCGTCCGGATGCACAGCACTTTCTCCAATCACATAATCTTGCTTATCAGGTTGGTACGAAATTCCCGTTGTTAGTTTGGAACATTCCGTAAGGGTGAAGGTTTTTTAGCGCTCTACGTTTTGTGCTGTATGAGTTCAGGAATGGACTTTATTGTGAGGCAGGAACTTTCGTACCGAATTACGTACAGAACTGTTTGTGGACTGTCCCAAATTATCTCAGTGTACTCTGTGATCTGCTTATTATTATTACTCCATCATACACGATCGCACAATCTTTCAGACACACCTCGCACGCTCGAAATTCCAATGCAGTGACAACACAGTAATTCAGACAGCCATTCCACGGCTTGACGCAAAACAGCGCATCAAACATGCTGTGGCTCCGTCGCTTTTCGTTTGGGACTATGGGTTTATTAATAAAAATGTTCACTACATCACCCTCTGCATATCCTTAAATTTTTGAAACGTCGTCCATTTACACCCTGAATAGAAGTGGCAGGGGGAATTTTTGGTACTTTTGACACTCAAAAAATCATGTTTTTTGAGATCGGATAAAGATTTTCGAAAAAAGGGAAAATGGCACTTCTAGATAAATGAAAAACAGTGACCAGCGAGGCCCGCAGGGCCGAGTGTGGGACTTGCGTTTGCGATTATGCGGAGAGTGAAGATTATAAACCATTCATTTATTAAGTAGATATGTCAAAATAATAAATTCAGAGCATAAACGCGACGGGGCTGGCCGATATCTTCCGTGATTATTAGGGGACGCTACTCTGAACTTTTACCAAAGCTTAGAATTTATTTAGTAAAAAATAATTTTGAAAATCGAAAAGACTTCTTTTTAAATGCTCCCTATGGATGGCCTCTCCCACTTCGGTCTATTACCAGTTTTGCTTGTCTTCGCTCATGTTGGAATTGTGTATTGTTGAGTGAGTTTGACGCAGTGGCCACAGCTTTCTTTGTGAATATAGAAGGCTGTGCAGTGACGGAGAAAAAAAGGTGGGGGGAAATGTATGTAGTTTCGAAAGAAGGAAATTTTATGAAAATGGTCCAATGTTTTTTTCATACCTGTCTTCACCCCTGGCTGTGGCTGTTGTACGCAAGCTTGTTTCATGTGTTCTTTTTTCTGTTTTTCACATTCACTTTTTGCAAAATTTCTTCAAATTAGAACCCAAGCTTTGGCAGGTTTATGAAAATACGGAACTGAAAGATGTTCGCAACGAAATAGAAGTTGAAACCATGCTTGAAGAATTGTTTGTTTCACCCCGAGGTGGGCGTGTAAAAGAATAACTGTTTCCCTCAGGTTTAGTCATGTTTTTGCATCTCCTTCACCACTGCTTTCTTGATTCAAATTGTTTTTTAATTTCTTTCTTCGGCTCTGCGTCAAACTCACTCAACTTTTTCCAACATTCCAACAGCAAAGTCGAGTTGAACTTCTTTAGGGCCTAAGCTGGAGAGGCCATCCAATGGGAGCACTTTAAAATAAATCGTTTCGAGTCTTCAACATGAATTTTTACTGTATTAATACAAAGCTTTTTCATGTGTTCATTTCGTCGGTTTTGTTCACATTCATTTGATGCAAAATTTCATTCAAAATGCGCTTGAGCCACGCAGGGGTTTTCCGCTGGTTTTCTTTAAAAAGATGGTACTATCTGTTGACCAAAAGAAATATTCATTCTAAAAAACAGCCTTTTTTGAAAAGAATTCCCTCATGTTTAGTCATGTGTTTCCATCCGCCTTCCCACTGCCTGCTTGAATCAAACTATCTTTCTGTTTCCTTCTGAGGCTTTGCGTCAAACTTACTCAACTTATCTCATCATTCCAACATGAGCGAAGTCGAGTTGAAATGCATGCTAAAGGGACGTAGTTGGAGCTTGGACTATAAGTAAAACTTACTTACAGTATTAGTCCAAGCCAGGAGGATCATTCTTTGGGAGCATTTAAAAAAAGTCTTTTTGATTCTTCAATATGAATTTTTACTATATTAATTCTAAGCTTTTTTTTATGTGTTCATTTCGTCGGAATATTCACATTAAGATGTTGCAAAATTTCATCAAAAAAGAGCTCGAGAAAGGGGTCCGCTAGAAGTCTTTAAAACGGTGGTGCCATCTATTGACCAAAAAGAAAAACTCATTCAAAAACAACGTTCATTTTTATTTTCGAAAATAATTATTTTTTCGAAATCTTCGGTAAACAGTGACCTTCCTCTTGCTTTGAAGCTCAAGTGTGCAAAGTTTCATCGCAATCGGATGAATGGTATAGGAACGCATCCATAACAAACAAATATTCATTTTTATATACAGGGTGTTTTTGAAATGAGTACAGATTTTTTGGGAGATGATAGAAGAGGTCCTTAGAAGTATTTTTTGTTATATGAACTCCGTTTACTTACAATAGTGCATTGAACAATCAAATGACACCGGGACGCAGTGTACGTTGGTAGGCCTAGATTATTTTATTTTTAACAATTAACAAAAGCAATCTACTGTAATAACTTTTAAAGTAATTGTTTGCAAAGAAATATCAAGGTGCACGTGCTTGTTTGTTGAAAAGTCTTAGGACAAACTTCGTCAAGGAGATTCCATGGTATCCAACCCGTTTGTAAAATATGATTAGTCCATATGTAAATGGAGGTCATTTCGAACAATTACTGTAAAAGCCATACAGTAGATTGCTTGTGTTAATTGTTAAAAATAAAATAATCTAGGCCTACCAACGCACACTGCGTCCCGGTGTCATTTGATTGTTCAATGCAGTCTTGTAAGTAAACGGAGCTGCGGGGACCCCATGTTCATATGACAAAAAATACTTCTAAGGACCTCTTCTATCATCTCCCAAAAAATCTGTACTCAATTCAAAAACACCCTGTATATAGATAACAGCGTTGACAATCGTGTAATAATTATTACATTTGTTCATTGTTCAGCTTGTATTATAACAATATCCAACAATAAATATTCCCATCCAAAAACCGGTAAGTTGGCAACCCTGATCGGAGGTAATGGCGTGAAAAAATCCTTCAAAGACCATTTTCCAATTATTACCAAAATAACTCTTAAAGTCACTTATTCTGATGGCGTCGCTTAAACAAAACTTAAAAATGGTCACAATACCTAGACAGTTTACAGTTTGCCATGATTCATTATTCTGAGGCAATTATTGTTAATGACGAAGCATTTCTAACGGCTAAATTTACTAAATCTCTCATTTATTATTTATGTGTTCATAAAATTTAGATAAAGTCGCAGGTTATTATCTTACTTCATTAATTCATACTTCTCAATTATTTCACAGACAGTTATATAAAACGTTCGTTATTGTTTAAATTTCATAAATTTCTTTTCTGTTTTATTATAATAATTTAAAAATATTAAATTTTTAAAATATCTTTCGAAAAAATTTATTCTGAATTTTAGATAAAGTTGGCGTTCTTCCTGGACGATTCTCAAAGCTTTTGCGTTTTCCCGGAATACTGATTAATCATTACACAGTTCTTGCCGTTTCCTTTTGCTTCACTTTTAATATAACTCTTCTGGAAATCCACTGCCGACAGGTAAGAAATGAACTTTGATAATTAATTAAAGAACTGCAAAATGTATTTTTAAATAAATTATTTCAAAATTGTTATAAAATCCTGTAACTTGCCTAGAAATTTAGGAACCACTTCTCGACGAGAGAACGCGGCGAGGAAAGGCTCTCGTAAAATATCGTTTTTCATACATGTATATTGGAAGCAATAATGGGGCTTTCCTCCTTCCAGTGGTTTAACTTACATAACCATTAGATGGAAATTCGAATTTATAAGTGATATCTGAATTTTTTGTTATTGATTTATTAATATAATAAAATCATCATTTGATTAGCTCAAGAAACGGTTTAAAGCTGGATTTTTTTTCTACAGGATTATCGATAACGCGCGTACGCAAAATCCTGCTATATTTGTGCTCCTAATTCATTTAACCACGTATGATGTGTTTAATTATAATGACATGTGGAAATTGCATGTTCATAAACAGAGAGGACCTATTAATTTAGAGCCAGCAAGCCTTTTAAATCAAAATTAAACTGACTTATAAGTTTTGACCAGTTCATAAGAATTTCGTATTTGATGATGCAGTAAAATCAAAATTAAATAGCTGATTTTTTGGTTCTTAATACAATTATCTACACTTGGCCTAAACCAATAGCATCAACTTTGCAAATTTTTTTCACATTTACTTATAAGTATGATCTCTGTCATTTTATCCCAGCTGGAGGTTGGCCCTCAAAATGTACAATGTAGAGGTTGGCCCTCTAAAATAAATTACGTCTATGTAGATTAGTGTTTTCCTGCGTCCTTATCATTATTCTGACAATACTCTTACACGTTGTTACAGTATACGGTATAATATTTAAATTTAAAATGTCACATGTTTTTTTTATTCGCTTTCTCCAGTTCCATTTATCACCTATTGCTCTTGGATTTATTTTTGTCATTGACGGAGTCACCTATTTATCATCGGCTCCTGTTTGGGGATTCTTAGCCAGTAACAGAGTGAGTATATTCTAATTTCAGTAAATGATCATTTCAGATTACGTAGCAGGGCCGGATTTAGCACTGTGGGGACCCCTGGGCAGAAAGTACACAAGCGCGTAGAATGTGGGAACCGCGGGCAGTTGCCCAGTTTAAATCCAACTCAGTTATATATTAAGATTGATTAGAATGGTCCAAGCGGTATTACGGGATCAATTTAAAATTTCCTATTTCAACAATAAATAACTTGTTTATAATCACAAAAATTATTAAAGTGTGAGATTATCTTTTCTATTCACTGGGGGAACCTTTGGAGAATACATCGCTCCCGGTCTTTGATAAACCTTGCTAGTCATCTTGATGATCTTCATCATAAGAACAGTGTGTCTACGAATGGATAGCAGGAACACCAAAACGTCTTGTTCGTAGAATAATAGAAAGAACTGCATATAGAAAGATGTAACCAATCCATGTGGAGATGATTTTTGCTGTTCTTGCTATTCATTTATGACGATATTTAAAAACATTATTTTCATTAAATATAGGTACATCTTCATCCAAGTATCCTCAGTGGTGCAGGAGCTATTTTAGTCGTTGTGGCTTTCATCTTTTTGGGGCCAGCTCCTTATATTCCAACGAAAGGGTAAGAAGCTAAAATCAAAAATGTATTTTTATTTCTTTTCACATATAAGTTTTCATATCTTGCATTCTTATTCAGACCCGTGTATACAGTTCAAATTAATGTTGCCATGAAATGATACCTTTTATATTTAATTTATGAACTTGAAATAAGAAATTTCAGTTTCAAATTAATACTTAGGAGTCAGCAATGTAAATACATAGTAACATAAATTTCTTGTCCTGATAAACATAGGATGAAATTCCATCAATATAAATAGAAAAACCAAAGAAAAAATATTTACATGATTTTTTTTAAAATTGTTTGAACAAGAAGGCAATTGATTTTTCCTTTTATTTTTATCTAAAATAATAAGGAACTTATTATAAATATCGACATGAGAATAAATCTTCGTTATAAGCAGGACTGGAAATTTTTTAGAGAACTTATGAACGACAGTAACATTCTATATCAGGATCCCGCCACCAGCAGTGAAATTGAAGAAAATATCAATATAATCTTCTATACAATCAAATTCCAGTGCTGATATTTAAGATAACAACCAGAGTAGGTATCCGGCTGTTGTTTAGGATAAATTTTAGAATAACTAAATAAAGGCTTTTTTTGCCAAATTTGATTAAGTGTATAAGTGATTTAGTATTGAAAATGCAAAATGTGAATATATTATCAATTCGAATTATGGAGCTGAGCGAATTTGTGCTATTTCTTCGAGGCATTTGGTCATCCTTTTCGAAAAGACCTAACCTGTGCATTAGTCCTCACTAGCAGAGGCGTGCGGACGGGCGACTCGTGGAGCAGTGGCGGTGAAGTCCATGAAGAAGGGGATCTGAATAAAGACGACAAACTGACGAGCGGCTCTTGCTCGCTAGGCCACTTCTTTCCCAGGACTGTGGTACATGGTTCTTTGAATGTTTAGAATAATTAAACGCCAACAGTGTGAAAGGTAGCAAGAGTTTGGTCCTTCCACGTTGTGCAGAAGCAAACTCAAATAGAAACAAACCTGATTTGAAGGATTAACTGAGTACAATCTGCCAATAACATTAGAATAAGTACCTGGTTTGTGTCGTTTCCATCTTCTTGATTTATCTTCGAATCCATCAGCATTCAACTATATCTTTGCAAAATCATCTTGTTGGCACGGTTTGAAAACAGCTGTCAGTGTAGTATCTTTTCAGGACTGTACTTGTTTTGCTCTGTAAAATACACACGTTTGGCCATTTTCCAAGTGAACATGAAATTGTATCATGTTCAGGTAACTTTCATTTTATTGGGTATATCTGGGATAGCGTGCCATCGGATAACGTACTCTAATTCATGTATTCTGGTTGCACCATCTCTAGGTAAACTATGGATGCAATTATTTAGAATTGAATGCAATGGCAGCATGCAACTGTTTTGTAGCAATTCGAGTAGTACACAATTAGTAGCAACGCTTTTAGAAGTTCTCGTTTTTGTTTATGCCATCACATTTTGTTTATAAATTAGTTAAAATGGTTATGGAAACATTCCAAATGAAGCGATTGTCTGAGTCAAAGCAAGATGTTTTTATAGTGTTCATATTTCAAGCGTAACCGATGAAAAGGTTGAAGTTGTGCGCTCGTTGTAACCAATAACCGCCGAAGGAGTATCAAGATGTTAGCCGAAGAGACCATATTGGGTGAGTAGTTTTTGCTGCACGACGATGCGCCAGCGCATTCATCAATACGGAATTTGCACAATGGCTTCCGACATGATTTGTTGAGGTAAAGTGACGGGTTATGGGATTGGAATAGTACACTCGGCATCTCGATGTTTGTTGGTTTTGTTAGCTTGGCCGAGTAATGGCACAAGTTCTCATTTATTTTTTTTTCATCTGAGATTTAGAACTCGAGTGAAGACGAAAGCACTGTTCCAGGCGTGGTCCAAAGAAAATCTTTATAAGCCGTTTAAAAATTTTGGATAAGTAAATTTTTGTGACTTAATGAATGAAAAAGTTAAAACAGTAGCCAGGAAAAAGCTGAAAAGCTTCAAGCCTTCAAACCATGTTATTGAAGTATTTTTTTAATAATAACTCATAGAGTATTTTGCCAGACACAAGAGTTTGAACTTTAATGGTGAGCATTTGGAATATTTTTTGACATTATTCATGAAGTATGTATCGAAGCTTTATTAAGGGTGTGTCTAAGAAGTCCTACCGAATTCGACCAGACAATGCAGACTGTCGACTTCGGTCTAGTCTGGTTTGACCGTTGTTGTATTATGGGGCATCGCGGTCGTGTGAAGTGAATTCATGACCATCAACAAATTAAGGAAAAATTAATTTAATGACATTCAGACGAAAAATAAAGTCTCAAAAATTGATACAGCCTCACAAAATGAAAACAGCCTTTTAAAACAAGGCCACTCACAAGGGACGCACACGTAGTTGTACGATACATTTTTTTGCGCGCAAGCATACCTTGGAAGCGATAGCATTGCTTTCAGGTGAAGTGAATTCGTGCAAGGTTGAGTAGTGGAAAAAAGAAGTTGAGAGCGTGTTAATACATATGCATACCGTTTTAACAATGGAATCTTTGCATGGCTATATGTGCTCAAATTTTTTCGTTTTCTCTGTTTATTTTGAAAGAAACAAAATTTAGCATTTTCTTATTTTTCAAGCGTCAATAGTAGCTTTAGATGAGTAACATATTTCAATTTGGTGGGAATCTTTGAGGTACATGTTCGTGTACTTCCCTTGTCAGTCAAATTATTAAAGTAAAATTATTCAAAAATATGCAAAAAATATGCCAGTTTGTTTGGGTTTTTTTTTTTTTTTTGTTGTTGTTGTTTTTTTTTTTTTTTTTTTTTTTTTTTTTTTTTTTTTGTGATCCGGAAGTTTTGAATGGACCGTGTAATCCCATGTCTTAAAATGGCGGTATACCATCATTGAAAAATGTATATCTGCTCTGTAAACGTTACCACGAATATATTTTCCGCCCGACGACTAACTGTACTATGATCGACAACATCTTGTCCATACAAGGTGTTTCAGGTTCGATGGTCATAAAGTACCTAGCGTTGTTCTCCGCAAAATTCTAAGCATAATTTTCCTTATCCATTTTTCAAAATTCTCAAAAACAATGCTTGAAATCATGATCTGTAAATTAAGGTGGTCGTTGAACTAGGCAAAAAAAACAGGGTTAATGACTTTTTCTGCCACTGGTGGTATCCAGTCTGATAGGGTCCTAATTTTATTCGTATTTCTATCGTCAGCAAATAAGATTTATTTATTTGGCCTTACTTATTGAACATGGTTTAAAATAATTGATAAAATGTAATAAATGCAGGTTTTAAACATTGCGAATAGCTGCTAATCGGACCCGATGAGAAGGTTCGCCCTCTGTAGTGATCTTTTTCATTAATCTGATACACCAATGGTGGGATGGAATAGTTCAATGACCACCTTAATTTACAGATCATGCTTGAAATCGTTATCCAAAGTTTGGCTATTATGACGTAATTCTAAGCCTTCTGACGTAATTCATCCATGCCGTAATGACATAATTTTTTCCTCCTGAAGGCAAGTTCATTCATAAATGGGTAGGAGAAAGTCAATAGACGAGCTTACTTTGAAAATAAACAGTGGGGCTCTACTTTAATGAACTCAAAATGACTCTGTCTCCTACCCTTTTATGAATGAACTTGCCTTCAGCAGGGACAGTAAATGTCATAGATAGATTACGTCAGAACGCTGAGAATTACGTCATAATAGCCAAACTTTGGATAACGATTTCAAGCATTTTTTTTGAGAATTTTGAAAAATGGATAAGGAAAATTATGCTTAGAATTTTGCGGAGAACAACGCTAGGTACTTTATGACAATCGAACCTGATACATCCTGTATATTTACTGTAGCCTCTTGTGAATATTTCAAACTGGGTTATTCTCTCAAATCACGCTGCTTCATTTTGAACTAATGCTTCACCCCTCGCTGAAAGAGGAAATAAATTGGAAGCGGAATGAAGTATCCACACACTTTTTTAAGTAACAAAGTTTTAAATAGAAATTGACCTTGTTAAAAAATATGATGGCAGTATTTTTGGAGTGGCCGTTGCATATTTCTAGAATCGAGTTTTTTATATTAAAATATTAATATATTTCTAGAATCAACTTTTTTTTATATTTTTTATCAGTAGAGGATGTATCAAGCAATGTTTCAATTTTAGCAGTGATTCAATTTATGCTTTTCAGAATTCTTTGGATGACAATTTTTGCGTTAATTCTGATTGGGATAGGAACAACCTCGGAATATATAATGACTGTATTAGGAATGAGGCAAGAAGCACTGTAAGTTAATTTTTGATGCTACTAATAACAACTGTTTTATTTAAGTATTTTATTTTGAATATCAAACACATTTTACTACAGGGTGATCCAAAGGTCAGGAAAAACCTTAAAAACTCAATAAATCGCACACTAATGCAAATAAAAAGATTCTGCTTGCACAGAAGCGATTAAATTAAGTCGGATATTTTTCCAGGAAAAAAATTAATGCTAGAATCGTCTGGTTTTTGACCAACAGATGGCGTTGTCAAATTACACAAGACGGTTGGGTTATACACATTTTCAGACGGTTGGTTTGGTTTATTAGAATTTTTGGCGTCGACTACTAAGGTCATTTTGCGCCTTTTACACAAGTTATATCTTTACGCAGCCCGGGACAAACACAAACATTCATGCCCACGGCGGGATTCGACCCCACGACCAGGTGGATCCGAGAACTAGAAATCCTACGCCCTAGCCCTCTCGGCCACCTGACCAGCATTTTTTTTTATTTTATTTTTATTTTTTTTTCAGACCGTAAGATGCCGAATTAACTATCTGTGACACGGAACTATCACTATCCGAAATAGCGTTTTCTGTGAGTACTGCACTTTTTACACCGTCTGAAAATGTGCATAACTGATGTCTGTAACCTGTCAATGCCATCTGTTGATCAAAAACCGAACAATTCTTCCATTAATTTTTATCCTGGAATAAAAATCAGACTTTTTTATTTATTTATTATTTATTTATTTATTAAAAAAATTAGTAGAACCCACCTCCGAGAGCAGGTATGGTCTATAGACCGACTAGTGAGCTCCCGGTGGGCAGCACAAATAAACAAAAAAAAACAAACAAACAAACAAAAAACAACAAAAAATTAACTATTACTATAAACTATGTTATCACTAGAAAGTAAAAACCTTTTCAATAATTTACGAAAAAGAAGATAGGAAATAGGCTAACAGCTCCTAACCCCAGCATAGGATATACAGTTATTCCGATAGTTTCTTATAGACATAGGGAGATAGATTGACGGGTGGGTTAGTTATGATTATTAAAAACAAAAATCAGAGTAATCGGGAAAGCAATATCTAATAGGGCATTAAGAACCTTATAAATAAAAGTACACCTTTGCAACTTAAAAAGTTGCACGATCGTAAGAATGCCAGTAGATTTAAAATGGTGAGAAACAGAAGTATTCCGGGGGAAAGCAAATAAGACACGGAGAAACCACTTCTGTAGGTTTAAAATTCTGGTCAAATTAGAAGCAGAAGTAGCGCCTCAAAAATTACACTGTAACAAAGTGTTGACTGGATCAGTTTATAATACAGTGATTTTAAAATATAAGATGGCAGATGATAAACTCTAGAAATAATACCCATATTACGATTTAACTTAATCATGAGGGAATTAGTATGTCGATCCCAAGCTAAGTCACTGAGAAAATATCGGAGATCCTGCTTTTATTACTTTGAAAAAATAACATAGTTTTCGTCTTATCAGTGTTGATCTTACAGCGGCACCAATCGGATAATAGAAAAGATATTGAATTTAGAGATAGTTCAATCACATCCGGATCTTTATCTACTAAAAGTAATACTACGTCGTCGGTATACATAATAATCTTGGCATGTAAAAAGTTTACAGGTAGATCATTAATGAAAAGTAGGAACAAAAGAGGAGACAAAATCGAGCCCTGAGGCACACCACAGTTTCTGTATATTGTAGCTGACATAATTTCGTCATTACACGTACGGTAGACCTATTGGAAAGAAAGCCTGAAATCCAGTTCAGTGGGAGACCATTAATATGAAATTGCTATTAAGTTTAGAGAGTATGTCACGGAATTCGAATAACACCTTGAATTCCGATGACATTGTCCCT
>JAHWFO010095468.1:2503405-2527844 GCA_023313115.1 Rhysida immarginata | reverse complement strand
AGGGACAATGTCATCGGAATTCAAGGTGTTATTCGAATTCCGTGACAGAGTAACAATGTAGTTGGAACAGAGTCAAAGGCCTTAGTAAAATCTACGAATAAGGCTCCCACAAATTTATTATCAATCATCTTCGCTGAAATATATTTGGTGAGCTTATGATACGCTGTATCTGTGTTTCGATTAGGGACGAAACCATGTTGATATGGACTAATACGGTTAGTTGCATAAACGTAATGAGCAAGTCGGATGTTGAAGGTTTTCTCAAAACTTTTTGAGAAAACTGGCACCATCGTTATTGGTCTATAGTTCACAAAGCTGCAGGGGCCACCCTTTTTAAAAATAGGTGTTATATGAGCAAGTTTTAATGCTGACGGATAAGCCCCCTTAGAAATAGAAATATTAAAGATAGTAGCTATCAGGCTAGAAATTAAAATTGTACTTGTTTCTAGGCTATTAAAACATCGACCCTTACCCCCAACGGGTCCTCGGTCTTAGAAGGTTTTAATCCATCTATAATATCAATAACCTCCTCGGAAGTGGTAGGTGAACAGAAAAAACTGGAAGCCAGATCCCGGAAATTAAAACTACAATCAGCAACTTCACTAATAGAATCATCGTCGGCTGGAGGAAGAAGAACTCTTAACAAGTCTGTTAAGTCAGAAGAAGTAATCTTTTGTAAATTACTAAAAAGAGATCTATTAGAAGTAAACCCCTTAGTAGGGGGCAGCCGTAGCCCAGTTGTCTCGCCTTGCTTAATGCAATGGTGGAGTTAAGCAACCTTGAGCGCGGTTAATCACAGGTTGGGTGACCACCTGAAAATGTCCATCGCCCCCGTGCTTCGGAGGGCACGTTAAGCCGTCGGTCCCGGCTGCTACTGTTTCCTGTAGAAGTCGTTACTGGGGATAGTACAATAGACTCAGAGTCGCAGTGCTCAGGTTTCTAGTATAACCACTTTGGTTTCATGGTAACCACCCCTTATCATCCATCATCCAAACCCTTTAGTAAGTTTCTGGAGGGTATGCCATTTATCTCTTGCAACAGTAAGGGACTGAAATAAAATATGATAGTATTTAGCCTTGGCTCGTCTGATGGAGCATTTAACCTTATTCGAAAAGCCTTAAATTTACTAATCTGTTCAGCTTAAGGGTTCTTTCGTGATTTCAGATATAAAGCATTCTTCTTTTTAATTAATCCTAAAACCTCCGCTGTTATCCAAGGACTACAATTCAAGGACTCCGCTGAAAAGAAGACTTCAGACTTCACTTCAATGGTTTCTGTGCAAACTGAATCTTTTTTCTGCTTTCGAGTGCGACTTATGGAGTTTTACAGTTTTCCTGACTTTTGAATCACCCTGTCCTGAAATGAACTTAGTACTTATATTAGTTCTTCTATTGCCCGGAAGAACCCTCTTCTGTTATTTTGTCTTTTGAAAAATAGAGGCGTCTAATTGTAATGGATAAATTTTAGAAGTTTCACTCAGGAACGAGTGCAAAATCAAATTTAATTTTAAATAATTGATTACTCTAAATTTTGTGCTTCATAAAACAAAATGTAAACGCATTCCATTACAACTTGGTTCCATGAATTTGGAGCACTAATCGTTTATAAATTAGTCGGCTGTATGCAGTCACAATAGCTACAATTTTTAATGAGAATTCAGATATAAAATGAATTTGAACGCGTAAAATAAAAAAAAAAATTTCCATTAAAAATATGGAACCTTTTCCAGGTTTCATGAACGTGGCGGAATGCAGCTACAATGGCAAGTTAACTTTACACAGACTTGAGTCAAAGGCCAAAGTCAACGCTATGTACTATCAGACAAACGTTTTACCCCCATATTGACCGTGATTTGCCGGCTTGATGTCCGAGAGGGTTAAGGCACAGGTCTTTCCGCTCTCGACACAAGCGAGTTGCGGATTCGAATCCCGCCGAGGGCATGGATGTTTGTGTTTGTCCAGTTCATAATCGTTCTTTCATCATCATTGGGGATATTACAATAGACTTAAGGTCGCAGTGCTTGGTTCTTTGACAACCACCCCTTTAAAATTCATTACTTATTACCCGTGATATCCCCGATTTGTACGGTACAGAGGTAAACAAGGTTTGGCAGCACTAAGACAATGCGTCGAGTCTCACCGCCGCGTCAACTCGCCTGTTCTTGGAACGCATGCAAGTAGATACCGGCATCCGCTCCACTACGTCAAGTCGCCGAACGCATCGCCTAAGAAGTTTGGTGGCTTTGGCCTACTTAAACGGGCCCTCGGAAAGAGCTGACCGCGAACAATGGAAGGTTTTTGAAAAGCGGTTACGAAAAGTTTTTTCCAGCCTCATGCAGTAGAAACTGCGATGCATAGCTACTGGATTGAACACACTCAATGGTGACGAAAGGAGTTTTCCACCTATTCTGGTCCTCTGTAACTTGTTACCATAGATCTCTAACAACCCTCGGTATAGATGCAACTGAAGAAAATGTTTAGTAGATATTGCTAGAGATATATGTGATGAAGTGAGAGTTGGCCGAGTGAAATGAGATGAATTGTGAAATAAACAGGTGGCACGATGTTTGGCAGCTAAGAAAAATGCGTATATAGGAACGCTAAGCGGGGAGGTTAATGCAGAGAAGTATAAGACATACAAGAAGGAATGTGTGCGTATGGTGATAGAAAGTAAGGAAAGAATGGCAAGGAGAGAAATCGCAGAATGATTTCGAAGGAAATAGAAGATTGTTCTGGAATATGCGTATATTAGAAAATAGCTTTTGCCCGCGACTTCGTTCGCGTGGATTTCGGATAGAAATTTTGTACGATTTTAAATAGAGATAGTAAAACTGGTCTATATATGATTTGAAGAGTCTGTATATCAAATTTCAAATTAATTTTCCTATGCAAACTTCAAAACCTCATTCCACCCCATTCTTAGGGGTTGTTCTGAGGAATCGTAAAACTGTTTTATTATTTGTTTTGAAGAATTTACCAAGTCTCATGTCCATAAAGACAAAGATTCAGATTTTCCCATACAAATTTTTAAGGTTTGTTTTGAAAAATCCTTAACTACGTATTTTATTATTTGTTTTGAAGAATATTTATGTCAGTAAACATAGGGATGCAATTTCTCCATACAAATTTTAACACCCCGTTGCATCCCTATGAAAAAATATAGAAATATGTGTTTTATTATTTGTTTTGGAGAAAGTTTATATCAAGTTTCAAGTCGATAAACGCAGAGATTCAGATTTTCTCATACAACCTTAAACACCCAGTCGCACCCTTTTTTAGGGGTTGTTTTGAAACAGTCTAGGTCAGGAGACTAGAGAGGGTGGGGGACTGTTGCCATGTTGTTTTTTTTGTCAGGAATTCCTTCACAACGAGCGAGATGTGTGCGGGCGCGTTGTCATGGTGGAGCAAGCAATCTTTGTTTTTCCACAGCTTGGGCTATTTGCGCGAAATTTTTCCTCAGTTTCTTCAAAACCTCGCAGTAAACTTTCTGTAGACAGTCGGACCAGGTCGAACAATTTGGGTGATTTTGGGTGGCACCTCATATGGTGGCGCATGGGATTTATGTAGCAGTAATAAAACATTCCAATTGTGTTCACATATACGTGAATGAACCTCTGTATACAGGGTGTTTCATAATTGGTGTCCCGTCCTTAGGTCCAAATAACGACTCGAGGGGAACAGATTGGGGGGAAAATGAATATTGATTATTTGGTTTTAATGTCCCCTAACTCAGAATAACATCATTTCGCGTTATTGAGGGTGAAAGGGTAAATTTTGATAGGACAAAAATTAACATTACCAATAAATATAATAAATTTGATTATTATTTTAACGGGCCATTGCTAATACAGGCCCAATAAGATTTTTATTTCTTCTAAATTTACAAAATTATAAAAACTTTAATAACTTTTTTATTTTTTTAATCACTTCAGTGAAAACGGCTATTCTGACAGCATCGAAACATCAGGACTAGTTTCTGGCCTCTGGAGCTCTGGATATGCTTTAGGGTAAATATATTATTTATTTCATTAAATTTTATTTTCTTGCGCTTCGAAAAAAAATTATTACGCCTTAATAAAAAGCAGTTAAAGTTACAATAAAATTCTTACGAACACCAGGCGCCATCCAAAGTTTTCCGAGAATTTGCTCTTAAAAACAAATCCTAATTTTCATCGCTACCTTCCAAAAATCGACCTTGGGCCTAATTTGTTTGTTTTTTACATTTTACATTTGGGAGCTATAGCGTCTTTTAGCATCTGCTGCTATTTTGTATGGACCTCCTAAATGGAGTGAAAAGCCTTTTCCACTGAAATTTCATTTAGATAACAGCCTGACCAAGTGGAACAATTCCTCGAGTATCAAAAGTAAATGATCAGCATCGATTAGATGTTGTTGCGAACTTTGCGTGCTTTTTTCGACCGAGGAAGGATAGCGTCTTCCATGCGAAAATTGCTTTTTTGTTTCCGGGTTTCAGTTGCAATTTTGTTTAATTTCAAGAGAATTTTAATGCAGATTTTTTGCTCCTTAACATCCGCCTTTTCGATAATTGCATATCACACGAATACGGCGTAAAGAAAACAACCAAAGCACGGAAACACTCGGTAAATATCAATTTGTTATGGATCAAAGAATTTAGCTATCTTCTAAAAAAAATAACTTTGGGTTAAAATATTTCAAATCGCTCGCATGGTTTAGCAGTAATCACGGAAGAATCCTTGTGTTTATTCAATATACCAACAAACCTCGTATTACTGAGAGCTTTATAATTCTTTTGATAATTTTTAACTAGTGTAATACAAGACTAATAAACAGCAATTTAATATCGATGCATTCTTGGTGCTATCCTGGAGCATATGCCTGTCATAATTTGATTATTCCAATAACCAATAAAAAAAATTCATGTTTGGGCTTATTATATTTGTTAAATCTCTTAGCATAGGAACAAATTTATCAACAGTTTTCAATAATTGTTCCAATTTTCGTTTTATAATAATGCTATTTTAAGGTTAATTTGAAATTTCGGTTCTGGTGTTATGTAGCTATAATTATTGACTTTTTGCGCCTGTTTTCACTCGCAGGTTGGATATGCAATGAATTATAGTCTACGTCCTGAAAAGAATCATAAAAAAATTTTGAAAACACAATCAAAATCGATCTAGTACTTTTTGAGTTATGAGATTGCTACCATATAGACAGCAACGATTTTATTAAATTATATGCGTAGATTAACCTCAAAATCTCTAATGTAGTTTAGTTTTAAAAAAAAAAAAACGACGCATACAGTTTCGGTACATACAGTGGAACTCAAAAAATAATAGACGAGCCCACTCATTTCATTGAATGTAACAGTCCACTGAAGCTGTAAAATAGTTATTGGGAATTGCATTGGAAAATTTTTGGCAGTAAAGTTTCTTATAAAATCAAGGATCAACAGCTCCAAAAAATAGGCCATTTTTCTGGATTCTTTGTGAGGTACTCCTCAGTGAATTTATAGTTTTTATTACTATAACAGTTTTTGGTCAATTTTTCCAAAGGTACATGCTACAGTTAGGAGCAAAATGATAAGATCACTTATATTTTTTCTTATAAATGGTAAATTAAACCTTATTTTTCAATACTGGCTAGTGTCAACTGTTTGTTATTGTTATAAAAGAATAATATTATAACCTCAATGAAAATAACAAATTAGATTTTTAGTTATTAACAAAAATGTCCTTTATTTGCAATTTGCAAGAGTGCAAAATGATAAAACCACTACAAGAATGGGTGAAAGCATCAACTTTACAGGTATTATTACTTATCAGTTGTATTTCCGTTGCACTTAATGACATCAAGGCATCACTTATGATTGAACTGCTGAGGCTTTGCGGCTCACGGAGAGGTATAGCATTCCATACAGAAAGAATTGCTGACTTTAGCTCTTCTTTTGTGTTGAATTGTTTTATTTCTTCATCTTGAGAATAAACACGACCAACAATTATGCCCCACAGGTTTTCCACGGTTCAGGTTTTCCACGGCCAGTCCAATACAGTGATGTTTTGTGCAGCAAACCATTGCATTGTGTCTTTGGCAGTGTGAATGCTGCAGCTGTCTTACTGAAAAATATAATTATTTTAAACAATTTTGGCTGCATCAGGCAGAAGACACTCTTCCATGGTTTTCATGTACTTAAGGCTGTTTTGTCGTCCCTCAAGAAAGGCCTGTTTAAGTTTCCACTTGCCGCAAAGTCAGTCCATATCATCACTGATCCACCGCCTTGTTGTCTTTTTGAAAAATACTTTGGCTCCTTTCTTATATCATGCCAATAGGAGTGAATTCTGTCTGGTCCATCAAAGTTAAATTTTTTTTCATCACTAAAGATGATTTTGGACCAGTTCGTGCTCTCCAAAATGTGCACCTCTGCAAATTCATCCTGGCATCTTTGTGAGCTGGTTTGAGACTTGTTGCAGCTTTAGGCTTGACAATTCCATGAAGTTGGACCTTTGAATTGTCCACCTAATTGCCCACACAGATGCTTTGGTTCCAGTTTCATGTCCAATCTGTTTTGCACTCTTTTTTGTGTACTTGCCTTCCTAACAACAAGGCGCTCTGCTTTTCCTGACAACAATCTTGGCCTCGCAGTTGTTTTTTTGTGCCGTATGTATCTTCATTCTTCAAAAAGTTTAAGACTACAGTCTTAGAACGGTCAAGATTGATACTGATCTGGCGGAATGACCAACCTGCCTCGTGAGAAGCCAAATTTTTCCCCTTTTCTTCATCACTTAATGCTGTACCTCGTCATTTTGAAATGTTATTACAGAAAGCAAGAGAAACACAATGATTTGCATACTGTATCAACCTATAATTTTTGTGTCTCGTTCTTTTCTCTTATAAATATCCGTTCATACTGTATCAACCTATTCCTTAAAATAGGGGTGTTTATTTTCATAGTTTCACCCATTCTTGAAGCGCTCTTATCATTTTGCACTCTTGCAAATTGCAAATAAAGGAATTTTTTTAAAGCTAAAAATCTAATTTGTTATTTTCATTGAGTTTTAACATTATTGTTTTATCACAATAACAAACACTTGACACAAGCCAGTATTTAAAAATAAGGTTTAATTTACCAATTGGGTCATTCCACAATTTGACCATCTCCAAATTCAATGAAATTTGGTGTGAAAATTCTATATGGTCTTTGATGATAGTATACCAAATTTCAGTTCAGTATCTTTAGTGGTTGAATTTTTAGGGGGTTTCAAAGAGAAGGTCACCTTCATGTCGCGTACGAAGGTGCAAAAGTGCCAAGTTTGCTAGGCTTTTTAAAAAGTTCTAGCAAACATTTTTTTGTTTGCTTTAATATACATAGATAACTTTTTATGCTGAATCACATCGTGAAAAAATTTATGGCTTTAACTGCATCTGAGTGAAAATACAAGCCTCTAACGTGGCTAAAAAATTTGTCGTAAAATTCTGAGACCAAGTTTGACAGAACGCAGCTCCATTTCAATAAACCAATAATTCCAAAACTTGAGAGGGTTATTTCCACACATGATATGTATGTATGGATTGAATTTATTCAACATTGTATGCCTAGATCAGAAGATATGCATGTGCAAATTTGGCCAAAATATTTTGTATGCAAATTTTAGGGTATTTTTGAGGGGCAATATCTCAACTGTGTCATCTTTAATCCTTTTTTTCTTTCCACAGATAGAAAGAGCATGATTTAAGCTTTCAAAGCTACATTGTTTAATTTCTGGATCTTGTGTTTTGATGAGTAAGAATACCTTTCAAAAGTTAGGAAAATGGATTGTCGATAAGTTCAAAAAATTATTACAACTGGAACAAGTCATGGTAAATCAACTTGTGGTGGAATTGGAGGAACAGCATAAAGGCTAGCAACCCGTGCTAGTCTGCAGAGGCCCTTAGATAACCAAATATTGACCCCATATGATTTATTCAAATTCTGTGATGATAGTATTCCAGGCATAAAGTTTTTTTATGTACCAAAAGAAGAAATTGAAAACATTCAGCCTGATCAAGAAAGAAGGTTTGCCAAGGGACATACAATTGCTGGAACAAGGGGAAATCATCAATTTAGGCCAATTAATTTTAATAAGCTGCAGGTGAGCAGAGTTTCCAATGATGCTACAGCATTCACAGTCAATGCCTTTGAAACAGATGAAGAAATCCCAGATATCTCAATTGCAAACTTACAGCCATGACAATATGTCACATGTCTGTATGACAATTTTTGGTGGGTTGGAAATGTGTGTGAAGTTTCACATGAAGAACAAGATGTCCTCATCAGCTTTATGCACCCACATGGCTCTGCTCGTTCATTTCACTGGCCAACTGCTAAAGACACCTGCTGAATTCCTGAGCAACATATTTTTAGAGGCACCATCAACATCATCATCAGGAAGACAATGCAGTTATCCACAATCTGTTCTGGACAAAATTGAAGAACTGTTTAACCAAAAATGAAACTCAGTTTTTTGTAGTTTTGTTTTGTAAATTTGCTGTGTACTTCCATTGTTTTTTGGTATGCATTGAATAAAAAATGAATTGCCTAGTAGTATTATTAGGTAAATAATAATAATTATAGACTGGAGATGCTCTCCAAGCATAGGTAATGATTTTTCAATTGAAAAATGGAAGAAAAAATTTTGCGACCCGGATTAGAACCAGGAACCTCGACTATCATGGCCGACGTCTCTACCAATTGGGCTATCGCAGACACCACGGACAGCCAGGCTGTCTCAAGGTGTCTTAAAGACAACCAAGTTGTCACGGTTGAAAGAGGTGTCTGCGATAGCCCAATTGTCTTTAAGACACCTTGAGGCAGCTTGTGTAGAAATAACTCTCTCAAGTTTTGGAATTATTGGTTTACTTGAAATGGAGCTGCGTCCTGTCAAACATGGTCTCTCAGAATTTTACGTCAAATTTTTTAGCCACATTAGAGGCTTGTATTTTCACTCAGCAGTTAAATCCATAAATTTTGTCATGATATGATTCAGCATAAAAAGTTGTCTATGTATATTAAAGCAAACAAATAAATGTTTGCTAGAACTTTTTAAAAAGCCTAGCAAACTTGGCACTTTTGCACCTTCGTACGCGACATGAAGGTGAATGGCTTCTCTTTGAAAGCCCCTAAAAATTCAACCACTAAAGATACTGAACTGAAACTTGGGATACAACCATCAAAGACCACATAGAATCTTCATACCAAGTTTCATTAAATTTGGAAATGATCGAGTAGGGACACTTTTCAATATCGGCTCCTTTGACGTGGAATGACCCAATTATAAGAAAAAATATAAGTGGTCTTATCATTTTGCTCCCAACTGTATGTGTTCTATAGTGAGCGATCGGGTCGCAAAGCAAACCTAGGATGAGTGATGTCAAGAGGAACCAGGAAATGAGGATTTCGTAATATGTTGATTTCATTGTTTATAGCAATAAAAGACACCTTGCTGATGCATATCTTCATGGTCTCAGACCAGCTAAGAAACCAAAGATTTCTTCCAAGAAGCGGAAGGACCGAATTAAATTTTGGAAAGGATTATCTATAATGGTCTTCAAAAGAATGGTCAAAAATGTTACGGAGCGATGAATCCAAGTTTTGTCTCTTCGGATGTGAATGAATCCAGTACGATTCTCGAATTTTCTCGATTCTATGAAAAATTGAATCCTCTTATCTGTTCCTGTAAAGAATAGCGGTAGAAAGGTAATGTTATGGGGTTGCTTTAGTCGGGATAGATTAGGTCCGTTATTGAAGATTGATGGCATAAGGCAGACTACCGCGATATATTACAGACTTAAATACTACCGTATGCAAAGGAAATCATGTCTCGTTGTTGGTGTTTCCAACATGACAACGATCCAAACCATGCTTACAACAAGGTAAAAGAATGGTAAAAGCCAAAAACGAGGGTTATTAAATAGCTAGCGCAGTCACCTGACCTTAACCCTATTGAAAAATTGTGGAATATCCTAGATGACCGTCTGAAAGGCAAAAAAGAACAGAATGTAGGAGAAAGGTTTAATTTAGTGGCATATAAATGGAAATAAATTCTCGTGGAAACACTACAGGAGCCTGTGAATTTATGCCTCGTAGTCTGTGGTGATTTCCTTTCCATTGTGTAAAATAGTCATTTTCACAGTACATTTGATGTGTCTACTATATTTTGAGCTCCTTGTTTTATCTATACGTATATAAAGCTGTGGAAAAAAATTGGTTTACATGTGAACCACCATTACTTGAGGCCTGAGGTTTCATTTAGCTTCTATCACGACTTTTAATTGTTGAATAATCAATTTACCCAATTACGATTACTTAAGGCTGTCGTGTATAGAGAAAGGAGGAGGGACGACAAAGATTGGTAATAATTAATAATAATGAGGTTTAACATGCTTAGTTGAAACACAACAATAAATGTTCTGGATTCTCATGTTAATACATGAGGAATAAAGAATTTGTCAACAGTTCATAGGTTTTGCCCATCATCAGTGGTCCGGTTGTTGGTACTGGAAAGTGGGCTTCGATGCTGAGCTGCTGATAGCACCAGTATCGTCGAGGCCTTCTGGAATCTGTCACCACTAGCACATGAGGCGGCGACCCTACAGAGTTCCATGGAGCGTAGCCCAATTCTAAGAATAAATAATAAATGGATATTATCTCAATTGGCTAAGTATTCGAGAATGGCGGGCACGAAGAAAAATTAACTTTCTTAACGAGATCAGTTCGGACTAGTCAGAAGAGAAATTAAGATATGCACTTATCAGTCTGTTTAGCCTTATCTTAATCAACTTAAGCCACTATAATAATTGGAACGGGATACCCCTTATCGGAGACGCTAAAGCCGAGCGCGGCTCGCGGCAAGAGATCTCTGCCTGGCGCGCGCTCGCGAGGCAGTCGTCGTCCGCTGACGGGTTCATATCTGATGTTCTTCCTTCTCCTATGTTTTCTTCGTTTGCCTCCTTTTCCCTCTGCTACTTCTTTCTGTGTTCGATCGCCGAATTTATTTGTAGAAAATTCTTTCCTAACTCGGCGATCTGACAGCCTCTTTTAGTTACGGAAGAAAGTGCAGTCGTCTACTATTTTTTGAGCTCTTATATGCAGTTTTATCTATTTCTTAAACATACAGAATTTCCCCAAATAAAGATTTTGCAACTTCTTTAGTGTATAGAAGTGCAAGGCCTCTTCTTTTTTCAAGGAGAGTGCCATAATTGGTATTATGGATATGGGTATGCTACAGAATTTTCTCATTCTGCAATGACAGCAAGAATACTCACGATACTCAAGATACTCACGAAGAATGCCTTCACTTCCAGCAAGAAAACGCATCCCGTCACTTTATCATGGAAGTCCGAGATTAACTCGATACGAATTGCTTAAATCGGCGGATTGCCGAGCAGGGCTGATAACATGGCCATCTCGGTTCCCAGATCCGGCTCTCTCTGGATTTTTTGTGGGGTTTCGTTAGAGATATCGTCTTTCTTCCATCCTTATCTACTGATCTCTCTGTGCAGAAAGAACGAATCAAATAAGACGCCATAAAAAGTTTGGAAATCGCTTGATATTTAGCAGCCATCAGGTTACCACTAAAAGCAATTAATTTCATCAAAGCAAACTAACGATTGGAGTAAAACTCGATGTGATTTAGTAGGTAACGATCTATCAATCAATTATATATGTCGAGGAAAAAATATTTACAGAATCTCTGTTTGGGGACATCCCGTATTAGCATCAACTCATCTAATTAAGTGCTCAATGTTATTTTCATTCTTTTTCTTTTTGAAGTTCCCTATTGGGTTCCAGCGTTTCAGGAGCACTTAATGATGCCATTGGATACAGAAATACTTCACAAGTGGTATTACTGCTGCACGTTGTTGTTGTAAGTTTACGTATTTTGTAAGTAATAAGTGTCAAAATTCAATTACTACCATCTTGAAGATTTTGTTTTGCTCAATGTTCTATAATGATAATATTATTTACTTTATTACAGAGGTTGAGTCTAAAGTAGTGGCCGACTCGGGGTTAGAGTTTGACGAATTCTGGGCGAAGACCATTTACCACAAGGGTATATCGCAGTTTATTCAGAGAAAAAAGTGGGAAGAAACGTCGGTACGAATTTGAATGCCATAGACATTGTGCCATCTGCGTCAGCCAGTGTAAAATTAAGGCAGAAAAATTGGTGATACGCGGGCTCGTTCGTCACTATTGGAAAAAGGGGACCAGTGCGCGAGCAGCAGCTGCCGAAATTAGTAGGGTGGAAGATCAGGATGTGACCAATGAATGGACAGCACGACAGTGGTTCTCCTGCTTTACGTCTGGAGACATGGGCCTGGAAGATGCGCCAAGGAGCGGAAGACCCAAAGAAGTGGATGCAAAGGCCAGGTGCACTTTAAGCTGAACCTTGATGGTCGTGGTGTCACCGCTGACCTTTATGCTGAATACCTTGAGAGAATGTACGCCGTCCAGCAGCCTGCCCTGGTCAACCGAAAGAGAGCCCTCCTGCAGCAGGGCAATGCTCCACCGCACCGGGCGCCAAGAAAACATCGCTTAAGTTGCAGGAGTTGGAGGGCATCGAGGTTCTGCCACATCCAGCACACAGCCCCGAGCTGGCACCTTCCGACTACCATCTCTTCCGGTCCATGACGCACTTCCTGCGTGGACGGCACTAGCCAATGTCAAGCCTGTTTCACAATTACGGTTTGCGTACGGAAAACAGGCGGATGCGAAGTCCGCAACGCGTAGAGAGGCTTTTCCGCAAACACAGTGATTTCACAAAAAAATAAAGACATTCTAGACATTTGGCGAATCCGCGCACGCACTAGCCAATCAGATTCGGATTAGCTTTGCACAGTAATCCTGGGAAATTTGAACACCTGTATGATAGTATGATACAGGCTGTAACGTCTACATTTCTGTGTTCATTGCTGAAGCACTTTTAATATCGAAATAATATTTTTTCCGTTGAATGAAACATCTGTATTTACAAATATTTGATATTTATTTCATGATATATCAAATATTCAATGTTTCAAAGAAATACCGAGTAAAATATCGATATTCATTTAATCAAACGAGCAATTGTATTAATATATAAAATCGTTGACCTAATTTATAAATCTCGTAATTTATACTGAATAATTTACTACACAAAACACTGATATTTTAAACACGAAGCACTGTGTTTTAAGAAATAGTAATCCTCAACAAATTACTTTTTGTAAAGCCGCGCGATGCCTGAAACATCGACCGCGTAAAAATTCAATTTTTAAAATTCCATCGATTATACATCGATATTACTATAATATAAAGGTTTAAAATTTAATTAATTTCATAATAAACTATGATATAAATTTATAATATAATCTATAACATAATAAAGATTGAGATTAATTGTCGTTCATATAAAGAAAACCTGCAAAATTCAGAATATAAATGCATCTTTTTTAAAACTTTTTCAACTCACACAGTTCAGATAAATTTAAGGCGTTTAGATGACATGTTTTTCGGGTTTAGTATAAGATTTATACTGGATAAAAACATTGATTATTTAATCAACATCGATGGCATCACTCGGCCCTAACAAAAAATTAATTACCCAGTCAATGCGACGATAAAGTAACAAAAACAAAAAGGTACAATAAATATGTCTACAATAAGTATACAATATGAAAATTACAGTTGGAAAGCCTAAGCGATCAGTATGTTATTATGTAAAGGAAGTGAAATTATTTTTTTAAAACATCGATATACACTGATTGGAAGAAAGTAATTGGACACTTTCGGATTTTAAACGTTTTGTCAAATATCTAGAAAAATACTTGACGATTTATCCTGAAACTTAAGGGATGTAAAGAGCATGTTACACCACATATATTTCAGCGAAGGTTTTGTTCCGAAGGCTAATAGGAGATCAGCAACAAAGTGAACCAAAAAAATAATGTTTGGGATCACCCTGAAAAAAATAACGCTTGAAATGCGTTGTAGCTTTAGCATAGGATTAAGAACCTTCTTTTACTTATCCGTGTTCATTTATATGAGAATAGCACGTATATTCTTTAAAAAAAATCGAATTGTTTTCGTAAATTTTTTGTTTATAACATGCAGCGTATTCAACCCAATGCAATGCCATTTTCAGGAAACTTGACAAATTATAATAGAGACAACACACTGCAATCAGAATATGAAAATATTAAATATCTGATAAAATATGAGCATTTTTACTAAATAATGTTTAACTGCGCATGCGCAAACGTTACCAAAATGTCTTTTGCATAATTTATTAGTCAAATGTATAGCACTACGCTTATAAAAACTCCAAGCAAATATTGTGAAAATTCAGAAAGATATCGCCGATAGAATGAATTGAATTTCAGTTGCTCTCAAAAATAAACGAAACGATAAAATGGTGTTCTCCAAATTTTTATTTTTGTATCGGACACCAGTATCAAGTTCTTCTCCTTATGCTGACATGAAATCAATATGTCTTCATATCAGCATTAGAAGAAGTTAGTTTCTGGTGTCCGGTCCAAAAATAAAAATTTGGAGAACACCCCTTATCATTTTGTTTATTTTTGAAAGCAACTGAAATTCAACTCATTCTATCGACGATATCTTTGTGAATTTTCAAGATATTTGCTTGGGCTTTTTAGAAGAGTAGCTCTATACATTTGGCTAAGAAATTATGTAAAAGACATTTTTTGGTAAATCTAGCGCATGCGCAGTTAAACATTATTTAGTAAAAATGCTCATATTTCATCAAATATTTAATATTTTCATATTCTGATTGCAGGGTGTTGTCTCTATTATAATTTGTCAAGTTTCCTGAAAATGGCATTGCATTGGGTTGAATACGCTGCATGTTATAAACAAAAAAACTTACGAAAACAATTAGATTTTTTTAAAGAAATCTTTATACAGTATGTATATCCATGAATATACGTGCTATTCTCATATAAATGAACACGGATAAGTAAAAGAAGCTTCTTAATCCTATGCTAAAGCTACAACGCATTTCAAGCGTTATTTATTTCAGGGTGATCCCAAGCATTATTTTTTTGGTTCACTTTGTTGCTGGTCCCCTATTTGTCTTCGGGACAAAACTTTCGCTGAAATATATGAGGTGTAATATACGTTTAAAATCGAAAGTGTCCAATTACTTTCTTCCAATCAGTATATATTCGAAGGGTTAGCGGGAAAAGAGAAAAATGCTGAGGGATGGGGGGGATCGAAACCCAATGACCACATGTACTGATCGTGTGTGCTTGAATGAAGATATACATCGAAGTTTTACTGGAAGTCTCTCTTGTATTTTATTAATACAGCGAATTTGTTAGGAAAAACAAAAAAAAGGCCAAAAAAACCCACGAACGATTAATACACTGGAGTGCCTTAATAATCGCCATTATAAGGGCACTCTAAATAGATCAATCGGAAGAGACTTCTTGCGGTCGCATATTTAATTGTGAAATGAAAACGGAAACTTCACGACACCTCCGCAAGGTATGCGGAATGCCACCACCCGCACCTGTAGCGGATTCCGCTACCGCTTGTTCTCGCGTTAGAGGAATTGTTCTCAATTGTGAAACAGGCTTCAGTGAGGTTGAAGACGCCGTGCGTGACTTTTTCGCCCAGAAATCGGAAGTGTGGTTTCGCGAAGGCATCCGCCAACTGGCTGATTGTTGGATGAAGACCATCGAGCATGATGGACTCTACTTTAAAGATTAGAGTGGTTCTGTCTGGTGACCATTTAAAAGTTTGCGCGGTGATCGGCCACTACTTTTGACTCAGCCTTTGTATTTCTATTTTTTTGACATTTGTGGTTATATTAGTGACAATATGTCTGCTTCTTCCTATAACTTGCTATTTCGAAATTGAAAGATATTAGATATTAGATCATTTGTCCTCTCTTACTCCCACCCCTGTAATACCAACCTCAGTGCACCAATCAAAACCAATCTATAGAGTAAAGTAAGTTACATTCCAAATTTCAACCTCCTGGGTCAAAAAATGTAGAAAATATTAAGGGGACAGACGGATGGACGGACAGATGGACATTGTGAAACCAGTAAGTTCTCCATTCTTCCGCTACTTAATAATTTCTTATTTAAAATGACCTGAATGCAGGTGATTAAGTCAGACATTTGATCTTTCTAATACCATAACCATAGAATCTCCAAATTTAAGAAATTTTATATGATAAGAAAATTTATTTCGTTTATCATGGAAATTTTACGAAAACATAAATTACTTCATTTTGAAATCAATATTTTCTCAGCCATCGGCCGAAATGGCATCGAATTTGCCGGTTATGCTAAAGTTTAAAGATCTACATGTACAGTCGGGTGTAAAAAGGTTTTTACTTGCTCCATAGGAACTGAGCTTACCGGATGTTGATCGGTTGCAAAATCAAGTACTTTTACCGAGAATCAAGGCAGATTAGACTGGATCTGTCCCTTCTGAACGAAAACAGGGTAGCAGGTATACCCTCGGGATGTGCTATTCACGTGCTCAACTACGACTTAAGTCTAAATCTTCGTACATTGGTTCTCAATGAGATTGCATTATTTACTGATAGCCTGGACTCATCCACTCGCGTAGCCAAGGAGGAGCAAAGGAAAGGGGAATTGTCCTTGCCTAATTCAAATAAGTTGTAAATAAAATACTTGATTATTAAGAAATTTTGGAATGAGGGTATTGGCTTTATTCTGCAAAGATAGAGCTGATATTTGAATTAGTGCACTGTTGCAAGTAATTTTTTTACATACATATTTGATTTGCCCTCTCCTAAGTACGCCCATGGACTCGTTGTGATGGTTCAGGCTCCTTGCATCAGTTTATTTTATTTTATTTATTTATTTATTTATTTATTTATTTATTAAGAAATATAACGGCGCCCAACTGGGACCCGTATGGTCGTAGACCGACGAGTTAGGTCCCAGAGGGTCGTATACAAAACTGTTAACAAAGTTAGTAAACTTACAGTTAATTATCATAAGCTTATTTGACTATGTAAATGAGATGATATCATATTAAAGACAAGGAAACGGGAATTAACTTTCAGCAACAGGAAATTGTGAAATTCGGGATGATCCAATTTCATTGAGAAGAGATGAACTTTGGTTTAAAATATGTAATATGTTGCTTTTGTGATAATACACTGGCTCAAGAAATACACTTAGAAAATAATTATATGCCTAAGTTCTTATATGTTTTTGTTCATGGTTAAATGCTTTTGATTCAATAAAATAATTGTAAATGTCGAAATATGAAACGGGTGCGCACTTCACATCACACATTTTGAAGAATTAATTTATGTTCATAATCTGAAATATAATTATGAGCAGGTTTTAAATTAAGCGAATAAAGACATTTTTACAAATGCTGTCTAATTTTTTTTTTTTTTACATCATGCTGCCTATACAATCGCGCTGAAAATAGACCAAAGAATGCAATCGCAACTCGACATAAACATGTAACTCATGTTCATCACTTGCCGTAAATATTAAAATTAGAGCAGGAATGTTGTACAAAATATCCGATTTTTAGGTATATTTAATTAACGATGCGACATTATAGGCAGTAATGCTAAAATTTAAGAGTGGATGAGAGGAATCGAAAGACCCGAGAGCTCAGAACGTAGCCGCCGTATGTGTAAAAATATACGGTGGCTACGCTCATGGGCATGTTGTAACTTAAAGATGGCCGCGGCCGTGAAATCCAAAGTAAAAAGGTGGATAGGTCACGGAAGGCGAATAACGATTCTCCCCTAAATGCAAGCACTGCATTGTAGTTTAGTATAAAAATGGCCGCTAGCACAAAGAATTGTGGGATCGTGTCCTGACCTTGACTAATTCCATGACTGCAGCGTCATCTTTTGACGAGATATAGCGTGAGGTCAAAAATTCTCACCTGTAAGAAGAGTTAGGTCAGAAATCCCGGTGAGAAAACTGTGACGTCATTTTAACGTGGTCAAAAAAGCCAGTTAGTGCTGCCAACACCACCTAAACGGCCTAGAAGGCCTAATAACGGAAATGTCTTACATTGTTACATTATCCTTAGTCGATCCTATTTCTACCAATAATAAGCTCTAAATTTGATCGACTAATGATAATGTAACAATGTATGACGTTTCCGTTATCAGGCCTTCTAAGAGTTGTTGGGGCTGCTATGCCTAACCAGTTTGTCTAACTGCCCTCACTGAGAAAAAGACGCTTAGCCCTGTGAGAAATGACGTCATCATTCTTTCACCGGTCAGAGTTTTTGAACCTAGCCATGTAATGTATAGGCTCCGTCCGGAGTTCATATTTTCGACCTCAAATCCCTCTGGCGACAAAAATTAGCATTTTCTGATTGAGTCGTTTCCACTGCTTGTATTCATCACTGCGTTCTAAAGTGCATTTTGTGGTTTCCTTTTGTTTGATTTTTATTTCTAATGGCAAAATATAAGAGAAACTGCATTCTTTATGGTTGCTCTAACCAGAAATTGTCAAACAGCTGTACATTTTTATAAGTTTCCCGATTCTTATAAGACATTCCAGCTCTATGAGCGACTGTCATTACGCGATGATTTTAGATGCCAGAAAAAACAAAAATGATTTTACCGCCAAAGCGGATAAAGGGAGAACATTTTCGTGTTATAGCAGCATACATGGAGACATAAAATTAACCTACATTTTAAAACACTTTAGAGAAAATATATAAATATGAAAACTAAATTGTGAAGTACTGTTTAAGTAAACAAACAAACTTGAAGAACTGAAAGATGAAATGGAGAGTGAAGTTATTCTTCTTATATTTGAAAAAATAAAAGTTCTTTTATTTGTAGGCATACCCACACAATGTTAAACGAAGTGACCCTCAATTGCTGAAGCGTTAAGTGTAAGCATCTATTACATTTTCATATTCAATTATTAAAGTGCTTCTACGTTATCATCTACTATTAAAGCAAGCGATTAACTACTACCAATTAGCAATATATCTCACAGTAGTTAGTTTTCGATACTATCAAGCCAAATAGCAATATGCTCTTGATAAAAATAGGTCTAACAACGCGTAAGAAGTTGGATGATATATTACACGACATACCTTAGCATTGAAAGTTTCCAAAGATAACCTCTAGTACCACTAAAACATGCACTACTAAATAATTCCGAGTACCATTAATTACTCGTTATATTCACTCATGACACTTTGATATACTGGGTGATTATAATTAAAGTTACGATTTCAAAAATCGATAATTTGAAAACTACTCGTCAGAATGACCTGATATTTTAGCAGAACAATCGTGAGGCAATGGAATTTTGTTTGGCGAAGCAAAAAAAAATAGTTCCAAAATCTGCCGATAGATGGCGCTGGCAGGGTAATGTCAGGGGGAAAACCAAAAATGGATTCCTGAAACACAGGAATGTTGTTAGCCAAATAGAAACAATAGAGTTCAGGGGTTATTGGACCCGATTTTATGGATTTTAATGTCCGAAACTTCCTAATAGCTGTTATTGCACACTCATCGTTCCTATAAAAAAGCTTTAAGAGCAAAGCGCGATCCTTCATAGTCAGAGTCATGATGAAGCATTCAAGCACAGAGCTGGTACTCTGCATTTTTATGGCAGCTATGTCTGCGGTGCGCATGTCACGTATTAATGTGCATATCTCCAGACAATGTGAACCCTGCCAGCGCCATCTATTGGCAGATTTTGGAACTATTTTTTTTCTTCGCCAAATAAAATTCCATGGCCTCACGATTGTTCTGCTAAAATATCGGGTCATTCCGATGAGTAGTTTTCAAATTATCGATTTTTGAAAACATAACTTTAATTATAATCACCCTGTATATTACATGTCATATCTTAGCATTTAAAGTTCCAACGGTACCACATGGCACAATATGATACCATTAGCACGTGCTATTAACCAATTCACACTATCATTATTTACTCGTTATATTAACAAATGACACCTTGTTAAGAGTTGTTTGATATATTACATGCCATATCTTAGCTTTGAGAGCGACAACAGTACCATAGAGTACCATATGGCACCATTAGGGCACGTGCTAGTAAACCAATTCCCACTATCATTATTTACTCGTTAAATTCAGTCATGACACGTTGCCACGAGTTGTTTGATATACTACACGCCATATCTTAGCATTGAAAGTTACAATAGTGCCATAGGGTTCCATATGGTTCCATTGGAGTACGTGCTACTAAACCAATTCCCACTATCATTATTTACTCGTTATATTCAGTCATGACACGAAGTTACGAGTTGTTTGATATATTACATGCCATGTCTTAGCATTGAAAGTTACAACAGCACCATAGATACCATATAGTTCCATTAGGGCACATGCTACTAAGCCAATTCCCTTTATCATTATTTACTCGTTATATTCAGTCGTGGCACGTTGCTACGAGTTGTTTTATATATTACATGCCATATATTATCATTGAAAGTTACAAGAGTACCATAGGCTTGCATATGGTTCCATTAGGGTACGTGCTTCTAAACCATTTCCTACTATCATTATTTCCTCGTTATATTCATTTATGAGACATCCTTATACGTACACGTATCAATAGATCAATATCTGCTATCAGTTGTTACTCTTATATAATCCTTCATTAGACCTTGTGACGATTTGTTTGATATATTACATGCCATATCTGATTATACGAAATTTTTAAGGGGGTATCATAATTCTACCATTAGAGCATGTGCCATTAGCTCACCTACCTATTGACGCTATTTCACGTTCGAACTTGTTCCTACTCTGTCCCATATTAATGTATTGATTAAAGCAGAGTGTGAAAAAGTTAATTCGTTTTCAAGTTATCGTAATAAATAAAATCTTGTAAATATTCCAAGGACGAGCTTTAGCTGTTAAGCAGAAAATTATATTATACGTTTATTAAAAAGAAATTAATCTGCAAGTCATCTATTTTTACCCCTTCATCTGCACTTTTTACCTCTCCCCAAGTTTTTTTTTATCAACAAATTGATTTTATCAACGTAATATGTAAAAAATGTAAAAAACCTCGTATCTTCTTTCCTTTCTCATCATTTCCGAACGTATGATATATCACATGCCATATGTTTCCATAGTTCTAAGGACCAAGTGACTGCCACCCCCGCAAATCCGATCCCACTGGAACAATATAGTAATGTAAATCTTGCCTAGAGGAATCTGGATACTGGATTTTACGCCTTTACGTACCTAAATACCACATAGATATGTTGCCCTCTCTGAATCCCACCCCCGTAATTCCGTCCCCCGTATACCAATCAAAACCAAACTAAATAGTGCAGATGGGCATGCCCATAGTAAGCTCAAAACCAAACATTCCGAATTTCAACCTTCTACCTCAAAAAATGTAGAAATTATGAAGGGGACCGACTGATATTATGAAACCAATAAGTAGTTCCATTCTTATTCTGCTTAAGAGGGTCAGTCAAATGAAAACCGGAAATATTTTTTTACAGCTCCTTTATTACAGATAGAGTTTGTACACTGTTTTTCAGTGTAGTCCCCATCTTTTCGATGCATTCCGCCATCGAGTCGGGAAGGCATGGATACCTCGGGAAAAAAGTATCTTCATAAAATGGAGATCTTGCTTAAAGGAATCTGCATACCGAATCTCACTCCTTTATATGCATAAATACACCTAGACCTTCTGGTCCCCTCTAATTTTCACTCCAAAACTCCGACCTTAGTGGGCTAATCAAAACCAAACTAAATAGTGAAGGTGCACATACTCATAGTAAGCTACATTCCGAATTTCAACCTTCTACCTCAAAAAATGTAGAAATGATGAAGGGTGATTCAAATCGTGTATAAAATAAAACCAATAAGTAGCTCCATTTTTCCGTTACTTAATAAGCTTATGGATTATGAGCACTTGAGCAATCGTGCGTCGACAAAGAGATTTCACGTGCGCGTGCCGATGTGAATAATGCTTAAAAGATGAACAGAAAGTAACAATGTATTCCTTCTTGACAAATTGATTGTTATATGACATGCCAGTTTCTTTGAATTCTTTACACTCACTGTTTTAGCACGTGAATTCGACTTGAAGGGGTCTACGAAAAATTCTGAAAAGTTGTTACGGCCGAGCTAAGACTTTGATGGTCATATTTCTGAAAACAGAATTTGAAAAAGTTAATCTGTTTTCAAGTTATCGTGCAAACCGCGGACTGCCGGATAAACGTACAGACCAAGGGCGCATTCTACTTAGCTTTTATGCTAAAGATCTTAATAATAAACTCCATACGAATAAAAATATTCTTTTGATTTAGAGACCGATCTCCCCTTTCAATAATCGTCAATCACGTGCATCCTGCACGCGCACCATCTCATTAACCTATGTGTTCGTTTACAGCACGCACAGAGTCGAACCTATTTGCTCAACACGCGTATTCCCCAATGCAAGGATAATTCGTGTCTTCCAGCAATTCAATACTTGCACCTCTCTATTGCAACGCAATGTATTGTGGTAATTACAGGCGGACGGACGGACAGCTGGACAAACCGATCACGTAAGCACATTTCTGCGAAAATGTGCTAAAAAAAAAAGCTTGATGAGAGTTTTCCTGCGTAACTGCACTCTACCGTGATTATATGTTTCATGCAAAAAGCACTGGCATTCTTCAGAACCGCTATAATCATTTGTAAACTTCCTGTACATTCGAAGATGACCAGTAATGAATTACTGGTTATTAACCCTCCTCCCTCAACACACACATAATAGATAGTTATATCTTTAGTATATACTTTCTTACTTTAGATAGCTAAAAAAAAACACTTATTATTCATATTATACGAGTCTTTAAATTCATGTTTGTATTGTAATTGTCTGTATACTGTAGTCATAGCAGCGATCATTGCTTCTTCGAAGTCCGTCATCACAGCAAGAGGAGAAAATGGAAAGTGGTTGTGCTCATTGTAGTTGCATTTTTATCCGGTTGCATTTTGTCCTATCTGGGTGTAATCTAGGCTGTATTGTTTCGGTTTTCTTCATTAGCTAATGAAAAAAAGTTACAATTATATGCATACAGCTAACTGATTTAAAGCTATTAAGTGTTAAAATTCATAGTGTAAATTTAATTACAACCATCACAGAAAATAAAACCGTGTACACCATTGCACGTAACTGCGCTGCACTTACAACGGTCTACAAAAGTCTACACATCAGAACCTACATATTCTAAAGGCAGTTTAGTTTATATTAATATTTATTTTAATTTAATACTATCTTTTAATTAAGAATCTCGAATTTGATTTTGTATGGCACAGCTTTCATACCATGTTTGTTGTATGCACTCGCTGATAATAGTAATTTTATCAACATCGTACGTTTCGCATACTTTTAGAGAATGGCTAGCATCCTTTAAACTGTTTGCCTTTCTCTAGTGTAGATTCTCTAAATTTGTTTGTTGTCAGGGCTTTAATACCACAAAAAATTTCTCCTAGCCATTATATCCAGTGTCTCTCACAGCATGGAAGAGCAGGGTCTCATTCAATAACTTACAAATTTAGTCACCAGATAGCGAAAAACGACAAATTCAGTGCTGCCCCCCGTGGTGTGCACGGAGCCTATAACAAACAAAATATATTCAACAGCGTGTGAGATTTTTTCTTTTTACTTAAAACTGTTGTGCATTTTTCCATTTATTAGAGTTTTCAAATACAAGCAACCAACCAGAGGCCTTAGAAAAATGTGAGTTTTTTTTCAAGCGGATTTATACCAGCTTGATTATGCGCGCTTCGTTTTTATTTCATAGCCTGTGGTCGAAAACCCTCACCGGTGAGAGAATGATGACGCAATATCTCGCTGGGCTAACCGTCCTTTTCTCGGTGAGGACGGTTAGGCAAAGCAGCACTAACTGGCGTTTTTGACCGCGTTAAGATGACGTCACAGTTTTCTCATCGGGATTTCTGGCCGATCAAACCACAGAGTAAACAGAGCGCTTACGGCCTCAAAAGCGCGTCGCCTCTTGGCAGCCATCTTGTGGTAGGACGATGCCGCGTTTTACACTGTAGAAGCCATACTCAAAATAGCGAATAATCCGCTTTTTACACGGTATACGTTGCTTTTCATGTGAAATTTTTATATTTTCCCAAAACTTTGTTTCATTGATGCACAAAAAAGTGATTTTTTAGGTAACATTCATCAATTTCATAGGAAATAAAAATTAATGTTCAACTGCTACATGGCCTTACATTTTCTCAATTTCAACTTAATTTAAAATAAAATATATAAAATAAAAATTTTAAAGCACACACTTTCACCTTAAAAAGTTCAGAAAAAAGTAAAAAATCGAAGTAAAAAAAAAAAGTAAAAGTATGGAGGCGCGTTCAATATTAAATTTTAAAAAGAAAATACTACATAATAAACGCGCCACCACATTTTTACCTTTTTTTTAAATTCGATTTTTT
>JAHWFO010095468.1:2481578-2503005 GCA_023313115.1 Rhysida immarginata | reverse complement strand
AAAAAATCGAATTTAAAAAAAAGGTAAAAATGTGGTGGCGCGTTTATTATGTAGTATTTTCTTTTTAAAATTTAATATTGAACGCGCCTCCATACTTTTACTTTTTTTTTTTACTTCGATTTTTTACTTTTTTCTGAACTTTTTAAGGTGAAAGTGTGTGCTTTAAAATTTTTATTTTAAATATTTTATTTTATTCTTTTTAGTCTTTATTTATAAAAAATAAGCTTTTTATTTGATATCTACAAAAACCAAAAAAACCTTGGAAATCTGCCGTCTGATATCGGGTAAACGTTTATATAAAATACTTTATGCTGGCTTAATCATAAACAATGCTCATCACAATCAACAACTTTGCTAGCACTGATGATCAAATTAGCAACGATAACAATAAACAACAATACAGTTAGTCGTTACGTCATGATTGCACTGTATATAATGTATATTAAACTTAAATAACTTACGAATAAATGAAAGACTAGTGAAATTAAAGATTGAAACATGCATTATCATCTATAAGACGCCGTTAGGGAAAGTTGCACAGCTGTAGGTAGTCAGGAAGTGGGCAAAATATTGATTACCAAAATTTTTCCTTCCATTTTTCGATAGAAAAATTATTACATCATGTTTGGAGGTCATCTCCAGTATATATTTAATTATTTATCTAAAAGTGAACCTTTTGAAAGCATTTACCAGCACCTTACATTGATAATACTGCTGAAAAATGACTGAAATTCTTTGATATTTTTATCAAACAAACATTTTTTAGAAAACAAAAATTTTTTAATGTTGGGGACACAAAGAAAGGCTGGTGATATAATTTGCAGAGATTTGGGCATGGGTTAAAACGACCCACGATTGAGCCATATAACGCACGATGACTTACAATTCTCTCTTTTTTTATCTGTGAAAAGATAGCTGTCTTTTGCTGTTCTCATGTTACATCCGTATGCCACGCAGTAGTTTGGCATTTTGTTCACTCATTCCACGGTAGCTAAAGTAGAAAAAAACCGTTCCCTACCCTCAAATATGTGCCTAAACACATGGAAAGTAATGTGGAATTTGCGCTTTGAGTCCCACCAAAAGATGGCCACGCAAGAGTTTCCGGTGGCGACGCAGCTGGCTAACACATCTAATGCTGCATGATCGCTCTATTTACTCTGTGGATCAAACGCTAACTTTTCTCACCACGGTGCACCGGTGAGAATATTTGACCTCACCCATAAATAGTGAGACCAGACGGCGAGTTTTCATCCAAAAAAGGTGAGCCATACGGCGAGATATTGAATCAATCAATATACAGGGGTTGGACAAAATAACATGATTTTAGACGTTTTCTCAAATATTTAGAAAAATACTTGACGAATTATCCTGAAACTTCAGGAGTGTAAAGAGCATGTTACACCTCATATATTTCAGCGAAGGTTTGTCCCGAAAGCAATAGGGGACTGCAACAAATTGAAGAAAAAAATAATGTTTGGTATCACCCTGTAAAAAATAATGCTTGAAATGCGTTGTAGCTGCAGCAGATGATTATGAGGCTTCTTTTACTTGTCTGTGTTCATTCGTATGAGAATAGCACGTATATTCATGGGGATGTAAAGGTTTCTTTAAATAAAAAAAAAATCGAAATTTTTTCCGTAAATGCTTTGTTTATAACATGCAGGGCTTTCAACCCAATGCAATGCCATTTTCAGAAAACTTGACAAAATACAGTAGAGACAACATCCTGCAATCAGAATATAAAAATAATAAATATTTGATGAAATATGAGCATTTTTACTAAGTATGGCTAAACTGCGCATACGTAAGCGTAACGAAAATGTGTTTTGCTTATTTTATCAGCCAAATGTATAGAGCTACAACTATGTATTAGCCAAATGTATAGAGATGTAAAAACCCAAACAAATATCGTGAAAATTCAGAAAGATATCGCCGATAGAATAAGTTGAATTTCAGTTGCTCTCAAAAATAAACAAAACGATACGGGGGTTTCTCCAAATTTTTAGGGTCATAACAGAGAAAGAGGATGATTTAAGAACGAAAGGTGGACCTATGGCATATTGACTTCAGATCAACGTAAGGAGAAGTAGTTGATATGGTGTCCGTCCAAACTGTACCTTTCCATGTTTCCAACACCGCTGTCCATAATACTGCCGCATTCATGGGCGGATAATCCAGAAATATTCGAACGGAACTTTCCATCATGGCCGGTCTTTTCTTTAAAAGGCCTGAGTGCAAGAAACCTTTTGGAACCATGCTGCTAATTTCCGTTTTTGAAACCTAGATGGATATATTCTCGATATGGACATTATATGAGCTCTAATAATTTACAATATTTATATTCCATGAACACTAATGTTATTACATATTTTCATTATTGTCTTCCATCTAGTTAATATGACTTTAAAATTAAATGATAAATGAAAAATTAAGCTAAGAGCCTACACTCAACAAACACTTAATTAGTCAAATCGTCGGCGTGAATAATTTTCCTTTATTGAAATATCGACAAAAATTTAACCACGCAAAGCCTCCATTCACTTCGTTAAAGACATACACATACCGGCCAATGAATTAGAAACCTTCGTTCAATAAGGTATTGATACTCCTTTGGCTGTAATTACAGAACATAGGCGGTTTGGCATGGACTCTACAAGGTGTTGCAATGCAGGTAAGGTAATCGCAGACCATGCATTCGTCAGAGACCTTCAGGTCCTGCAGAGTAGACGGAAACGGATGCCTTCGACGAATGTCTCTTTCCAACATGTCCCAAACATTCTCGATCGGATTCAAATCCGGACTTTGCGCTGGCCACGGCAGATGTTGCAACTCGGTGTCATGTTCAGAAAAACCACTCCTGAACAATTCTTGCTCGATGGACAATAGCATTGTCGTCCATGAAGGGCCCGTCACCATTTGGGTACAAGTGCACCATTGCAGGATGGACTTGATCTGCAGCATTGTTCAGGTACTCTTTGGATTTCAACCGACTGTCAAGAAATATCAGGGGACCCTTGCCATATCAACAAAACATGGCCCTTAGCATGACACATCCTCCTGCAACTTGAAGTGTGTTCACAACATATGAGGGGACCATCGCTTCATGGGCCTGCCGCCAAATTCTCTGCCGGCCATCGGTGCAAAACAATGTGTAACGTGACTCGTCCGAACACATCATTTTTTTCCGGTCGTCTACTGTCCAATCACACCGATCTTTACACCACTGCAGGCGAACTTTCCAGTTTGTTGCTGACATCAGGGGCTTCCTCACTGGCATGCGACTTCCCATCCCTATTCGCTTCAACTCTCGGCGCATTTTTCTGGAGGAGATGGGTTGCGATGATCCTTCCTTGAGGTCTGCCGTCAGCTGCTCCACAATAGACCTTCGGTTTTGCCGCACAATCCGTCTCAGACGACGTCGGTCCCTGTCTGTGTTGATTGTTTTTAATCCACAATTCTGCCGTTTCGACAACTCTTGTGGATTCCGTTTCCACGCATTGAAACCTTGTAGACCTGACCTTTTGAGATACCGGTCAGTTGTACTGTCCAGGAAATCGTAGCTCCAGCTAGACCGGCTCGCAGAATAACTCCTTTTTGGAACTCAGACAGGTCTGCTGTTTTCCCCATTTTGCTCAACTTGAGCAGCTGCAGCTTGTTCCTACCCTGTACCTGCAGTTTGGAATGAGCATGTACCTCACATGATTGCATTCATTTGCATATCACAATCGTTTCTGACCTGTGACCCCGCTTTACATATCAGTACAGTAATTCATCACGGGTTTCTAATTCATTGGCCAGTGTGTGTACAATACGTACTATGACCAGTCCATTATTTTTATATTTGCGGTGCAAGAACATAAAATTATTGCAAATTAACTACAATTAACTACATTTAAAAGAATTTATTCAGAAAATTATTTGTACTACCCTCGTAATAATCTGTTGCTCGTCGCTTTTGTCCTATCCCCTGCATTGCATGTAAATGAAATGAATTTTTACATTTTTAAGAATTAGAATTTAAAAATTTTTGTACTGGATTAAATTGTAACTGGAAATGAATTACATGTATATATTTGCGCCAAATTTGGCGTCTTGTGAACAAAGGAAAGTAAATTTATTTTATATCTAATAATAAAGGTTTTAAGTAATAAATTAAACGAAATACAAAATTTGCGCACAAACACATAAGTAAGTTAAATACATGTGTATAAATAATAAAATAGGACCAAAGGCTATAATCCAGGTACTGATCCTTTTCACCCACCACGTGACTTTATATAGGTATAGATATAATGTTTATTGTTAAGCCAGTAAGTTAAACTTTTCGCGGTTTACAGCTTCGTTCTGTATAACCTCACGAGAAAGTTGAAATGATTAGAATTTTTAGCGTGTATTTCCTTTGATAGTGTGCAGCTGCATTTGCAGGGCTTTCAATAAAATAGATTTAATTGATTCTCTAAGAACAGTGTTTCTGAATTATGAATTCAATGTAAATATCATTACAAGTTAATATGTAAGTGGCGGCATATGTAATTAGATTCACGAAAGGACCCGACTGACTAATCTGAGAGATAAAAGGAGAATTTTATGCACAGTTTCTTGAAAGATAGCATTCTTATTGAAAAAATTCCTATTGATCATATATACAAGCTCGAACACCTCCTTTAGCTGCGGTAAGTAGATGGAAATTTGCTCGTGAAGTGTGCTGATTCAAAGGGAATGGATATTGAGACATCCGCAGTCGTTTGCATAAAGAATCAAAAGAATAAAATTGATTCAACAGTGAAGAAAAAGTGTATATTCAACATAGTTATCAGCCTGACATTTGATACCGTCAATTTGCAGAAAATAACTTTATAGTTAGAAAAAAAAATTAACATCAAGGAGCTATTTTTTCCATAATTATTAAAATAGTTTCATTCTTCCTTGACATAAAATGTCAAATAAATTATAAATATAAAGATCAAGGAAAATTCTATGATTCAAACATCGACCATCCTTCTTAATGACCTATAGAAAAGATTGAACATACAATTTTAGCTTTATTATTACTATCAATTATAATGTAATTAAGTACATGCGAAAGACATCCGCACCAATGTCTATGACGCAAACCAATCAAATGGGAGATAGTTCCTGACGACCAGCTTAGATAATTTTTGAGTTAATGATTTACTTAAAATTGACTATCCATGCGGGATTTTTTTTTAGAATTCTTTGTAATCCAATACGTCCATCCAGATCCTGTATGGCCTGAGGTCGACGAATTGGGTCTCTGGATGGACCTGGATTAACGACTGCTGTATGATTTTTTGCTATAATTTCCCCGTAAATAATTTGCTGCAGTGTTTCTTATTTTTCAAAATTTTCATTTCGATTTTTGCAGCCGATTTAGTCATTCTACACGCAATAATTTTTACTCAGATTAATCATTACTATTTCATGATCGAGGATTTTCCTGATTGACTAAGGTGATCTACAATCTTATAATTATGCTGTGGTTGCGTCATAATTCTCACTGTGATAAAAATTCTCAATTACTAAGGCGTAAAAAAAAGTTTAGTATAAATAATAGTCATTTATGTCGCTGGAACAAAAGAGGAAATTAACAATCAGTATGGTTCTAAGATTTAGTACACCGGTGTGAATAATTTATCTGCAAGACTAGAGAGAAAGGGTAAGTTCATTTTCCCTTTTGCATAACATCAACGCCTTCGCCAGTTCTGAGAATTATGAGTTTTTATCTTTCTCACGCATGGATTTGGCATCTCAGTCTCACATTTGTTTCATAATTTTCTTGAAGAATGGAATAAGATTTCTCACTTTACTTGCATAAATGCATTAATGTCGCTAAATTTTACTATCGCTTTGGTCTAATAATGCGAGCTAAATTTTATAAATTTGCTGATATCAAATAAATCTTTATAAACTTGTTGCTTATATTGTATTGTATCAATATTCTTTCATTTTATTTATTTGTATCCTTTATTATTATAAAAATAAATTTTTTTTAAAAAAACTCGTAAGAATATACGTTCTAAATATAGCAAATTCTGATGTTTTAATACAAGGCCGCGATGCGTTTCGATTTTTTCATCATCACAGGCATAAAATTACAAAGGCAAGATTATTATTATTTATTATTCTGATTTTTTCATTATTTCTTCTATTTTTGTAGAGTCGTTTTGGCATCGATTTATTGTTTTTATCTTTTGTTTTACGCCAAGTAACCCCGTTTTGGCTTCGGTCTGTTGCGGGACAACTTTAATTTGTTACATACATCATTATTACAAACAATACATCATTATAAATTGTAAATTAATCACTTTTATGAGACTGGAAGTTTAAAAACATATGTATGTCTCATAATGTTTTAAAATAATTTTCAAGTAGACGAAGTTTGAGGCAAGTTCGCTCACTCTCTTGAAAAAAAAAAATTCTTAAGTCGGGCTTTTTTTATTTGGCTTTAAATCCTTGAATTCCTTCTTTATTGTGAAAATCTCCTGGGGAGTCCTGTTTATCACCTAATTAACTTATATAACAAAGTTTCTGATGTCACTAATTTCTTCCTTCCTGCTACTGCTCGAAGAAAATTTCTCCTTCATATCGATTTCATTTAAATTTCTCTTTCAAATTTCTCACTGCCGCAATTTTTGTGTCTGAGTAGGTTGGCTTCTATTTCCGGCTGCCTTGCCTGTTTAATTTTTTAATTATTATTATTCATTCATTAAAGTCCAGTTGTTCCTTGTTTTCGACCAAAGTTTATGGCTCTTCTTTCCCATAAAAAAATTCCATTACCTGTTTCCTCTCGAACAGCTGTCGGTTGCAACAATTTTCGAGTTTAAGTTTTTTGAGAGTCAAATTTATGTGCCAAATATATATAAGTAATATACACAATTCGTCCTTGGACGAGTGGTCCCAACGGCTGCTCATGATGTTAGCGATGAAGGTTAACCAGGTTACATTTAGGTATTATGATTATGTAAATGAAGCATAATAATAAAAACCCTCATTATATTAATATTTCTAAGCTGTTATCAACAATTCTTCCAAAGCCAACGTTTTCTTAGTGACAATTGGAATAGAGATAAACTTGTTTTTTTACGGTTACATTCATTTTTTTTTAACTTTTTTTTAGATAGATACGTTTTTTTTATTTTTCTGATTCAATGGATATGAAAGTGGGATTAAAAATTAAAATAATAGAAAATATTTCATTCATTAGTTATTCCCATTAAATGTGTGTAGTGAGGAGCTCTAAAAATTCTATTAATAGACGGAATTTCTCATGTTTTCTCTGTGGCCTTTATTGGTCTTCAGAAGAATTAATGATAGCTGTACAATGATAATTACCTTGTACAAAAATTATTTTATTAAACGTTGCAATATTGAACCGCTTTGTTATATATAACTATAATAACCTTGCTCTATATTCGTTCTCTAAAGAAAACTGTGACCTCAAATCTGGAGGTCTACATAAAAATAACTGAAGCTATTAGATACTTCTATTGTCCTCAAGAGAGCTATCGCACGAGAATTATCTAAAATATGAATTAATAATCACAATAAACATATTTTTTGTTAAACAAGGACTCGAAAATTGTTAATTTAAAAAAAAACTCTATCCTCTTTTATTTTTATCAATAATAAGCTCGGTTTAAAATACAATACAATTAAAAACTCTTTCCAACATTTCAATTCCAGTTGTATGGTTCGTTGCAAGAGAAAGGGTAACTATTGAAGATTTTGTCTCTGTTATAAGTAGTGGCTAAACTGGTATAGGAGGCTCTACAATCCCAAGAACGTAAAAATGGTTTTACTCTAATGTTAGGTGATCCGTTGATCGAATTTGAAAAACGTTTCTTTGTTTTGTTTAGAATTTGATGCCGAAGAAGTTTGTAATTGGAAATTTTTATCTTTCTCTTAAGATTTAGACGTCATTTCAGGTGCAGTGCAGTATTTTACTGTACCAAAAGAAACCAAATCACAGATCACTTCACAATTTAATTTTAATATGGATTACTATGCATCGAACATGGTGACTATCCGACAGTGAAGAGATTGTTCAAGCTATGCAGGAAGTTTTTCAACAAAGCTCTTCCAACTCTCCACGTCAAGGATAGAGTGTTTGCAAAATGTGTATCTCATTCGAGCACATTGAAAAGAAGTAATACTGACACTATTGCTGGAATTCCACGAGAAATGTTATACGTACGTGTAGAAGTACATAGGGATTGTAAAATAAATACTACCTAAGTTTGTCTTTCTCTTGCGACCAACCATACAGCTGTAACTGTAATATTTTCTTTGTATTAAAGTTTAGTGTTGGGATGAATTTTTGGCCGCTCTGTATCGTCTATTCGTTTTTTACGAGATATATTCATAATATTCATAGTATTCGTAATATTCATTTAAAAATATAAAGATATGAAATTAGTATCAATAAAATTAATTAAATCACTTTAGAGTTTAATATATTTGTTGCATATTATATACTGATATATATTAAGAGAAGGACGAGACACAAGAACCCTGGAATACAATAAAAGTTATTGTATATTATATCAAAGTTTCATTGTTCTTTCTATCTTTAAGTTATATACACATCGTCAAAAAAACAGTTGCATCCGGAAGGAATCCTCAAATTGAAAAGTATTTGAAAGAAAATACTCACCAACAACAACAAATGATTAAACAAAGTGTTTGGGTATGACAGAATTTATTGGTGAAAATACCAAAATCATTACAACTCTCAATAGGTTGCTGGGCCGCCAACTGACACACATTATGGCATGGATTCGTACAAGTTCTTAACGTAGTCTTCACCATGCAGACTAAACCTTGGCTTGTAGCTCTTATGCCAGCGGCGGAGTCTTAACAGAACCCCCCCATAGTATCCTATAGGTTTTCTATGGGTGCAATTTTTTTTTTTGATCAATGTATGTACCTCTTCAAATGAGTATGAGGCTACTGATTTGATTGGTTACATATCATCGTTATTGTTAAGAATCTTATTCATTTAATTAGATTAAACATTTAAATTAACTGCCAAGCCTAAATCATCTTTTATATATTTAATATGAATTTAATTTCATATTCGATGAAATTTATTAACTTGCAAATATGGAATCATTTGCCATCAGCTAATGTATTGATTTTCTTTTGTCAGATAAGGTGCGTTGACTAGTTCAATTTTTATTACAGGTGTTACTAAATTTCGGGTTTTACTTTTGGAGAAAGAATCACATTCACAAAACCAAAAAAGAAGATCTGGAATCAAATTCAATTCATGAGACAACGATCGCATAGGCATCAAAATCCTCAGAGCTAAAGAAGATATTTATAATTTTTTAACCTTTAGTTGAATTTATTTACTTATACACGAAAAAAAGCTAAAAATGCATATGTTTATAAATAAAGAAAATTCGAATTAAATAAAGTGTATATCTGAATCTGTTCGCGCGTATCTTCTAAAGGATGTTTCTGGATTTGTTTGTTTGTTTGTTTTTTATACAAATCTACAGTTTTATTCCGATCTTGAAAAAATTTCGCATACATGACCTTCAAAGCATGAGGAAGATCACTGTCTACCTCAGATTTCGAAAAAATAATAATTATTTATAAAAAATCGATATTCATGGTTATGGCAGGGCATATTAATGAGAAATATCTCATGACCAACAATGCAAGACAAAGTTTTTGCAACAATAAGTATCAACAATGGTATCAATACGCAATTCACAAACACTCTGCACGGACCAACAATATATATCTCATGACCAACAATCGGCCTCGGTGGCTCAGTGGTTTGCGTGATCGCCTCTGATGCCCGAGTACGCGGGTTCGATCCTGGCCGAGGACGACGAGGATTTTTCAGGGGGAAATCCTGAGATCACGCACTTCCTTCGGAAGGGAAGTAAAGCCGTTGGTCCCGTGTAGTCGTTTGCCGGCTGCACGTTAAAGAACAATTGCGAGGCAAAATTTGCGGCCCCTATAACGCCGTCCTGAAATGACCATGGCAGTTGAAAAGGACGTTAATACCAAACAAACCAAACCAAACCAATCATGACCAACAATGCAAATGAAAGTTTGTGCAACAATAGATATCAACAATTGTGTCAACACGCAATGCACCAACACTATGCAAGGATCAACAATATATGTCTCATGACCAACAATGCAAGGCAAAGTTTGTGCAATACAGAATTCAATACATAGAATTCCTGTTATTCAGGCTTTTCTTAGAAAAGAGAATTCTTAGTAGTTAACAATTTCTTGAAAATCTTTAAAAATGATCAGTAACTGGAGATAATGAGTTAGCAGACTATTGAGAAAAGGAGTGAAAGACGATAGAGGAAGCACTCCTTTAGCTCCATGCTGTATTGAGCAAATGGTAAGCAAGTAAATAGAGGAATCGGCGACCGCTAGACTACACAAAGTGATGAATGGCCAATTTTTGCTTCAAGACATCGAAAGAAGAAAGGAAATTGCAACAACATCAAGTGTACATCTAAAGTAAGATTACGTGAGTAAAAAATTATTTAGACTAGAAGGCATCCTTGGAGAGGTCCATCCATTGTGAGACTTTAAAAAATTTTTTTTTTCGGTAAATCAAGTCCCGGTATATCACCTAGAATGGATTTTTTCAGTGAAGAGGTAAATTCCTATCTTTCGGATTTTTCTTAGAGTGGATAGTCCCTTCGCTCTATATTGTAGTGATCGAGTTATTATTTAACCAATTTGGAGGTTTAATTTAGCTTTTTGAGGTTGTTCTGTTTACCTACAAGCGTAATTATCCCGGGCAACGCCGGGTCTTCTGCTAGTCTTTAGTAATTACTGGCAATCGAAATTCATGTTTACATTTTAAAAATTCTAGAAAATGTTGATCAGTGTTCTAGATTAAAAAAATTGTACACTTTTTTTACATCTTTAAGTTACACTTCATTAATATTAGAAGAAATTTGTCATTTATTGGCGAAATCAAAATATATTATAAACAGCCAGCACATGTTCTCCAAACTTGTTTAAAAGTAATTTATAAATAAAATAAGGAAAAAAAGATTTTAATAAGTTAATATCACGAAATCATTCTATACTGTAGAGAGCAAACACAGAAAAAAAAAACAAATTAAATCAGCATAAAAGCTCCTAGGATAATTGTAAATCTATGATAGTGCTTTCTTATGTAACAAAGCGCAAAATTTTATCCACGAAGCATATACACTATATTGCCAAAAATGACCGGACACTTTTGATTTTAAACATTTTGTCGAATGTCTAGGGAAATACTTGACAAATTATCCTGAAATTTTAAGGTTGTAAAGAGCATGTTACACCACATCTACTTCAGCGAAGATTTTGTCCCGAAGGCAAAAAGAGGGCCAGCAACAAATTGAACAAAGAAAATAATGCTTGAAATGCGTTGTAGCTGTAACATATGATTAGGAGGCTTCTTTTACTTATCTGTGTCCATTTGTATAACTATAGCACCTTTGAGCTAATTACAAAAATTTAAAATTTTTTTTCTTGCTTTTGTTATGCATTTCAGAGATAGTTTTAGAAAAGTAAGGCTTAATATGTAGATCGATGAGAAGCTCCGAGATAAATTTATCCGACAGTTTTAGAAAAATCCATTCACTACAGCCAAGTGCACTTGCCGAAGTTCTGTTTTTCTAGCTTCCATGACGGGATTATTCTCTGAACACTTCATCTGCCCGGAGGAAAGGGCAAAAAAACGAAAGTAAATGAAATATTCTTCTACTCGCCGGAACATATTTTTTCTTTCCTAACAAGCTCCAAAATCGAGTTTGATAGAATTTTTTTTAGATCTCCCCATCTTTTTAGCATAGTATTTCAAATTGACCCCCTTTTTATTCTTACAAAATAAATTCTGAAGTCTTGCACATTGCTATTAATTTTTTTTCGTATACTTATATTAAAATTGTTTTTGAGGATTGGCTGGTTGGGAGATAAGACTTTTTGTTGATCCAGCAATGTTATTTTTAGACTAAAGAAATTAAAATTATTATTAATAATCAATTTTTTAAACCGATATAATAAAGTATGATTAATTATAGTACTTTCAGAACATATTTTAATTCGCGGTGTTTTCTTTAAATGGGTTGATATTCTATAAAGTATCGACCTTTCCTTCGATATTAGGAAAGTATTTTTATGGCTCTTTGGTTCGTGTATACTATGCATAGAAATTGTTCAAAAATTAAACCTTATTAATATAATCTGGTGCATTGGTATTTGTATTTAATTCAAGATTATTCTTGCTAATAAACACCGGTTTAACATGAAAAATGATTTTTAGACTTTGAGTTAGGAGTTATTATTTTCTATGATTTTATTTTAAAGAATATTCGTAATAATCTTTGTACTAATCTTAAGAATCTGTATAATGGAAGCATTTAGATCCAACGGTCATTAACTAAAGTTCAATGCATAGTCTTAAAAAACTAGCATAATTAAAAAATATGTATGTATGTGGATAACTCCTATTGGAAAAAAAAATTGAAATTTACGCTTGGATTAGATGAAGTACCAATTCTTTAATAACTATTTAAAAATTCAGACCATAACATTCACAACGCACACTTTTTAATGCGGATGTGATGTGAAACTCTCCACCCGATTTTATTTTGACGGATTTCTCGTCTTCTATTAAAATTATTCATGAACGGCATAAATGTTTTATGATTAACTGTGCCTAATTTGTTTATAATCTTATGAATTATCTACAAACTTCGACGGAATGAAGGTTATCTTAAAGGCTGTTCTGATAGGGAGATGGTCATCTTCTAAAAGGTAAACGGAGTCTTTAGTTAATCGATCTTTACTTGAGCATTTCCCGTTAGCTCTCTAGCTAAAAGTGACTTTACATAATTCAATTTCAAACAATATTGACTTAATTAAAATAACCATTGAGTTTGTCATTTATTCGCAACATTTTGTTAGACCGGGTAGGTAAAAATTAACGACTGGAAATTTTTATGAGCATTTTTGAGGTCCCCCTCCCCCCCCCCCCCCATCGATTGTTAGGCTAATAAACACTTTGAAAACTTAATATTCTGACTCTAATATTGACGGAGTTTCTCTGAATTGAGATCGTAAAAGCTCGATTTGAGGCCAGGGGCGTAAATTAAAGCCGGGTATTTATCTAAAAATTTCAGCTAAAAGCCGATCTCAAATAAAAACCCGATCTTTTAGGATACAAACACCATGTTACTAGAGATAGAAGATGAAGAAGTACTTTATAATAATGAAGGAGTCATCTCTTGCGATTAGAAACATAAGACAATAATATTTACTAGCAAATTCTGCATTTTATGATGTAAAACTTTAAAATTTCGTACTTAATAAATTATTTTCACTAAGCTGTATGCCAAAATTTACTGGTATTTTCTGGGAATTGCACTTAACGCCGGATCTTGAATAGAAGATCCCTGTCTCGATTAATTTCTGGGAGGTCAAGACCGTTTTTACAAATAGAAACCCGGACCTCAAATCAAGCTTTTAAATTAATAATATAAATTCATTTCATCAACAAGAATTTAATTACAATCAATCTCATCATGTATTAAATTAATAAAGTAATCCATGAATATTTAAAAAAAAATTAACTTCAAAATGAAATTTAAGACAATTTTAAAAGTATGTTGTCAAAAAAATTTTGATGGCCCTAATAATAAAATTTTCCAAAATTTTATCAAACCAGAATCACCAATTGGCTTAATTTTTCAATATGAATTTTGGGTAGTGTAGTTTTGTTTTGTTTCGTTTTGCTTTTTATCTAAAGAATAGTGCCATCATGGTCTCGATGACAATTATGTTGTTCACAATTTTTATTTACCTTGTGGACTTATTACAATTAATGTTATTTTGAAATCTCATAAAGTTTTCTTGTAGTTGAGTTCCATGAAGTCGAAATCGACTTCTGGTCACTGTGTGGACTTATGCTATCCATTCACAGTTTTCTAGGGAAGAGTGATAATGCGGTGATTTCCCATTGCCTTTCGCATGATGAAAGGATGATAATGAAAGGGACAAACTCAAACATCCATGCCCTCAGCGGGATTCGAACTCGCGACTCGCTGGTTTCGAGAGCGGAAAGACATGCGCCATAACCCTCTCGGTCGCCGAGCCAGCAGGAGTTCTCTTACCGTTGTTTAATTACTCAGGCCAAAGATTTAAAAACTTTTTGAATGAATTTGGTTCTTCTTGTGGTTTTTAGTGTGCTAAATCCGAATCTGCTTTTAGATATTTTTCTACCATGTAGTTTCCAAGTCATGCACACACGAAACTGCAATGTTAAAGTAATGGATGTAGAGAGAAGCGGTTGCAATGTTAAGGTATACATATTGTCGAGCCACAAAGAAATTTATCAGACCCCAAATTTTGAATAATTTAAAAGTTACATTGAAGACAAGACGTCTGTGGGTGATAGAAAAAAAACTGAGATAAGATTAACCCCCCCCCCCCTTCCCCCTCCCTCCGCTCCCTCTTCCTTTTGAATTTTACTAATTTATTCTTTTTTTCGATTATCACTCGTTGTTCCTTTACCCGTCCAGGGACCTATCTTGTCGGCCTCTGGTCATAATGGCTCTGAACGGATGTTCTGTATTACTAACAATTATAAAATAAATAAAATAAATAAATAAAATAAGATACGGATTCAGCACAAAAAAGGCACATGTGTCAGCTCTTAACGTTAAAAAAAGTTTTTAAAAAGCTATTTTTTTGTTGGCCTGCTTTATCTTTGAAAATCATCGAGAAATTCTTTATTGACTTAATTATTGGGATTTCCACTTTCATCAAGATTCTGGTTGAATTCGTCTTGAAGTTTCATGGTTACCATTGTAGATAGCCATGTGAGCTGAGTATGCTATTATTTATTTTTGGCGATTTTGTATTTTGTTAAAATTTGAAAGAAATTTTGATAGAATTTTATTTTTGGCCATCAAAAATTTTTCGACAAGAAGATTTAAAAATAGTTTTAAATGTCAATTTTTAAAGATAAAGAATTTTTAAAGCATTCCTGGATTCTTTCTTGAATTAATAAATGATGTCAATTTATTAATAAAAGTCTTGTAGTTTAATTTTTATACTCAATATTGAGCTATGATAACTACTCTCATTATTAATTCATAAAGAACTCAACATATCCACTGAATTGAGTTTCTTTAATTCTTCAACATTGGTTAGCTTGGATTATATCTTTATATTAAATCAACTTTTTTAATTTAGAAAAGAAATTTAATTTAGAAATTTTTTAGAAAATACAAAATGCATCAATAAATCAATCGGATTAATGTAGGTTGATGCAAGTAGAAGATTTTTTAATTCACCCACATTGCCTTACAATTTATAAGAAATCATTTTCTGACAACGTATAATTTGTGTCAAATATATATGAAATAATTTTAAAAATAAGGTCGTTCATTATCTTTCTATTTCCAACTATTATTTCGTGCAGTGATAATTACAAATTTTTTGCAGGCTACCATAAATTTGTCCTACAATTATACATTAATCTACGTACGTACAATATCTTGAGCCTGTCTCAAGTTCAGATGAACCACCTTAAATTAATGGCACGTCTATTGAAAGTACAGTATTTAATAAATAAATAAATAAATAAATAAATAAATAATCAAACGTTCTTTAATATAGTAGCATAATATTATATCAGACGAACCACCAGATGCTAATTACAAACGAACAACAAATTCAACGAATTGCATGCCGAGATTATTTATTGAAAACAACAAGTTATTTTTCCTCGTTACTTTTCATTGCGGGAAATGCACTGGAGAAGAACTAGTTTTCATTCTTTCATTCTATTCTCAATGCCACAGAATTTCTTCAAGCTAAAAAAAAACCCAGTTTATAAAATGTTTATTTAAAGGTGATAGGCTGATAGCAGTTCTTCTTGTACTAGAAACTCCGCATTCTCAATTCGCCCTCAGCCGATGATAAACTTCAATTTTGCTTTTATTTGAAGGTTTTTATTTTTTCAATTATACATGTATGTAGCCTGAAAAGTGAACGTGACCTAAAGAACCTTACCATTTGGGAATGAGATATTAACACAAAGGACGTGGATTTTTATCGAGTACGTTATTTACTCCAACCTCAGCGGCTAATTTCATACTTGAAAAATATATACGTTGGAGATTGGTGAACCTTTGTTTGGTCCTAGTCTTTAAACAGATTATAGAAAAAGAAACTTTTCTAGAGTTCAGTAGTCCAAGCGTTTGCAAGTAATCTGATTGTCGTTAAGGTAATGTGAAAAAGATTCATCCATTTCTTAGAAGCATTTTAAAAACAGTAATTGTTTATTAATTGCTAATAATTAACTCGTAAAAAGTTCCTTTGAATTATGTAAAATCCTTGTGTATAATTAGATAATATATTAACATGAAGTTAAGTAAACTGATGCAATCTTTGAGATGAAATATTATGCAGAAGAATAGTTTAAAAACTATATCAAACTGATGTTCTGAATGATAATTCTTGAAAACGTTTTTAAACTGTTCTTTTGCATAACATTTCATCTTCAAGATTGCCTCAGGTAACTTTATTTAATTTATTTGATTTATTATATTACATAGAGTTCACATTAATTCAAATAAAGAAATATGTTATTCTATTAAATTATGTAATAAATTCACTTGACAATGATAAAGTTTTAATTCAAATGAGTTTTTATTGAATTTATTTTACTCTGTTAATATTGCTTTTAAATTATAAATGTTAGATGACCAGAAGAAATTTCATATTTCGTTTTGTAAATGTTTACATCGTATAGGAAGAGATATAATTAATTTCATTTTATCAAGATAAGCATATGAATGGGTTTTCTTCGTAATATATTAGGTAATAGCTTTTATTATGTTGATTTACTTTCGTTACGTAGACTTTTTTTAAGCCTCTATTATTTAATTTTCATTTAAGAATTTAATGATTTCCTGAGTTAATGAGTTTTGATGGGGAATTCATCAGCTCGCATAATTATTCATTAGACAAGATTCATTTCATTCTCCTTTCAATTAATTTACCAAAAAGATTATAAAAAAATGATTTTTTAAAAATATTTGGGGTTTTTATAGGGCTCCCCTTCCAGCTTTTATAATTGGCGCTAGCAACAATAATAAGAGCAACGGTTTTCCCCGTTGATGTGCAATGAAGGCCAGCCAGAATTATTCTTTAACGGTTTTTTATCCGCTGAATTTTTAATTTTAAGCTTAGTCATTTCACCAGAATATTAATTTTATTTATTTTCATAATTGCCCTAAAATACTCTTAACCTTAAAAGCTATATTTGTATCTTTTGTTGGAACACCAGTTGCAGAACAATTTTCTTTATACAATGACTAGAAGAGGTACCCGGCTTTGCCCGGGATACTTACACTTGTAGGTAAACAAATTTTGCAATATCTTCAAAATAAACACATGAAAACGCTTGGAATTAATACAGTAAAAACTCATAATGAAAATTCAAAAAAAAAATAATTTTAATGCTCACAATGGATGGACTTCTCCAAGTATGCCACTGCTAGCCTAAATAATTTCTTAGTCACGTAATCTTACTTTAGATGTACACTTGATGTTGTTGCAATTCCCACTCTTCTCTCGATGCCTTAAAGCAAAGCTTGGTCATTCATCACTTTGTGTAGTCTAGCGTCGCCGATTCTTCTATTTATCTGTTAACCATTTGCTCAATACAGCACGGAGCTAAAGGAGTGCTTCCTCTGTTGTCTTTCCACTCCTTCTCAATAGTCTGCTAACACACCATTATCTCCAGTTACTGATCATTTTTAAAGATTTTCAAGAAATTGTTAAGTACTAAGAACTCTCTTTTCTAAGAAAAGCCTGAATAACAGGAATTCTATGCATTGTTACAAATTGAAACTTATGTATATTGCACAACTTTGCCTTGCATTGTTGGTCATGAGATATTTCTCATTAATATGCCTTGCCATAATCATGAATATCGATTTTTTATCAATAATTATTATTTTTTCGAAATCTGAGGTAGACATGACCTTCCTCATGCTTTGAAGGTCAAGTACGCAAAATTTCATCAAGATCGGAATAAAACTGTAGATTTGTATAAAAAACAAACCCACAAACAAACTAACAAACCCACAAACAAGCATCCTTCTTTATATATATAGATTATAAAATTAATTAATATAAAATAATTACACAAAATAAATAAACACAAAAATAAGTAACGCTAAATCCCATATAAGCTATTCATGATATCAGTAGACTCCACTCGATTTAATCTAATATTTTGAATTTTACGAATTCAAATATAACGGCCGTTTCTACTAATATAAATATCATTAGAATTAATTTCATATCTTCTTCATTTCATATGGAGAAGAAAAGACCGCATTTTCAAAACTATTATAGATATTATTGATAAAAAATATTAAATAAAAATTTTAAAGCACACACTTATTTTATTGTGTAGTATTTTCTTTTTAAAATTTAATATTAAATGCCCCACCACACTTTTACCTTGTTTTAAAGTTAGATTTTTTTACTTTTTACTGCACTTTCTAAGGTGAAAGTGTGTGCTTTAAAATTTTTATTTTATATTTTTTATTTTATTCTTTTTAGTATTTATTTAAAAAAATAAACTTTTATATGATAGCTACAAAACCAAAAAAACCTTGGAAGTCTGCCCAGTCAACACCTCCTAGCGAAAAGGGCTGCGGACAAAAGGTGTATACATTGTTACATCATCATCAAGCGGCTATTGTTAATCGTTTATTATTGGTAGAAATACGATTAACAATAGCCGCTTGATGATGATATAACAATGTATACACCTTTTGTCCGCAGGACTTCTCTCTAGGAGGGGTTAGCCGTAACCAATGACGTATATTAAAGATAGACTCCGAATTCTATTGTTAACAGCGGCAAAAACTGAAGCAAATTGAGCCATGACAGTTCTGGGCAGGAGTGAGCCGTGGAGTAATTAGCTGTCTGGCTGCTATGTTTTTGAAGATTTTGGGCCCGAGGAATAATTAATTCAAAACCATTCCTCAAAGTTGTTCTGCGTAGAACTGTACAAACAGACAGGAAAAAGGATCAGGAATCATTTTCCACAAGCATAAATCAAAAATACGTAACTAAAATGAAAATACATAACTGAAAGACGATCGAAACGAAATTGAAATTGAAACCATGATCGAAAAATTGTTTATAAAATATAATAAAATCTTGTAAACATTCCAAGGAGGAGGTTTAGCAGTGAGGCAAAAATACATTTGTACGTTTATTAAAAAAAAAATTAATCCCCCCGCCTCCCGAGTAGGATAAGGCAAGTCATCTATTTTTACCCCTTTATCTGCACTTTTTACCCCTCCCCAAATTTTTTTTAATCAATAAATTGATTTTCTCGAACGTAATATGTAAAAAATGTAAAAAAAAGCTCGTATCTTCTTTCCTTTCTCATCATTTCCGAACGTATGATATATCACCTGCCATATGTTGCCATAGTTGTAAGGACCAAGTGACTGCCACCCCCCGCAAATCCGATCCCACTAGAACAATTGGGCCTAAACTTCATAGTAATGTAGATCTTACTTAGAGGAATCTGGATACTGGATTTTACGCCTTTACGTACCCTCTCTGAATCCCACCCCCGTAATTCCGACCCTCGTATACCAATCAAAACCAAACTAAATAGTGCAGATGGACATGCCCATAATAAGCTATATTCCGAATTTCAACCTTCTACCTCAAAAAAATGTAGAAATTATGAAGGGGACGGACTGACATTATAAAACCAATAAGAGCTCCATTCTTATTCTACTTACGAGGGTCAGTCAAGTGAAAACCGGAAATATTTTTTTACAGCTCCTTTATTACAGACAGAGTTGGTACACTATTTTCAATGCAGTCCCCATCTTTTCGATGCATTCCGCCATCGAGTCGGGAAGGCATGGATACCTCGGGGGAAAAAATCTTCATATAATGGAGATCTTGCTTATAGGAATCTGCATACCGAATTTCACTCCTTTGCATGCATAAATACACCTAGACCTTTTGGTCCCCTCTAATTTTCACCCCCAAAACTCCGATCTTAGTGGGCTAGTCAAAACCGAACTAAATAGTGAAGGTCCACATGCCCATAGTAAGCTACATTCAACCTCCTACCTCAAAAAATGTAGAAATGATGAAGGGTGATTCAAATCGTGTGTAAATTAAAACCAATAATTAGCTCCATTTTTCCGTTACTTAATAAGCTTATAGATTATGAGCACTTGTCAATAATGCTTAAAAGATGAACAGAAAGTAGCAATATATTCCTTCTTGACAAATCGATTATTATATGACATGCCAGTATCTTTGAATTCTTTACACTCACTGTTTTAGCACGTGAATTCGACTTGAAGGAATCCACGAAAAATTCTGAAAATTTGATACGGCCGAGCTAAGAATTTGATGGTCATATTTCTGAAAACGGAATTTAAAAAATTTAATCCTTTTTCAAGTTATCGTGCAAACGGCGGCCGGCCGGATAAACGTACAGACCAAGGGCGCATTCTACTTAGCTTTTATGCTAAAGCTCCTAATAAAATACTTCAAATACAAAGTAAACGAAAAGATAAACTTATCAGTCCGTGATCGGCGTGTGAAAGAATTATTAATCAGCTACTCTCATGTTTAGCCATGTGTTTTGCATCATCTTCACTCACTTTCGGCCATGACATTTCTGGGCATGGAGCTTCCCCATTTGCTTCAAGTAACAAGAATTGCTTCGGAGTCTATCTTTAATATACGTCATTGGCCCTAACTATGATGATGTAACAATGTATTACTTATCATTGCAGAGGCCTTCTCTCTCGGTGGTTATATGTTGGCCTAGTCGGCTACGTCTTTATCCATCACCACCTCTACTCAAAGCCTGAGCGCGAGGCTAGGGCAAAGTATATAAAAGGATGGGCAGTGACATCGATCGGAAGTTCGCCATTTTCGATCCCACTGTGAATTAGGAAACGCGTACAATTTATATCCCATTTCGACTGTGATTACTGCAATTTGGTGCACAACAACCAGTCAAATATGTGTTTAGTTGAAAATGTGATGAAAAACAAAGTTATTATGTGTATTGAGCTGTAACATATTCCTGATTCACAGTGGGGTCAAACAGTGGGAATACCTTATAGCTCTAATACTTTTATTTGTTTTTCTTCATATTTTCAACTAAACACATATTTGACTGGTTGTTGTGCATCAATTTGCAGTAATCACAGTCGAAATGGATATAAATGGCACGCTTTTCCTGATTCACAGTGGGATCCAAAATGGCGGATTTCCGGTCGATGTTACTGCCCATCCTTTAATCTACTTTGCCCTAACCGAGGCCAACGAGAGACAGGCCAGGGCACTCAAAAGT
>JAHWFO010095468.1:2440012-2481178 GCA_023313115.1 Rhysida immarginata | reverse complement strand
ACTTTTGAGTGCCCTGGCCTGTCTCTCGTTGGCCTCGCTACTCAACGTAGCCGATGAAAAAGACAGGCCATGGCGCGGAAAAGTCACCTGATCATCCTAGGCTGAATAACAATGTAATCATCATTGTTTCCATCTTGGATTTTAATAATCAGTATTTTTTCGTCTGTTAAAAACAATGAAGGTTGATTGTTGGCCGGACTAAGATGGTCAGGAGACTTTTCCGCGCTGGGGCCCGTTATATCGTTGGCCCCGGCGAAGATCGTAGCCCACGAGAAAGACAGGTCCTGAGCGCAAAAACGTCTTACATTGTTACATCATCATTCAAAGATACGTTTAATTGCATTTCAGGGCTTATTATTGGTAGTAATGCGATTAAACGTATCTTCGGATGATGATGTAACAACGTAGCCCACGTAAAAGACAGGCACTGGCGCGGAAAAGTCACCTGACCATCTTAGTCCGAGTAACAATGTAATCTTCATTGTTTCCAACAGAAGAAAAATTGATGATTATTAAAATCCAAGATAGAAACAATGAAGTTTACATTGTTACTCGGTCTAAGATGGTCAGGTGACTTTTCCGCGCCAGGGCCTGTCTTTCTCGTGGGCTACGTGTAACAATGTATGACGTTTTCGCGCTCAGGCCTTATCTTTAGGAGGCGTTGCCCTGGCGCGGAAAAGTCACATGATCATCTTAGTCCGAATAACAATGTAATCTTCATTGTTTCCAACAAAGGAAAAATTGCTGATTGTTAAAATTCAAGATGGAAACAATGAAGGTTAAATTGTTATTCATCGGCCTCGGTGGCTCAGCGGTTGCGTGATCGCCTCTGATGCCCGAGTACGCGGGTTCGATCCCGGCCGAGGACGACGAGGATTTTTCAGGGGGAAATCCTGAGATCACGCACTTCCTTCGGAAGGGAAGTAAAGCCGTTGGTCCCGTGTAGTCGTTTGCCGGCTGCACGTTAAAGAACCCTTGCGAGGCAAAATTTGCGGCCCCTATAACGCCGTCCTGAAATGACCATGGCAGTTGAAAAGGACGTTAATACCAAACAAAACAAAAACAAAAAATTGTTATTCGGACCATGACCTCCTTTATTATTACAGACTTGTTATACTGAATAATTTTCATTGTTGCTTTTGGCATTTCTCAATTTTGCCATGGCGGTGTTTAACCTCCTCCCTTTTGTTACCAACTGAGATAAACAAAATAAATTGCAAACAAAATAAAAAAAACACATAACATTAAATTTTTTTTGCATAGAATCTTTTATTTTAAAAGGGAGTTAAATAGCGAATAAAAAGAAAACTGAATTTGGTTAATGAAATGAATGCTTATTCAGTTTGTTTTTAACGTCACTGAAAAGTCACCTGACCATCTTAATCCAAGCAACAATATAACCTTCATCAACTATCATCTTATAAAGAAGGCCTTCGTGCTAAGACCTGATCAAAGACTTTATGACATCTAAGAAGATGACGCGGTAGTACATAGAAAGACTTAAGTGGCGTGTTGAGATCTGCTGCAAGTCTCCGAATTTGGAGCTGACAAAAATATTTCGCTAGAAAACCAAATTTTTCAGCACGGATAATATTATTGGCTTCGCAGTAATCAAGGAATCTTGTGATAATTGTTCTTTCCATCACCTTAGAAATAGAAGACAACAAGCTGATGGGCCTGTAGCTTACTGGATTTGCACAAGTTTCACCAGGCTTAAAGATACTTAGGACAACAGACTGTTTCCAAATATCCGAAAATTAACATTTATCCCAACAGTCATTAATAATTTTAGTGATATCACCAATTAAATTTTGCGGTAAGTTCTTCAAGAAACTGTTTTTAATAGTGTCTTTACCTGGTGCCTTCTTTTTCTTCAATTTCTTTAAACAGGAAGTTGTTTACTGGTGCTTGGAATTCATTGAACCTCAGCTATCTGAGAATTATGTTTGGCCACATGATGGCTAGTATTGTAGTACTTAGTCATGCAGCTTTTTACCATTTCAAATATTTGTAATTCTCCATTGTTACCGTTAATCCCTAAGCCGGAAAGGACAGCTTCCATGGGCTGAGGATTCACTCCCTCTTATTTCATTAGAGTCACTTAGAGTCAATAATTTCATCTGTGGGCTGATTACATGTCATCGTCAGAACAGAGAACTGATCTTTGAGGAACTGCTCCAACTTACTAAAGTTGTTGCCGGCCTCACTACGTGCTGCAGAGATTTCAGTATTTCTACTTTCTAATTGAGAAGCAATTTTTTCGTGGATTTCATTTATATCCTTTTTCAGCAACTCCATTTTTCCTTGTAAATTATAGCATTTAGCGCACATTTCTTGGCGCAATACCTCCAGCTTATCCTTAAATATAGCATCAAATGCTTCGAATCTATAATCTTACATGCGTCTTTTGTAAAGTTCCCTTTCATTACGTTGCGTTATTTAACTTACAATAATGAGTAGTGATCGAAAAACAAGATTTTATGCCATTAAGTTTCCGTTATAAACAACCACAACTTCGTGATTATTGATTTAGAAACTACCTTGAACTTTAATATTCTTTAATCTGATAACTGGTACAAGATTTTAATATGAAAATATTTATTTTTTGCTGTTATTTAAGTGATTTACAACAAACGATTCGCGTCGAGGAAAAATCGTGCTTAGCTTTGTTACAGTAAACAACTATGGAAATTTTTCCGGGATTAGTTTGATTTTAGATGTACCTTCTCCAGTTGATGGCTAAGATTGATGGCCGCAAAAACTGCTAACCATGATGGATGGGTGTAACGAACTGATGTCATGTGAAGAGAGCTTTCGTCATCATTGATGACAATGAAGAACCGAAAGATTCTGACGGCATGACGTCAACATTCGAGTGGTCGAGTGGAAACGATACGAGCGCTACAGGCAAGGTAACGGTATCACACGAACACACATTAACATCCCTTCCTTTTTTATTCTGTCCCGTTTCTTCTCTATTTATACTTTCTCCCTCGCCGTTAACATGATCACGTAACTTACGGTGTTGTTACAACGGAATGCTATCCCGTAAACATATTCAGATTTAAGTCTATCTGTGCCAAACAAAGCAGTAAACTTATTTTGTTTATAAGTCTTTTATGGTCCGTATGGAGGAGACGTTCCGAGTCTCGAGGAAGAAAGAGAACGTGTAATAGCGAATTGCCCTCGGCGAAACCATCTGTACTTTGAGAATTATGCACTTTTGTAATATTTAAATTTAAATTAAACCAATTCCTCTTGGAGAATCTACCCATAGCGTGCACAATGAGATTATTAACTGGGAAATTAACTATTTATCGTATTGAGTTTTATTTCCATTTTATTTGTAAATTTATTTATAAGGGAGCCCAGCAATTTTCCTAGTGAACCCCCTGATAGGAAAGCAGTAAATTCGTTAGAAAGCGATATAGAAAATTCTTTTGGAAGAAACAAAATTTTATCACCAGAAGCTTCTGATTAAACGAGGAGTATTTATGAAATGTAATTTGTTTAAGATCAAATAATTTTGAATAAATAGGGACTTATTAGGACGTAATGTTGTCCTTTATTTGAATCTCTACTGTTGGAAGTGGGTTTATGTGGGACACAACTCTTATATTATTTACATACGTTGATATTTGATTATCTATCCTTTAACATTCAATTACTAATATCTCAACAATTAAAACTCTTATCATTTATTTACAATTCACTATTTACATGTATCTATTTATATTAAATAATTAATTACATGATTGTTGGCTACCTCATAATGAGATAATTACAGGTCTCACAAAATTAGAAGTCCACAAGAATCTTCATCAAACGAAGTAAAGATGGTAGTCCTTCACCTGATGCATAATTTTACATAGTAATGTAGATTTGTCCCCATTCTCACCTATGGTCATGAGGCTTGGGTAATGACCGAAAGAGTGCGATCGCGGGTACAAGCGGCCGAAATGAGATTTCTGAGAGGTGTTGCAGGTGTTACCCTACTAGATAGAGTGTACAGCAGCACAATAAGGGAATCTTTAGGTGTTGAGCCGCTACTTCTCCGCATTGAGAGGTCTCAGTTGCGCTGGTATGGCCACGTGATACGGATGCCGCAAACTAGTCTTCCTAGGCAGTTATTATTTTCCAAGCCGGTGGGTAAGAGACCAAGGGGTCGGCCTAGAACCAGGTGGCTAGACTACATGGAGAATCTGGGTTCGAGTCGCTTGGATATTACCAGGGAGGACATGCGCCTGATGGCGGAAGATCGCGACCGCTGGATATCCTCCATAGGGCTGCTGCCCCCGCGACCCTAACGGATAAGCGGGTTTGAAAAGTAAGTAAGTAAGTATGTAGATCTTGCCTAGAGAAATCTGGATACTGATTTCACGCCTTTACGTAACTAAATAGCACAATACTGTCCGCGCGCCACGAGAAGGCCTCTGAGTTGCTTAATGTGCTCGTACGGTGTCGCTGCAGTTGCAGATGAATCTATTCAGTGTTGGGGGACAAACAGCCAAATTTGAGTCGCTCCATGTTTCATCGATGTAAACAATGGAACGATTTTCTTCTCTTATTTTTTCATATTTCTCAGGTATCTACCTCTCCATGCAAACGTTTTCATTCGTTTGGAAACATGGTTAGACTCATTTTTGCGCTACTTGATTTTAGCGCTTTTCCTCCCTTCATAACTATAGACTGATCTGCAACTACCAGCGACACCATACGAGCACATTAAGCAACCCAACGGTCTTCTCGTGGCGTGCGGACAGTAGATATGTTGTCCTCTCTGAATCCCATCCCTGTAATTCCGACCCCAGTGTACCAATCAAAACCAAACTAAATAGTGCAGATAGGAAGCTACATTCCGAATTTCAACCTTTTGCCTCAAAAAATGTAGAAATTATGAAGGGGACTGACTGACATTATAAAACCAATAAGTTGCTCCGTTCTTCCGCTACTTAGTAATATAGATTACTAGCAATATTACCCGGCTTCGCCCGGGTGGAAAAGATGCGTTGAGTAATTTTTATAACGATTGTCTGTTATGTTAAAAATTGAACTATGGTTAACAAAGTATGAACGAAATACAAGAAAATGAGAATAAGTCTAGAAAGCCTTCTCCAAACCTTTCATAATCATTTTAAACCAAATATAATGATTTATTAACAATGAACTGGGAACAAAAGAAAATTAAATTATATGTACAAAAGTAAATAATGAAAAAAAATGATAAGATAAATGAATCGCTACACAGGCAAAATAGTTGTGCATTCAAGTCCATTTCGGTAAACAACGTCGTATGTCTTCCCCTGTGGCGCAAAAACATGTAAATTTCGGTAGCTGGACACGCGGGAGCAAGCAACGTATAACTGACCGTGAGAGAAGCAAGCTTCCTGAAAATATGTACCTGCGATTTTGAAAGTCTGGAAAAAATGAATAAAATGAAACATTCTTCGTCTGGGATCGCCATCTAGTGACATCCTTTAAAAACAAAGGCCTAACTGATATGCCCATCGAGCGTTGCTCGGGCTGTTTGTTCCAATGACGTATATTAAAGGTAGATCCCGAATCCTATTGTTAACATCGGCACCAAAGTGAAGCCAATTGAAGCAACACCTCCTAAACAGAAAGCCTCTGCACGGAAACCGTCATACATTGTTACATCATCATAGTAGTGCAAATTCAGTGCTTATTATTGGTAGAAATACGAATAACAAAGCACTACTATGATGATGTAACAATGTATGACGTTTCCGTGCAGAGGCTTTCTCTTTAGGAGGTGTTGATTGAAGCCATATGGCAGTTCTTAGGAGTGAGCCGTGGTGTTTTTAGCTGAGTGGATTCTTTTTTTTTTTGACGATTTTGGGCCCGAGGAATAATTAATTCAAAACCATTCCTCAAAGTTTCCGCGCAAATTCTGTGTTGTAGTCAGCAATTGGATTGCTGTATTTTTGTAAGAAGCGATTTTAGTCCCCTCTGTTGCATGAATTCGCCTACATCTCAAACTTAACAATATAATTTAACGATCGTACAACGTAACAAAACTGTCAGCTGGCAGCCGACTATTACGTGTTCAGCAACAAATACGTAACATCAGCTGACAGTTTCAACTTTTCGATAAGATAGTACGCCATCTAGTGACATCCTTTGAAAACAATTCAATTTTTCGAAAAATAAGAATAACTTAAAAAATTGATATAAATACGATATAAAAAGTACCCTACTTAAAGCACAGTGACACTAATTATATACATGGAAAATTTTGTGAAGATTCGTTGAGTATTTTCTGAGTTCCAACAGACTCTGATTTTTAATATATACATGAGCACTTGAGCAATCGTGCGTCGACAAAGCGATTTCACGTGCGCGCGCCGATGTCAGTAATGCTTAAAAGATGAACAGAAAGTAACAATGTATTCCTTCTTGATAAATCGATTGTTATATGAAATGCCTTTATCTTGGTATTCTTTACACTCACTGTTTTAGCACGTGGATTCGACTTAAAGGGGTCCACGAAAAATATTAAAAATTGTTACGGCCGAGCTAAGACTTTGATAGTCATATTTCTGAAAACAGAATTTCTGAAAAAGTTAATCCGTTTTCAAGTTATCGTGCAAACGGCGGACGGCCGGACGGACGGACGGATAAATGTACAGACCAAGGGCACATTCTTATAAGTAGCTTCTATGCTAAAACTCCTAATAAATATAATTTATTAAATTAATATATAAATGGAAAAAAATAATTCTTGTTTTTAATTCGAAGATTTTGACAAGTTTGCTGATTCTCATAATGTTAACTAATAAACACTTTATAATAAAATTTTGTAAACATTCCGAGGAGCTTTAGCTGTGAGGTAGAAATGATTCCTCTCGAGCAGGGTATAGGCAAGTAGCGGATCCTGCGGTCACCTATTTTTACCGCTTTATCTGCACTTTTTACCTCCCCTCCTTTCCAAGATTTTTAATTAAAAATTAATTTTTTCGTACGTAGTCTGTAGAACGAGCTCTATCTTCTCTCCTTTTTCATCATTTTCGATGAAATGAAATAACATACCATAAGTTGCCATTGTTCTAATGAACAAGTGACTGGCACCCTCGCAACTTCGACCACACAGGAACAAGTTGGCTTAAACTTCATAGTAATATAGACCTTGCATAGAGTAATCTGGATACTGAATTTCACTCCTTTACGTGCCTAAATCCCACATAGAGTTTTTGTCCCCTCGATTCCCACCCCCGTAATTCTAATCCCAGTAAGCTCGAATCAAAACCATACTAAATACTGAAGTTGGACATGCTCATAGTAAGCAACATTCTGTATTTCAACCTTCTTTACCTCAAAAAAAGTAGAATTTATGAAGGGGACAGACGGACATTATAAAACCAGTAAGTTCCGCTACTTAATACGAGGGCGTTTTGAAAAGTAATGCCTTCATGGCTGTAGCTTTTTTATTTGGTAACGAATTTCAAAATTCATTTTGTATGTGATACATATATTTATCCTCTATGTAATGCACGATTCGCTTTTTGACATAGTCCCCATCCCTTTCCACGCATTGCGCCAACGCGTGACCAGTTGGGTGAACCCGTCGTAAAGGAATTCAGGAGTTGTTGTCGACACCAGGATTGAATGGCAGCGTTTACCTCGCCCGTCAGAACCAACTCATGTCCTTAAGGGGCTCTTTCTTCTTTGGGAAGCGGTGAAAGTGGCAAGGCGCAAAGTCTTTCATCTTTGAACTGTAGGCGCTGCAACGCCTCTTGTGTGTGGCGACTCGTGTGCGGGCGGACGTTATCGTACTCCAGAAGAGAGTCCAAAGCTGCCATTCAATCCTGGTGTCGACAACAATCCCAGAATTCCCCTCCGACTGGTTCACCCAACTAGTGACGCATTGGCGCAATCCTTGGAAAGGAATAGGGACTATGTCGAAAAGTGAATAGTGCATTACATAGAAGACAAATGGAAATATCAGGTAAAAAAAGAATTTTGAAAATCGGTTATCAAATAAAAAAAGCTACAGCCATGATGGCATTACTTTTCAAAAGGCCCTCGTAATATAGATTATGAATAATTGAGCAATCGTGCGTCTGCAAAGCGTGCTCACACAACACCTCCTAGACAGAAGGCCTGATAACGTAAATGTCATACATCATCATTAGTCGACCAAATTTCGGGCTTATTACTGGTTGAAATAGGATTAACAATGGTCAACTACGGGGCCAACGATATAACGGGCTCCAGCGCGGATAGTCACCTGACCATATTAAAGTCCGAAAAACAATGTAATATCCTTTGTTTCTATCTTGGATTTTAACAATAAGTATTTTTTCGTTTGTCTATATATATAAAGAAGGATGTTTGTGGGTCTGTGCGTCTGTGGGTCTGTGTGTGGGTCTGTGGATCTGTGTGTACGTTTTTTATACAAATCTACAGTTTTATTCCGATCTTGATAAAATTTCGCATACATGACCTTTAAAGCATGAGGAAGGTCACTGTCTACCTCAGATTTCGGAAAAATAATAAATATCGATAAAAAATCGATATTCATGGTTATGGCAAGGCATATTAATGAGAAATATCTCATGACCAACAATGCAAGGCAAAGTTGGTACAACAATAGGTATCAACAATGGTATCAGCACGCAATTCACAAACACACTGCATGAACCAACAATATATATCTCATGACTAACAATGAAAGGAAAAGTTTGTGCAAGTGTAATTATCCCGGGCAACGCCGGGTACCTCTTCTAGTTGTAAATAATGAAGGTTGGATTGTTGGCCGAACTAAGATGGTCAGGTGACTTTTCCACGCTGGGGCCCGTTATATCGTTGGCCCAGGATCGACTAATAATGATGTCACAATGTATGGCTTTTCCGTTATCAGGCCTTTTGTTTGGGTCACAGATTACTTATTACACGGATGCGACAATCAATTGTTAGGAGTGGAAACTGGATAAGTCATTGTTTGACGTCATCGATTGTAACAATGCCCCTGACTTTCGCTGGGTGCGCTACATTCGAGGACTATACTAAATTATCTTATTTACTAAAAACCATGAGTCATGCAGTTTCAACCACATAAAAAAGTATAACGCACCTTTTTGGAAATTTACATACAGAATTCTTTATTAGGCATCTAAATCAACACCACCTCTACTCAAAGCAATGACGTATATTAAAGATAGACTCCGAAACCTATTGTTGTAACTTGAAGCAAATTGGGAAGCTCCATGCCCAAAACTGTCATGGCTGAAAGTGAGTGAAGATGATGCATAACACATGGCTAAACACGAGAGTAGCTGATTAATAATTCTTTCACACGCCGATGACGGAGTGATAAGTTTATCTTTTCGTTTACTTTGTATTTGAAGTATTTTATTATATTTTATAAACAATTTTTCGATCATGGTTTCAATTTCAATTTCGTTTCGATTGTCTTTCAGTTATGTATTTTCATTACGTATTTTTGATTTATTTTTGTGGAAAATGATTCCTGGTCCTTTTTCTTGTCTGTTTGTACACTGGTACGCAGAACAACTTTGGATAATGGTTTTGAATTAATTATTCCTCGGGCCCAAAATCTTCAAAAACAAAGCAGCCAGACAGCTAATTACTCCACGGCTCACTCCTGCCCAGAACTGCCATGGCTCAATTGGCTTCACTTTTTGCCGCTGTTGACAATAGGATTCGGAGTCTATCTTTAATATACGTCATTGACTCAAAGCCTGAGCGCGAAAATTTCATACATTGTTACATCACTATAAAAAGTCATCTTTAATCGCATTTCTACCAATAATAAGCTCTAAATTATGACTTCGTATCATGATGTAACAATGTATGACGTTTCCGCGCTCAGGCTTTCTCTTTAGGTGGTGTTGTCTAAATCAACGCCACCTAAAAAACAAAGCCTGGTCACTGCGTCATCATACCTGGGCTGAAAATTCAACTTTCATTGTTTTTAACAAACGAAAAAGCACCTGTTGTAATCAGCGTTTTTTCGTTTGTTGTAAACAATGAAATTTGGATTGTCAGCCCTGGTTTGATGACGCAGTCCACAGGCAGTGAGAAGGCTTTGTTTTTTAGGTGGCGTTGTCTAAATACACTTAAGAGCAATTGTTCTTAAACAGCGCACCCAGCATTGTTACAATCGATGACGTCAAAACAATGAGCCATCCAGTTTCCACTACTAACAATTGAATGTCGTTTCTGTGTAATAAGTAATCTGTGGTCTAGTTGTTGTTGGCTCCATAGAGAAAGGAAGTAAAAACTCTAGTGTAGATCACGTGACTTTCACATTGAACGGAGCGTGGAACCGGAAGTATCCAGGCGTCCATGTTGAAGTAGGAGGAAAGCCAAGATTTTATAGTTTAAAAAAAATTAAAAGCATATGGATTAAAAAAAATAAACGAAATCTTAAATTTAACTTGTGAGCATGAGGTTAATAGAAAAATTTGAATTTCTTTTATTATTTTTTGAATTCCTGTTTAAATGAGAGGCACCAAAAATATTTTTGTTTTCTTTTTACAAATGCATATTATTTGTTCTAAATGTTTTGAATCTTTTTCTGCACTCGCTAAAACAAGACAACTCCACAAAGTCGTATATACTGTAGAAGGTAGGTTATTTGATTCATGGGTCGTCTTATACTACACCAATATGGCGCCTGGATTCCACGGCCAAAGTCACGTGATCCACACTCTAGAGGGTTTACTTGCTTTCTCTATGGTTGGCTCACATCAACAATACTTAAAAATAAACAGAAAATAACAATGTATTCATTCTTGACGAATCGAACGGCGTACGGATAAACGTACAGACCAAGAAATGAACGTATATTTAGATAGAAATATAATAATAGAATCCAATATAATAAAAGCGTTATTCTGTCCGTCATCATTGAGATTCTCTCACTTCTGACCAAACTAAAAGGGTTATCTTGATGAAACAAACATGCTCTATAGTTCGATGATAGACAATTAAAATGCATTTAAGTTAAAAAAAATTGACTTCAGGCTTGGTCAAGATAATCGATTATATGCCAAATTCTTCGCATGTTTTCAATTTAAAAACAGGCTTTTTCAGGTATCTCGACAAAATAAATAGTGAAATATAGCTTTTAATTAGCTATATTCATCGAGGTATAAATGGTATCAATCAGATGTTTTAGAATCAAAACTTATAATCATTGATAAAGTAACAATGTTAACAAAACACAGAGTGATGTGCATCGTTAATTTCTTGAGAGATGGAGTTCAAAACGATCCGAATGAAAGAGACAAGCCATTTGGAAATAAGGTGGTAGTCATTGTAACGAGTTATGATAACCTTTTACATGTTTTTGGAATTAAATATGGTAACTTTATTATAGAAAAAAATAATACTTAACACGATCAGCTCTTATTTTTGACAACTGATGGAGTTTTACACATAACGTATTAAAATTTAGTAAATAAAACTTAGATAAATAATAAAAAAAAATCATTAAATAGCAATGGTCTTTTCAAGCAAAGAGTGTTTATTAATTTTCACAATAATGATTGAAAAAAAAAACAAATGTCTTGCCGTGACCAGGATTCGAACCTGGGTTATTGCGGCCACAACGCAATGTGGTACTAACCACTATACGATCACGGCCACTTCGACATACGATTGAGGTGCTTTCAAACATCCCTTTTAACGCATCTTTTTTAAATTTCGCGACGAATTCCTTCAGTTTCTCAAGCATGACATCGCCTCCAGCGAACCGATATCTTGCATAAAAAAATTAAAAGTGACAAGAGACTCCATCTTCAGTAATCTCATTCCCAGTTCCATTTCAGTACTCATCATATCTGGTGCTCAAAAAAAATCAGCTTGCAATAAACATATACACTTAGCGCCGTTTCATTATCTCACGAAAATGGTATTTTTATACTGCTCTTAGTTGAGAACATGCTGCAATTATTCTTTGATATCTATAGCTTAAGTATTTCACTGAATGAATCTTACGAAGTAATAAGCATTAAATGCTTATTTTGTCTTTTTTTTTACATTATCCCTGAGAGTGAATGTTAAATTCTACCACTGGGAAAAAAATGAGGTAGGCTGTATCGAGACGCGGCCGCAAGTGTTTTTAACGTGAATACGTCGTATAAATTAAAACAAGAATGATTTTTACCGCCAAAGCGGATAAAGGGAGCACATCTTCGTATTATAGCATCAAACATGGATATATAGAATTAACCATAATTTTAAAACACTTTAGAGAAAATATATAAATTTGAAAACTACATTGTAAATTACTATTTAAGTAAATTAAGATATATAGAGAATTTAAACGAATAAACTTGAACTGCAAGGTTAAATGGAGAGTGAAGTTATTCTTTATATATTTGAACAAATAAAAATTCTATAATATATAGGCGTTCCCACGTAATGTTAAACGAAGTGAGCCTCAATTGCTGAAACATTATATGTAAGCATCTATTATTTTTTCATATTCAGTTACTAAAGTGTTTCTACGTTATCATCTACTATTGAAGGAAGCGATTAACTACTACTAATTAGCAATGTGTCTCAGAATTTAGTTTTAGATACTATTAAGCCTAACAGCAATATGTCCTTGATACAAATAAGCTATGGATAACAATAGGTCTAATAATTCGTAAGGAGTTGGAGATATATTACACGCTATATCTTAGCACTGAAAGTTATTCTGTCCAAGAGGAACAGCAACAGAAGTTATTGAACATGCATCAAATCATCAAATTTATGGCAACATTTTACAAAACTTTCCTAAGCAGATTAAGAAGACGATTTCAATGAGTAGCTTCTTAAAATTGGTTCTGGAAATTTTTCAAGAATCGAAAATTTTTATCGTGATTTAATTGAAATTCCAAATGAAATTATTGTCTCACCGGATACTGATATAATTTCAATAATTTTTGGAGATGATGTGCAATCACTCTCATCTGATGATTTATCAAATCGAGTAATCTTATGCTCAACAAATGTTGCTACTCTTACAATGAACAAAGAAATTACAGATCAAATGGAAAGAAGAAACTTTACATTCAAAAGTAATGACTCAGTGATAGCAGGCCCATATGATCAAATATCTAATCAAGTTACGATAGAAATGCTGAATTCATTGACTCCATCAGAAGTTCGACCACATATTCTTCACATAAAAATAGGAATAATTGCCATGCTAATAAGAAATTTGAATCAAAAAAAGTATTTTGCAATGTGGAACTCGCTTAATAGTCATATCATGTCATAGACATTTAATTCAAGCAAAAATTGTAAATGAAGCAAATAGGAATGAAATTGTTATAATTTCAAAATCGATTTGAATTCAAGTGCGATATCAATTTGCCTTTCGTACTTAAAGGACGTCAATTTCCAATTATTCCTTCTTTTGCTATGACTATAAATAAGAGTCAAAGACAATCGTTTTCTCATGTAGGTTTAATTTTAAATGAACCTGTGTTTTCTCATGGTCTACTTTATGACGCTTTATCACGTTCCAAATTTAAAAGCAGCATAAAAATTTGTATCCATGATATTCCTCAAGAACAAGGGAAATTGATCAAAAATAGTGATAGATCTTTCACTAAAAATATGATTTATCGTGATGTTTTGTAATAAAGTACAGGGTCTTTATAATTAAAGTTACATTTTGACATGGCCATAAAAAAAAACTACTGGACCAAAAACTATATTTGGTAATATTATACAAGAGGGCATGGGAAGTTCATATCCACCAAAAAAAAAATTAGTTCAAAAGGTCACCACCAGCATGGAATGGCGCTCTATGCAATATTCGTATACGAAATTAGACACGAAGACACAGGTTAACAAGTCTTTAATCGTTACTAAAGTTAGTTACATGACTAAAATTATTTTTAGTAACGATTAAAGACTTGTTAACCTGTGTCTTCTTGTCTAATTTCCTATACGAATATTGCATAGAGCGCCATTCCATGCTGGTGGTGACATTTTGAACTAATATTATTTTTGTGTGTATGAACTTCCCATGCCCTCTTGTATAACATTACCAAGTATTATTGCTTTTGGTCCGGTAGTTTTTTTTTTATGGCCATGTCAAAATGTAACTAATTATAAAGACCCTGTATGTTGTTTAAAATAAATTGATTATTTTTTTTCTGATTTAATTAAATTAGAAAAACGCACGGCAAGCGTAGCACAAATTTTCTTGCTGTATTCAACACAAAGAATTTATTCTCTATTGGAGGAATAGAGAGTAACACAATATTTAGATTTTGTCGAATATGTTAAGCAATTTCAAATCATCGATGAAAAACAAAATTAGATACTTTAGGGAGCACCCGGATTTGAACCAGGGACCTCTCGATCTGCAGTCGAATGCTCTGCCACTGAGCTATGCTCCCAATTGAAAAATACATTTCATAATGCTATAATTTATTTTTAAATTTAGCATTTGAAAGCAACCTCTTGTGACATTTTTTTTCCTAAAGATAATATTTTTTATTTTTTTTTAATTTATTTATTTAATTTTATAATTGTATTCACTTTCACTTCATAGCATGAAATGTTATTTAAAAACTCTTAAATTTTAGCAAAATTATATATTTTTAATATTAGCGCACCATCTTATTTTATAGGCATTGAATTATTTGACATGTAACTTAAAGAAATGAGTAGGAGGCAATAAAAGGAAAGCAACAGTGAAATCACATTATTCATAAAAAAGAAAATTTCTACTTACGTATCAAGAAACACTCCGTCATTGAAATTTTGAATAGAAAAAAGAAAAATAATCTGCCCCGGGTGAGGATCGAACTCACGACCTTGAGATTATGAGACTCACGCTCTACCTACTGAGCCACCGAGGCAACTGAACCTGAAAGTTTTAACCTCTGCTTAAAACAAAAAAAGTTTAGGTCTGGGGGAGGCAACTATTTCACATTTTAATTAGCTCACTAATTATCTGTTTATCTAAATACAACCTCTGACAATTAAGTTCGGTGAATGAGTTCACACAACAAAATGCAAAACAGATAGAGCCACATTTACTTTATTGTCCGTCGAAATAATCACCCTGGAAGATAATACCCTTTTGGGATAGGGTGTAAAAGTCCTGGAAGCTCCTTAGAGATGGCTTTAAGTTCACGTGTCACATTTGCTTGAATGTCTGGAATGTCCGCAAATCTGTGTCCCTTTAAGGCCCGTTTCAGGCGTGGGAACAAGAAAAACTCTGCCGGTGCCAAGTCTGGTGAATAAGGCGGATGAGCTATGGATACGACTCCTTTGTTGGCCAGAAACTGTTGCACGATTACGGCAGTGTTCCTCTTTGATCCATTATCACAGTTATGTGCGCACCCTACACATTCAACTGAAGAAACGAGCATCTGCTAAACCATTGCACGCACAAACGTGACCTGTCTGAACTTGCTTAAACAATGACTGGGGCTTGTATTCACATGCATTGTTACTCGCATAAAGATCGCACAGATTAGGGTGTGACGTCATTCACCGAACTTAATTGTCAGAGGTTGTATCTTCTGCATGATAAAAAAAGCTTGCGAACAATATTAAACCAACTTCCCGACAAATTAGAGAGATGAAAATTAGTAAACCTATAGTGATGATGGCAATGTATGATATTGAAAAGTTAATGGAAATCTTTTTCAAATAGTTCGTGTTCTAATGGTACTTAATTCATTAATACAAATGCCCCAATTGCGACAACAAACAATACGTGGCTGCCACCCACGCAACTCCGACCCCACTGGAACAATTTGGCCTAAACATAATTGTAATAAAGATCTTGCCTAGAGGAATGTGGATATTGAATTTCACTCCTTTACGTACCTAAATATGACATAGATTTTTTGTCCCCTCAGACCCCCACCCACGTAATTCCGATCTCAGTGCACCAATCAAAACCAAATACATAGTGCAGGTGGACATGCTCAGAATAAGCTACATTCCAAATTTAAATCGTTTACCTCCAAAAGTATAGAAATTTTGAAGGGGACAGCTGAGCATTATAAAACCAATAAGTAGGTCCATTCTTCCGCTACTTAATAACATAAATTATGAGCACTTGAGGAATCGTGCGTCGACAAAGCGATCGTCGCATACGCGAGCACACCTCAACAATGTATAAAACAAACAAAAAGTAACAGTGCTTTCATTCTCGATGAATCGATTGTTATAAGACATGCCTTTATATTGGTATTCTTAGGCATGGGTCACACTAGCGTAAAACGCCACGTAAATACGCCGACGTAACAACGTCGCCAAGCGCGGCACCATGTTATTTACCGGAAGTGACATCACTGGCGTCGTTACGTCGGCGTATTTTCGCGGCGTTTTACGCCAGTGTGACCCTAGCCTGACAGCGTAACGCGGCGCAATTTGTGAAGTCGTTTCGCTATTGCTTTAAACCATGGCATCACTTGAAATAGCTTCAGCATAAATGCCAACAGTAGCGGGCTTTATAACAAAGTCTGGCAATATTTTAATAGCCTGGACTTTTTTTTTATCACAAAATTAGCTAAACTTCCTCACTATTTCTACAAAGCATTCGCTATTGTACATCGCACTTTTGTCGGCCATCTTGATGGCGGGCCAATCGCTCTTCTGATTGGCTGATGTTCGGCGTAAGATCTTACGCGACGTAAAAAGTTGAACAAAATTCAACTTCGGCGTAAAGCGCGGCGCCAAGCCATTTACCGGAAGTGACATCACTGGCGTCGTTACGTCGGCGTATTTACGCGGCGTTTTACGCCAGTGTGACCCATGCCTTATAAGTAGCTTTTTGCTAAAGCTCCTAATAAACCAAAAAACTCAACTCAGTACAACAAAACCAGCATAGCATTAAAAAGTAAAATTCTGCACATATACAGTTATGGCACCATCTGTAATGATACAGTACAAAGCCATGTGGCTGTATACTAATACCCCACAAGCTTAACCTAATTAGAATATTTATTGTTGGATGGGAGTGAGGGAGGAGAGAGTCGTCACATTTTATATGTATCGCCATCCATCTATTTGCCATCACTTTTTTGGCCTGCAACGCCACGATTCACTTCGCATGTTTGTGACATTATGATAAAACTTAAAATAAATAAAAAAAATAAAATCTTGCAAACATACATAAAATCTTCTGCAGCAACAGCATCTCTTACTTATGATGCCAAACTGCTTTCACGCAATATGCAGGTTGATTCAGGCTGTGGCAGCACAGGTAGTTCTTCCAGCCAATTATGGTCAACAGGATCATTATTCTTTTCACATATGTTATGCAAAATGCAGCACGGTTTTATAATATTTGGCACTTTCAGAATGTCAACCTCTGTACGTTTTAAAATGCACCTGAATCGTGCTTTAAGCTTTCCAAATGCATTTTATATTACTCGTCTAGCTCTTGCATGCCGAGAGTTGTAATTTTTTTTTAGAATATTCGTCAGCTGCCCTTCAGGATATGGCTTTAAAAGATTTTCCATAAGTGGGAAGGCACTGTCTCCCAAAATAACAGCCGGAACATTTACGCCGTTAATTCTTTTCATTGCTGCTGACGATCTAGCTTTTAGTTCAGAAAACAACATTGATTGACGAAACATGGAGGCAGCAGCTTCAGCTGCCAATCAACGGCGGAGCTGAAGCTGCTGCCGCCATATTGTATACCTCATATATAAGCTCTATAGATATTAAATTTACCTCTAGTTTCGTAAGAGGTAGTCTTAGATTGACCTTTGGGTTTGTTTCTGTTGTATTTTTCTTTTTCGTTATGTTTAGTGCTTCATGAACCTGTACGTATTTTAAACTAATCCAACAGTTTTTAAGTTATTTTTATTGACTTTTGTTATGATACAGATTAATTTATGTTGTTTGCTCCCCAGGGGACCTAACTTGTCGGTCTTTGACCATACTTGTCCCCGGGGTGTCCTCTTTTCTTTTGTAATTTTTTCTTAAAATACATAAAAAAAATAAAAATAAAATAAAAAAATTAACTATTGTTTTTTTAATAATCTGAATAATTTGGAATCACCAAGGGGGGCGTTATCCCCGTTTAACAAAAATTTCCTGTCCTTTTTCCGAATTTCTAATGTTTCGTAAGCACCCAGTAGATTTCTGTTATTGATCTGTCGTAATAGTCTTAAATTATTCTTTGTTGTGTTATGACCGGTCTGAATCAAGTGTTTAGCTACCGATGACCTGTCGGGGCGTCCAAATCTAATATGAGCCTTGTGTTCTTTAAATCTGATCTCGATTCTTCTTCGTGAAGCACCTCTGTAGACGAGTTCACGATTGTCGCAGGTGATATCGTATATACCAGATTGTTGAATGGATGGATGTTTGTCCTTCGCGTTTCCCAATAAATCCCTGAGGGAATTGAGATTCCGGTATGCCAAATTCAAGACATAATCTTTGAGAATACCCTGTAAACCTTTAACCAAGTTGTGGTTATAGGACAAAATTATGAATCTCTTCTTTTCTACAGTATTGGTCGAGCTGGTGGAATCCTTGATAAATTTTTATAATTTTCGTTTCCTTAAGAGGTTAGCAACCAAGTCCTCTTTGAAGCCGTTCGAGATTGCTGTCTTATTAATATAGTCCATTTTTTTCATGAATCTATCTTCAGTGAGAGGGATGTTTATCGCCCTGTCGATCAGGTTTTATAATAATGGGGTTCGACTGTATATTAAGACTGTTGTGAGAATCTTAATGGGTTGACATTTTGGAGAAAATTTCCGAAACGACTTTTTTTTTTAAGGGAGGTTCTGAAATGATAAGGAGCTTATTAAAAAAAAAAAGCAAACAATTTTGACGTAGAGGCCGGAAGCTATGAATACAAAAAGTGTAAAAAAATATGTGTTGAGTTAAATATGTGTTGTACATCTGTGTAGCTCTTTTACCAGATGTGTTACGGATGCGTCATTAATATCGGACAATGAGTCTTGCACGCCCAAAACCTTTTTAAGTTACTGAAGTTAACAGATAAATTAATCAAAAATTAATAATACAATTAATTTCTATTAGTTTCTTAATTTAGAGTTTAATATTCTGTCAGTTATTATAATCTTCTTATCATTGTCATTATGACGCATTGCATGTTAAAATTACAGAATAAAAATTTAAAAAAAATTCTTACCAAGGTTAATTTTTTTTTACTTGACATATTAGTTGCTTATTAAAAACAGGTTTTGCCGACTTACGTGGCTTTAGTATTTACTTTTAAATTTTAATAAATTATTTTTCAAAGCATATGCGACCGTTAGTTTAAGTTGGCGGAATTTAACTTACATAAGTTCAGGTTGTTAAAATTTAAATTGCATAATATATCATAAAAAGCCAGCTACGGAAGGCAAACGTGAATTGAAATATTTGATACAGTTTACTCAAACGTACACACGATTTTTAAACGGCAGTCTGTTCACAACTGAAGCTATAATGATTGCGATGATTCCACCCTAACGGCCGCATATGTGCAGTGTGCAAACCTTTTGAAATGACCCTCCTAAAACGTAGTTGAACAATGAAAAAAATTAGTAAATTACTTCCTAGTGTCATAGCGTTAACCGGAGCGTTTTTATAAAACCGGATTTTTAAACAGAAAACCTATTTCTCTACCCCGAATGGGGATGCTGAGACAGAACTCATAAAAGACGGCTCCCGTACGCTTAGGGGAGGAGAAAGCCACGTTTCCTAACGCGATGCGTAAGACACGCCCTCCTACTCGCAATAATCAGGTTCGTCTTTCTGAAAAGCTGTTTCCACTTGACTCAACAGTTGGAATCGGAATACAAGGATTGAAATAGCAATTAGCTACGCTAGTTTATTTCAAGCGACTTTAGAAGAAAATTCATGTTGGGAATGCCGTGATTATTTCTTTTATACGACTATGAATGTTTCGTCTGAGCGTAGATGGATACATGCATACAACTCGCACCGTTTCTACGATGCATACAACTCGCTCCAATTACTATACGTAATCTCTCCTAGTGCCAGTGCTTCCTTCTCAAATAACGCTGATGGATATCACTTATTTGAATCAGACAAGTGAAAGGGGTTCAAAATTCAGTACTAATGTCCTGGTCAAAAATCGCCTTATCTGAAATTTCCCGGCTTAATTTCTCGCAAATGGAAGAGAAAAATTAATTGCTCACAACGTATAAAGTAAGAGAGGACTCCCTTTTCTACCCTAAAATATATCTGGAATTTCTGTCATAATTGAAATTGCATATTGTAAATCGGATATTTTAATTAGTATTTTATTGCATATTGAATAAGCGTTTTTTTTAACTTTATTAACTTAAATTCAAACACAATATTATCTTACATTTGAATTTAAAAGAATAAACTTGCCCAAGGGTGACAAAACGTCGAAGACCCGTCTGTTGTCACTCCTTTGGTAATAAAAATTAGTAAAGAAATAGAAAATTATTAAAAGGTGTGAAAGAAAAAACATTTACTTGTTAATTAATGACAAAAAATAGGTTTTTAAAAAATATAAACGAAATTGCGTAAATAAGATGAGGAGGAAGGGCGGGAATTTGGTCTAAACAAGCTTTAAAAGTGGAAAGATTTATGGTTTTTACTATTGGTAAAGATGAAGTATGCGAACTTCGTGTAGTATAGTGATGCCTTTTGGATACTAATTCATAGCTTGAAGGTGGAACAAGAGTGATAAGACGGGTTTTGAATTTCCAGAATGACTTATAACGATGTACTTACAAAGCTACGAAATAGGCTAGATATTAAAAGTAGGAAAAAGGCGAATAAAGGTCAATTGGTAAAAGGGGTGCCAGCGATAAGTATGATCCCGGGTTCGAGCTTATAAGTTATTGGTTTGGATCTATAAAATATTGTCGTTCAGCCTATTATTTTACCCAACCAAATTTAAAATCTCAGTAATCTCCAGTACTAAATAAGGCGTTCTTTGTTTATTTCAAAATATTAATCTAATAACAACTTTAGATCTTATTAAATATTTAATAAGATTTATGGAATAAATTTGCTATATTTTATGATTTTTATTTTTTTTTTTTACTTTTAAGTGCATTTTTGTCTTTTAATTATGAAATCCAGTATTCTCATGCAAAATTATTATGATGAATTCTCATTAATTTAATTATTCGAAAAACTATTTTCATAGCAAAATGATGAATGGAAAAGAAATTTCTGATACAATGCACGAAAAGAATAAATGTCCGAAAGAAAGTCAGAATACGGGACCAAAACGATGGTATCAGAGATTTAGTCGAAGGCAGCTTGTGATACTCCTTATTTGTGCTACGGCCAATATTGGTGTCGGAATGAATTACCAAATACAGCCACCTTTTTATCCTCAGCTGGTAAGTTGCATGAATAATAATTATAAATTTTTTGCATAAGCATAAATTTTAAAATACGGTAATACAATAAAGATTTTAAAAGGTGAAGCTATCTTCTCATATGACAGATTTATTTGCAAACTTTTAATACTGAATCATTTTTCTGGGATAGAAGTTCGCCAGTGTACAAATTTGCATTTGTGTACTTCTCTGAATAAGAGCTTTGTAAAATTTTCGGAATATCGTATATTGCAATAGCAAGAACTTCTGCATTTAAATTAAAAACAATCTCGATTAAAAAATTCTGCATATGATTAAAAATAAATTTAATTTCTAGAATTTCTCTTCTCATTTTCTATTTAATAAATAGTACTGTGTTAATTTGTATATCATAAATATAACCAGAAGAACGTGGTGTTAAACCGGTCTATCTATTATGTACTTTCTCAAAAAAATTTAACAATAATATCTCCTCAGCTTTCAACTCAAAAGGTCAAATGTATAGAGAGGTTAATTAATGAGTGATTTTTATTGAGATGACCACATTTCATGTACAAAATTTTAATACAGAACTTTGTATATGCCCAGTATAAAAAAGTAGAAGAAATACGAAAACAGAGTATGTTTTACATCACGTTTTATATATGGAAACGCTTCCTGAAATCTTTATTTACACATTTATGCAATAAATTGTTTTGATGCTAATAGCAACTACGTACATTTCGATCGATGAACCCTGCTGCTGCGGAAAGAATTTCGCTTATATCATTAAGATTTACTCATATAGCAAAGATTGGACAAAATACAGTGAAAACACTCGAGAAATAGACTTTCTTTGTAACGTTACCACTGAACTTCAAACTTTCTCGGTTGAGTTTATACGAGAATTCCGCTTAAAGAAAGGTTCATCTTCTCTTCTGATTTTCCTCTCCAATGAGAGTTCGATGACACCACTTTTTTTCCCTTTCTGTTGACTCTAGCATGCCGAACGACCTTGATGATCGATCCATCTCGGCATGACGCAAACAAAGTTAATTAAATCTGTAAATACCGGGTGGCGCAAAAAGGTGCTAGAAAGTTTTTGTCTATTGTGATTTAATCGTACGCTGTAAATGATTTTCCTCGTGATATTGTTCTATTGCAGTTCTGAATGGAATCATAACGTTGGAACAGCGTGTTTTTATCGTAAAGAAATTTTACGAAAATGCTGGAAGTAATGCTGTGGTGAGGTGCTTATTCAACAGAACAGCACATTAGGTTCAAGAAGAGCACCATCCGAAATGAGAATTGCACGATGAGATTATAGCATAGAAATTAGAGATTCGTACAGTCGAAAATGATGGTCTTCAGAGAGTTACCACGGAATTCAGTTCAAGGCTCTACTCACTGATTGCAGTAGATGGAAATCACTTTGTAAACTTCCTGCATTAAATTTCAGGATGTCTGTTATAGCATAAATATGATAACAAGAATCTATTACCTCATATTATGTCATAGTAGACAAACATTCTAACACATTTTTTGCGCTACCCGGTACGATGAATATCAAGCTTTGATCAAAAGACAGAAATTCTTTACAAATCTTTACTTACAATATATATTATTTCCCCTTATTTATATATTCAATATTTACTTAAGGTGTGTCCAAAAAGTGTAAAGCCCCTTGAATTTTAATAATAACCATTTAATGCCAAATCTGAATGGAAAAAAAATAAGTAAATTTCAATAATATGCCAATCATGACTACTGAAAAATAAACTAGTTACAAAAAAATCAAAGAAAAATTTGTTTTTCCTTGTCAGAAAATACAGGGTGGTCATAAATTATTAAGCACATTTTGACAGTGAATATTTTATTAACCAAGAAATGTACACACTTCTTGTGAACATCATTGAAAAGTACAACGCAAACAGTTTTTTTCCGTAATATTCCGAAGTTACAGCACTTCCACGTGTGCTCCTGCAGTGACTCGCAGAATATCTATTCGATATTCGATTTCACGCCATGTATTCCGCAGCATTTCAGGTGTCACTGTTGCAATGACGGCCACAAGCCTTTCCTTCAATTCATCAAGATCACGCACTTTGCTGGAGTACACGCGGTCCTTTACATATCCCCACAAGAAAAAATCGAGTGGTGTGCTGTCAGGAGATCGCGGAGGCCATGAAATCGGCCCCCCCGCGGCTAATCCAACGACCAGGAAATTGTTCATCCAGGTATCGCCGCACAATCCTGGTGAAAAATAACATCTGGTTGTCGTTGTTCAAGCTGCGGTATAGCATAACATTGCAGCATGTCAAGGTGCGTGATGCTATTCACCGACTGCTCTGTGAAGAAGAATGGTCCAATCACTTCATTGACAGTCAACGCGCACCACACATTGACCTTTGGACTGTCTCTAACATTTTCACGGACTTCATGAGGGTTCTCTGATCTCCAAATGCGACAGTTGTGTCTGTTCACACGCCCGGAAACATGAAATGTTGACTCATCTGAGAAAGCCACTTTATCCAAGAACGTGTTGTCCACATCAATTTTGTGCAGAATGAGCTCCGCGAATGCAAACCGTTGCGGTTTATCGTCGGGCTTTAGTTCCTGAACAATCTGAACTTTGTAGGCATACAATTTCAAACGCTTATGCATCACTTTCATCACCGTAGATCGTGGGACTCGCAATTCCAAGCTGGCACGCCGAGTTGACTTCGTAGGGCTCCGTTGGAACGCATCTCGCACCTTCTCAATGACTTCCTCACTGACGGTAGGCCTACCAGCACCTTTCTTGTGGGCTACGCTTCCAGTGTCCTTAAACTGCTGATACCACCGCTTTATGGAATCCTTTCCAGGAGCAGGTTGTCCATATTCCAAGCGGAATTGCCGTTGAACTGCTATCACGGATTTCTGCTCATGAAACCAAAGAACGCACATAGCTTTCTGCTGCACGGTCGCCATTTTCGCGTTTTGTGTTCCTACGCCAAACAGTGCTACCGCCTGGTGGTGATAGTGACACCTGACAAACTGTTTGAGTTGTACTTTTCAATGATGTTCACAAGAAGTGTGTACATTTCTTGGTTAATAAAATATTCACTGTCAAAATGTGCTTAATAATTTATGACCACCCTGTATAAAACCATCATTAGATTTTATTCTATGGCTGATGATGGAAGATTTTTAGGAAGATTCTACTTATCAGAATTCAAAAATGACCAAATTATGGCTTTAAAATCCACAGGGCAATCACCTCGATCAATTGTAGAAGCTTTAGACCAGGGCTGTCCAAGATTTCTGTCCGCGGGCAGCGCCCGTGCACGCGGGTAATTTTCTTTCCCCCCCTATTGCACACTACGTTGATCAGTTCCTTAAAGTCGAGTTGCTAATTATCAATTTGATACTGTAAAAAAAAAAACCGAGGCAGTTGATCATTTTATTTCCTTCGTTTTAATGTGACAATTTTTTCGATGTCAGGTAGAATTGTATTTTCTTTTCCCGATAGGACAAGATTGGATATTAAGCATTTAGAATCCAATCCATGTTAAATGAAAAAAAAAAACAGATTTTCCCACTCCGGTTTAAATACTGTTTCAGTGATTTTATGCTTTTCCGGAATGTGCGCCATGTTATGCGAGACGAAAAACAAGCAAGTATCAGAAACAAAAGAAATAATGCCTCATTTAACGGAGTCGCCCCCTAAAGTTCTGGCAACACTGCATAGGAAAAACTGTATCCACTCCCCTCCTGAGTTTTGGACTATCTCCTTGGCTTTGCCCGTGAGCTTTGCCCGCGAGCGACGTGCACGATTTGGACGGCCCTGCTTTAGACAGGTCGCATACGTTTATAGAAATTTACGTAAAGCTAGGGAATAGTTACGGCCAGAAAAATTCAACTAGACGATCGACAAAACTTACACCACTCCAAAAGAGAGCAATTTGTAAAGAAGCAAGTAAAAACGGTGCCTCTCTTCGTAGCCAAAAAAGCCTGAATTTAATATCTCCAAATCAACCACTACTAAGAAAATACCTGAAGTATAAAAGAAGAAAATCATGTCCTGACTTGAAAGATGCTCACAAGATCAAACGGCGTGAATTTGCAAAATGAAGATATCTTGGACACCACAATTGCAAAAACCCATATTCAGTGATGCTAACAAAATCAACTTAGATGATTGGCAGTTTCACTGGCATGATTAGAGGAGAGATGGAAGGAAGCGGTGTACTGGTGTGGGGATCGTTTGGATGGCATTCAAAATCAAATCTGTGCATGATTAGTGGATGTATAACAGCAGCCAAATATCAGGAAATGTTAGAGAACTTTCTTTTGTTGAACAAATGGGAGGACCATTCTTTGAATTCCAACAGGACAATGCCCCTATACGCACGGCAAACAGCACATATGAGTGGTTTCTGCAAAACGGGGTCCCAGTTATGGACTGGCCAGATCTCTCACTTAATTTGAATCCGCTGAAAAATATATGGGCACTTCTTATGCTGGTGGACGCCAGTTCTTAAATGTGTAAGACTGGCATTATTGAAGAATGGCACATTCTTGATATATATTACTTTAAACCCTTGTTGACACAACGCCTAATCGCATGTCTCAAGTTTTGTTGAAATTGAAAGTAAATTGGTTATTAAAATACGATGGCTTTATAAACTGCTTGACAATTGCTAAGGAACAGCAACATTTTTGTCAATAAATACTGTCCCAAGAAATAAACGTTACCTAAACTTCAATAGACGTATTACACACAAGATCAAACAGAGTATAAAAAACCGACTTTAATGAAACTTTCACTTTCGCCTAGCTATATCAGTCCATATCTTGAAAACTACTGAATCTATTTTGATGAAACTTGGATTTATCCCTAAGTTGAAATATACTTAATCCAATAAAAAGAATTATTGGAATTCGATTTCTAGTTTCTGAGAAATACGTGGACAAACATACATTGCACTTCCCGAACGTGTTGTTGGTGATAAAGAGTTCCCTTTTCACACCAGATCAGTTGATGCTCAGAATCACTCTGCATAGTGAACCCAGACTCGTCAGAGAACATCACCATGAACTACTCCTTATTGCCCCAAACACGATGCTCGTTACACCACTCTATTCTCTTCCGTCGATGGAACGGAGAGAATGGAATGCATTTGACAGGCTTCCGTGCATACTTCCCAACATCCTTCAACTGACGGGAAATGGTTCTGGCAGAAACATGAGTGCCTGTAGCAGCGGCAAAAATGCTGAAAAAGCGATGCTACGGTCCTTTGACGACCATCCCCATGCACACGTAAAGCGGATCCTCTGGTGGCAGCAGGCAGTTTTCAAATGAGAAACAACACTTTTCGCAACGCCCATTGCTCCTTAGTCACACTTTGCCCTGTCTCAAGCCGTCCACGATCGTAATCACTCAAATGACGTCTCTGCGGCATTCTGTAGACGATATGTTATAGAGAGACTGAAAATTTACAGTAATGTTCGCAAAACACCTAACACTCCACGGCTACCGATTTTCACTGAACAACAGCTCATTGGACACGTGACTTTTATTCACATTACACAAATCGAACAACAGAGTAGCAACCAATGTTTATGACGCGTCCTACATTATTTTCCAGTGCCCCTAAATAGCGGAATGCGCATGTTCCTTAGCAGTTGTCAAGCAGTGTATTTTTTGGACAATGAAAAACAAATTTTTCTTTATAATTTACTCATTTTTCTATGAAACCATGATAATTAAGCAGTCATGAATAGGATTTTATTGTAATTTATTTTCTTTTTTATTCGGATTTGGCATTAAATGATTGTTAAAATTCAAGGGGCTTTATAGTTTTTGGAGCACCTTAATTCAATTAAGAGATAGGCATGTTCATTTTTTTCAATTTTTAGTAACTGCATTGTGGACTATTAATTTTATTCTATCTTAATTAATTTTAATTCATCTTTGAACTTTTTATTAAATTTTAAAAGGCTGACAGCAAAGGAGCTTCATCTACTCTTTATGGACTTTTCATTGGTGCTTATTTCTTAACCCTTATGATAATGTGTCCTATTCTGGGCAATTATGTAAGTAAGTGTATTCATGATATTTCAATTATGACTTGCAGTTTACTTTTGATTATTCTACACTGAAGTGTCAAAGGTCATAGGAGTGTCGTATACAAATGTTCAGGTGCACAACATCGCGTAAAAGGTGTATAAATTAGCACAGCGGCATCAATTCGACTATTAATAGTCGTCTAAAACGTCTTGACGGCTACACGACGAGAAATATCAGAGTTTGAGCGCGAAATAATAGTTGGAGCTAAACGCATAGGACATTTCATTACTGAAGTCGTGGGAGCATTCAACATTCCCTGATCCACAGTGTCAAGGGTTTACAGAGAGTATCTCACTTCAGGCGTTACCTCCCACCATGAATAGCGCAATGGCCGACCATCGGAATCTGAGCAGAATGGTCCTTCGTAAAGGACACACTTCACTATAGTCCTCATCCGATAAGTTAAACCTCGACCTTGAAGATCTAGGATTATTCTTGAAGCTAAAATGGGAGGCAAGAGGATGAAAAAAAATCTGATGAAATACTAGTACTTCCCTGCACTACATCATATTTTTTTTTCATCTCTTGCCTCCCATTTTAGCTTCAAGAATAAGCCTAGACCTTCAAGGTCGAGGTTTAACTTATCTGATGAGGACTATACGTCAATTAACATCCACGTTCAATGAGAAACCTACTAGAAACGTGTCTATGAGGTCAGTGCAGCGATATTTGGCACTGATGGGATATGGCAGCAGAAAATCAGCAAGTGTTTTTACTTCCTGGTCTCGTGAACAAATTCATTGGACCTTAGATGACTGGAAACACATAGCTTCGTCCGATAAGTCAAGATTCAAGTTGGTGCAAGCTGATATAGGATTTCTATGTAGCGCATACCCCATGAGGTCATGGACCCAAGTTGTCAGGAAGGCACTGTGCAAGCTGGTGGTGGCTCCATCATGGTGTGGGGAGTCCTCTGAAAAAAATTAGACCTACCATTGATTGGATATTGTTATGTCCAGCTGTTTGGTGACCATTAGCAGCCTTTCATGAATCCTAACAACGATGAGATGTTCCAAGAGAACCATTTTACGCCATATTACTGGGCCAACAGTATTCGCGATTTGTTTGAGCATTCTGAACAATTCCAACGAATAGCTTGGCCAACCAGATAGTCAGACATTTGGCATATTATCGGACAATCCATTCGTGCACAAGAGCCTGCACCTGCAACATTCTCGCAATTAAGGGTGGCTATCTAGACTGCATGGTTGAACATCTCTGCAGAGGACTTCCGATTACTGGTAGAATATATGCCACATTGAGTTGCTGCACTCCACATTGAGTTGGAGGTCTTACACGATATTGAAAAGGTATCTCATGACTTTTGGCACTTCAGTGTATACAATTAAATAGCCATTCATAAAACATTTGTCGATAATTTTAACATTAAAATTTGTTGGTTATAAGAAATGCAATTCAGGTACTGTATTTGTCAGTTTTAAAGAACTGAGACGAAACATTTGTTTTTGATATAAGAATTTCCCTAATAACACGAATGGTAATCGGCCTCGGTGGCTCAGTGGTTGCGTGATCACCTCTGATGCCCGAGTATGCGGGTTCGATCCCGGCCGAGGACGACGAAGATTTTTCAGGGGGAAATCCTGAGATCACGCACTTCCTTCGGAAGGGAAGTAAAGCCGTTGGTCCCGTGTAGTCGTTTGCCGGCTGCACGTTAAAGAACCCTTGCGAGGCAAAATTTGCGGCTCCTATAACGTCGTCCTGAAATGACCATAGCAGTTGAAAAGGACGTTAATACCAAACAAATCAAACCAACACGAATGGTAAGTCCAAATTTTTTGGCCTATTATCTCATATAATTCCTCAGGTCAATAAAATCATTTCTGACAAACTTATGAATCGCTTCTGAGAAAAAATTTTATTGTTATATTTATTTTCAAATTGGTGTACTTTAAACATACAATGTGGAAAAAAATGCTATTTTGTGCTATGATTTGCATTTATTTGAAACGTTACAAATTTGTCACACTAGACGTTTGCGGATAAAATGGTCAACACTAATTAATTACAAAAATAAAACTTAGTCAAAATGAAAATAAAGGAATACAATACAAATTAAAAGAATAATTAAACGTATAATACATTTATTGTAGCAATTAATTATGATTTATGAAATTCAACAAAGCAATTCTTATTTTTGTCAATAAATAAGTGAACTTCACACATATTACAGAATATTGAGCGGCATCCTTTACAGTACGACATTCTACAGCGCCCTTTTTTTTCTATTAGAACTGGCAAGTGACCAACCCCATCTGTTCTGATATTTTTTTGAGGAATGGGTTTGGATGCATGGCCCGCTTTCTTCTTTTTAGCATACTCTGCCTCCGCTCCTCCAGAAGGCCTTCCTCTTTTTTCCTAGTTTGCCACGTATCTTTGTTTGCTTTGCACAGAGCTTCTGCAACAGAGGTCGTATACAAATGTTGAGGTACAAATTCAAGCTGATTCTCTGCAGAAATACCGAAGAAATTACAGTCTCTTCGATAGAGTAACCAGCTTGTTACCACAGCAATGCCCAAAACGAGGAAAATAGACGGTGGTAATACTTTCTAGACCTTATAAAAGTTCTGTATAAAGCTACCAAAGAATCGAGCATGTCAACACCACCATTTTTTTTTATTATATGCTAACACCATTAACGGACAGTTAACCTCAACTTCTTTCTTTTGTGCTTTGTCCCAACGTTTTATTTTTTTCATAGCCTTAGCTGAAGAGAAAGTTGAGGCAAGCACAACTGAGCGGTTATCATACCATTTGACAACATGGACAGTCTGGTTCTGGAAATGAGTTTCTTTTTCCTCATAGGCTCCTCTTCCTTTTGACTTGAGCTCTTTGTCATTTAGCAACTTACACCCTTGTAGCCTGTTTGTTCGCACGGTACCTAGGGAGTATATATATACTAGCAGACCCGGCAATGCTTCGCTATTGTTATGTATGAGCGTCTTCTAAAAATCAATCTTTTGGCTCTTAAAAATGTTATTATTGTATTATGTTTCACTTCTCTATAATCACCGGCCCTTTAGCTGAGTAAATTTGACGCAGGGCCGGAGATGAAAGGTGAAGAATAATGTTCACTTTTTTTGTAGATTCACATTCAGAAATTGCAGAATTTCATCAACAAAGAGTCCGAGCAACGCCGAGTATATCAGCTACTTCATAATAAATCGAAAAATAGTCATGGATACTTTAAATAAATTTTAAATCAAATAACAAAATCGATATTTTATGACCAATAACCACGTGGCCAAAATCCGACCAATCACGATCCATGTGACGTCACGCGGGTCTTCCAAGATGCTTCAATACTTGGTCAACCGGATCAAACCGACCTAACATGTGGACTTGGATTCCGGCGCCTCGAAGACGTGCGCCCATCTGTTAGGAGCCTTTTGGGTATGTACAGTTTATAACCTAAACAAACAAATCATGCGAGTCAAAAAGAAAAAAAAGAAAAAAAAAGACCAACCACATGGCCAATTTGTTTTTAATTTATGGATTATATGGCTACTTATGAAAACGTCAATCATTATAAATTATTTTTACTTCAACCTCCCCCCCTTCTCCACCTGACTTACGAAGATCAGATAATCGAGACAAAGTATCGATATCGCAACTGCAGATTTTACGTTATTCATTACATGCCTTTATAACCAAAATACTGTAATTAACCCCCCCCCCCCCATCATCCGGAGATTGGTCGCCACGAAAAGCCCTATTAGAAAATAAGATACATTATATTCCTGCGCGAAATATAATCGTAATTCCTGTTGATTGCTGTTTCACGCAATCCATTATATTCCTGTTGATGCTGTTTCACGGAATAATCGCAAAAGTTTGGATTTTATATATATAGATAATAGTAGCAAATTGGAAAATTGAGATTATGATTACAAAATGGATTACTGAACTTCCGTACATATTAAGATGAATTTAGGAGGAAAAAAAAAAAACATTTCCGAGGGCGGGATTCGAACCCGTACCTGCAAAATAATACACCAGCAACATACCGCTGTGCTACAACAATAAGCTCTAATTCGACATTAATTTTTTGGTATTTATGAAGTTTTTTCCTCTCAAAACTCATCCAGGTGAATGCAGAGCAGCTTCTTTTCAATATTCTTTTTATTTTTTGCCATATTCTTCGAAGTTCGCCAAGGGAGATGGAGAGAATGCAGACTCGATTCGATAGACACAATAATGGCGGCGAAGCGCCAGACCGACAGCAGCGAAGTCGACGCGATGACGTCATGGCGATGGTGCCTTCTGTGGCGAAACGGAATGGAAATTTTTCTTCAACACCAGAGACAAACTTTCCATCGACATTTTGGTGATCAAAAACGAAATGAAAAGGAAGTTACATTATAAAAATTTTCCGTTAGGGTTCCGTTCTGGCGTGATTCCGGGATGTGGAAACCACGCCTTACTGTTGCGGAATAAGCGCAAAAGCAAACAACGACGTCACAATTTCTAAGCAAACGTCACAATTTTTTAAGGAATGCAAAAATCCCATTGAGCTCCAGGTAAATTGAGTTTTAAAAAACATCTACAATGGAAAGGAAGAAAGAATAAATAAAATCCTTTCTTAGCGAGCACCTAGAAGCCAAGAGAAACATACTTGTCAAATTTCAAGTTTGAAGGCTTCATAGTTCTGGAGATTTCGTGATGAATGAGTGAATGAGTGAGTGAGTGGTATTTGGATTTTATAGATATAGATATATATATATATTTTTGGCAAGTTCTGCCATCAGCGGTAATGAAGAGAACCAGTTATCATAAAACAGTAGATGATTAACTTGTGGCAGAATCACATTCGCAAGCGTAATATAACTTTGAACTGGCTCCCAAATCAGGCATTCCTGGCAGTGGTTCTATTATTTCCATCATAAGAAATAATAATTGTACACAATTCCTTTTACGTCACTGAGTATACAAATTTTATATCCCCATTTATTAGGTTTATTTGGTGTGTATTGCTTCAGATTGGACATGCCTTTGAAAGTCACGATTTGTTCGTCTACATAGGCCTTCTGATCAATAGGGATGCTATTGAACTTTTCTAACAAATTCTCAATAAGAGGTCGCATTTTGAATAGCTTATCCTAGTTTGGGTCATCAGGAGCAGGCAATGCATGAATGTTGAATTGAATATTTGATTTTATTTGTTCCCAACGATCTCTGCCCATAGTGTCACTGACCTGAGGAATTCTATTTCTTGATGCCCAATACAGCTTTGTTCGTGGAACTTTTATTAGTGACATATAAAATATGATACCAAGAAACTGCTCCAGTTCAGAACTTGTGAGCTGTAGGGGTTTTGCTGGGTTGTTTTGAACAGCATACAAATTTGAATGTTGCATAATGTCTTCTAAAATTTCATCTGTAAAGAATTGCTTGAAAAATTCCACAGATACTCTAAAAGATGTGGAGTCTGGGATATGGCCTGACCATAGTAGGATGTACGAATAGTGTAATTTCCTTCCACTGTCTTCCATACAGGTTTGTTCGCAGTTCGCTGTGGATCTGTACTGACAGCAGGGGATTCATTATCGGCATCTGTAAACATAAAGAACTATTATTATTATGGCAGCAATGAATATGATAAAATAATAACCTGGTTTCAACCTGTAGAAGAAGGAAGATTTATAAAATTATAATGAAGACCTAAGACATACTCAAAATATTTAGAAAAAATGTCTACACTCACAGCAATATGCGGTTAATATGACCTGCTTGTAAGAGCCCTATGATTCTTCCAATACGACCCATTTAAGAGAGTCAATGGACACAGATGTCAGTAAGAGTTGTTTGACCCGTATTTCCGAGTCGCCATTCTCGGGTCAATTGATTCGACTGTACAAGACTTAAGACTCATTAACGGAATGTTTACTATACGCGTATATATTTATTTACACATTTTTACATACACATTTATATATTTTCACAGCAACTTACACATTTATATAGTCATATTTACACAAATTTACACACTTGTATGTACCTATTAACACAATATACACAAGTTTACACCTATTTACACAAGTTTTCACTTTTGTACACATCTGTATAGAATATTTACACAACTTTACACACATTTAAACACACGTATACAAATTTACACACGTGTATACACCTATTTACAAATGTTTACGCTTATGTACGCCTCTGTACAGCTTATTTACACAAGTTTACACATTTATACATATATATGCACAAATATACCCACGTGTATAGACAATTTACGCATCTGTACAGCTTATTTACATAAGCTTATACAAATATGTAGATAAATTTACACACGTGTATATACAATATATACAAGTTTACACACGGGTTTACACCTATTCATACAGGTTTACATACGTCTATACACCTATTTACACAAGTTTACACTTTTATACAGATCTGTGTAGCATATTTACACATTTATACACACAGGTACACAAATATACACACATGTATACACCAATTTATACCTTACACACCTTACACACCTATTTACACAAATTTACACACGTGTGTATTGATATTTACACAAGTTTACATTTGTATACTGACCTGTATTTGTATTTTATCATCTTCATAGTCAAAATTCGCCAGCAGAAAATAGAACTTCAAGCTTGTAGGCAGAAAAAAGGATTTTAATGATAAATCTGTTGCTAAATTCTAAAATAACGATGGCCCTGTTCATAGAGAAACGACAGCTCTTGAACGGTTGACAACAATAGGAAGAGAAACGATATCTTTGTAAAATGTTTAAACATCAATTTTTTTAAAGTCATTTATTTCTTGATTTAACAATACATTCAACTTCTAATGTACAATGCAATAAATTCACCATCACCTAACAGAGCTGATTTGCACAAAAATCAAGGGATTATTTTTGTTGTAACCATTACATCGTTCTCATTATAAATCTGCAAGATTCCTTTTACATTCCTAAATGAAAACTATCACGTATTGCTGAAGAGGAAGGATCATATTAGTATCCTTGGCAACCTGAAATACAGAAAGGATGAGTTTTAGATCAATGATTTACACTCCCTACAATAATTGACATAGTGACATTTTATTTTAGTTAATATCATATTCGATCTCCGTGCTGAAATTAAGTCAGCCACCCTTCTTACTTTCTATAAGGTTCCGATACACAGCTTCCGGTGTTTAGATCCATTCTTGCTGCGAGAAACTAGCCATGTTGTTAGCAGTCGATAATAATGAATACTGTTCAGTGGGAATGCATTTCAGATCACAACGAGTAAATAAAAAATAATCGTTACAATAATGAATAAGAAAACGTGTTACCAAATAAAGTTTGAACTATTAAATAAGTATAATTTACGTTAGAAAAAACTGTAACTTACTTAGATTCCTGTTTTCGTTCAATTTTTCTTGAACTGGTAAAATTTGAAGGAGCAAGAGAAACAACGTTGGAGAATGACTTATTCAACGTTGGCTTTTTGAGGGAGACTGTTCTCGCACTCAGAGTTGAAGAGACATCCCTACTGATAAAGAGTCTTTAGATAACTTGTCCCATCCATAGTCATATTAAAGAGTAGTATTAATTCTAATAATTTTGTATTATTCTTCTTACTAACACGAACAGCGAAATCGTCCAGTATCGCTATCCGCCATGTTTTCGTAACTTGATTTTGTATCTTTACCGGAAATGATTCCCATTTCCTATGATTTGGCGCGTAAAGCTGTGTATGGCGCTGTTAGATGAGTCGGGGATTCGTAAACACTTGAAGATGGATGGTACAACTTATCTACGAAGTACTGTATTCTTATAATCGAGTCAGAGAGCTATAACCTAATAAAATGAGCCCTGCGATCTGGAAATTGCTGTGAGTGTATTTATAAATTAATATTAAAGTATGCTCACATACTTTCCGTTTTAACTACACTTCTCTATACTACTTAATAGTAATTACAGCAATAATGAATTTCTTCATTTATGTGCAAAAATAAAATTGAAAAAATAGGTCTGCGTACCGTTCTCAATATACCAGCTGGGCGAACACGAACTTTCGTCTTTCCATAAAAAACAGAGATGTCCATGTTGTAAGTGACAAAAGAACGTGGTCTTATAAGCCTATAGTGACAAATTTGTTACATTAAAAAACTTGCTTGTTTCTTTATGAAAACTCAACTCAGACCTGCTTAGATCATACTCACATTTCTAAAACAATTAGTTCTTTTATATATAATTAGAGCTTTGCTGAAACTTACCTGTATAATGAGCTATAGATAATTTGAAAAGCAGCTACGATGTTCGCGTGGAGTCAATTATTGTCTAGCTCTAAAATCATAAAAATTATTTGAATTTATGACAACAGATGGCGCAACGGCCTACAACACGTTTATTCGAAGCGTTACAAATCTCTAGGAGAAAGCACCCTCCCCTTCACTGGCTGTACTATAGTGGCTAGAAGAAGCGGCACCCTCCTCTTCTTCTAGCCACAATAGCTGTACTATTTTCTACTGAAAATATTACTATAGAAAAACATCGATGTTTTGATTCGATGTTGCATCCCTATATCCTTATAGTTTAAACATTTCACTCAGGTCATCAGAAAATACGCTTTGAATCGCTGCTCATCTTACATCATGGCCTTCGAGATATTAGGCCTCTGCAAAGACCGACAAAAGACGGCGCAACACGTACGTTGTTTCTGATTCGTCGGAGGAATTCGAGAATTAGCTGCTAATTTGAAAAGGAGGCCACCTTTGAAAAATGGTCTAGGAGAACAGAAGCCCTAGAGACCAGTCATTCCGATGAATTCAAAAAGAAGCTATAATAGTAGTCTTTAAAAATCCATCTAGGTGTTATGAATGCAATTGTAAGCAGCCAATATTACTATTTCACAAACTAGGCTATATCAATAAAATGCAACAGTATGGTGAAAAATATTTTAGAGCACATATGCTTGGAAAAACGAAATTATTTATCTGTGAAGAAGCCGCTTAAAGCAATAATGCCTTACAAATCTGAATTGACAGTAAAAGTTACTACAAAGATATGTTTAAATTAGGGATTAATTAGGCAAAATGATACTGCACAAATTGGTACTGCCAAATAGGTCTTTCAAGTTGCTTAAATTTTGAAGAGCAGGTGCTTTTATTCGGCAGTCAGCTGAAGTCCGTAGATAATGTCTTAGCGAAAGATATATATTTTTAATTTGACATTGGTTAGATTGACATTTACACACAAGAAATACAAAGCATGAAACATACATCAAAAAATTGCCTTATGAACAGAAATCATAAGGCATCTCTGAAAAATCTTTTATTACAATGAATTTCGAAAATTCATTTGCATGGCCGAAATTTAATAGATCGAGGTCTCTGAGTAAGATATTTGTTCCATATTTGACATTAGGATTGCCGAACCAACGGTGAAGCAGCTTTCACAAGGATCAACACGGACGCCGCAATAACCAACCCTATTAAATCAATATATTACGAGATATGCCGGATGCAATATAGCTTAGGATTTCTGTAATCATTTTAATGACAAATATAGAAAGAGTATGGCTCACACAACAAGACTGGAACTGTTTATTGGCTAGTTGAGTATCTGCTTTGTCTCAATTTCCTTATGCAAAGTTATAAATATGATTAAGAATCCACTTGCATGGGTACTTGCTAAAAAGCACCAAGATTTACTTATGACAAGAAAATTTTCATTATCTGGCATTGATGTTCTTCTGTACTGTCTTCTGCAAGTATTGTATATGGTCTTTGAAAACCATTGACCTAATGGAGATGACTCCGCGAGCTTACTTACAATTGTTAGTATCAGGAATGCATCTGGACACGTCTTTACGGCCCTCAATGAAAAGTTATTCTAGTACAAATATAAAGGGGAAACTGTAAAAGTGTGTATAACTGTAACCAATGACAGAGGTGATCAGAATGAACATTTTCTTTTAATACAATGTGGGGTCACATATACATTGTTCAGGAGCTATCACGTTTCATGTGCAAGACACTTTATGTTAATGACAATAATACGGTTTCGTGTACATCATGTGTATCCTTTGGTTTAGACGCCAACCAAAAGAGATAACAATAGCTGTAAACATTGCGTACAATAACGACGCCAGTTCAAGTGACGGTCACCAGTGGTGCGACATAGCTGATACCGCCGACGTAAGAATTCTCGCACCTGGTGAAACATGTCTGGAGTATCTTGAATGGCACCAGCAGCAACAGAAATTCGTGCTACAAGATCATCCGCTGTGTCTCGGATACGCTGATGAAGGCGGGCGAACATACCTCTTCCTGGAATCCTGCGATTTGGAAAGCGCTCTTGCTAATCTTTGCGCAACACTATCTCTTCCACGTGCTTCTCCGTAAATCATATGCATATCCGCAAGTTCTGCCCAACTCTAATGTTCCATTTTCCGCTGGTGATTAGCAGCTATCTCAATGCAGTAACTGTAGCAATGCACGTGCAATAAACAGTGGAATCGTCTACAGGAATGTGATAATTCAAGCAATAAACATAAAACGTGATAGCTCCTGAACAATGTACTTCCGACCCCACATTGTATCAAAAGAAAATGTTCATTATGGTCACCTCTGTCATTGCTTACAGTTATACACACTTTTTCAGAATCACCCTGCATGTGTAAACGCTGCTTCAGTACAAATTAGTGGTGCGTATTAAGCCTCTTTATTTGGTTAATCTTTATTTAAATTTGATGATATGTATGAAAGCGCGCATTCAGCAACGTATGGATTAAACACTGCAATTGACAGGCAAGAATCAATCATGCCCAGAATCTCATATAAGAATTGCCTACCCATCTTTGGAGCACAGAAGTGCTTCACACAGCTAGGTACAGATGAGGTTTTGACCAAAAACGATAAATTTTATCAGCAGTGCGGAGAAAATATATGCGTTCGTTTTCTTTTAACACACTTTTGCTTTCATTAAACGTTCCACTTCTCCATTCTTACCAATCCTAATAGGACTTTCTTTTAATTCGTATGTGAAAGAAATGAGAATTCAATAGTCGTATTATAGCCGCTTCTGCCTTATAGCCTACTTATAATACCTTATCGATTTAAAACCTAATGCCATCATTAAACTACACACACGTTTCTATCAAACGAATTCTTCGAATTAATCCTGCAGAATAATTCATACATATCGAAAACAAATGTAAATCAAAACAACAAATCTTCAATAGTTCACATACATAGGCACCTACAATTAATTTATTTACAACTAGATTATTTGGTGCTTGATTTTAACTGTTGAATTTGATGCCACAGAACTGTATTAAAAATATTTTCAGATTCGCTATATCGGTCGTAAACGAATGTACGTAATATCGGTTATAGGAATTGGAGCGTGTTTAATCTTTTACGGGTAAGCAAACTCCTGTTTGAATCTTTCATTTTTTTTATAAATTTTTTTATTAAAATAGAAAAAAAAAACTTAAATCTTTATTATTTTACTAACTAGGGAACATCACGGAGTGATAATAAAATTTCTAACAGAAACTAATATAGGTAACACCTATATCCCAATAATATATCGATTATACAAAAATTACGTGCCAAAGTTCATAGTCAAAGAATATATAGGCACATTAAAGACTCATATAGGAATTTCTCGAAAAAGGGAGAATAACTTTACAACAAAAGTGCTAGAGCCACAAAAGTCAGGTCTATTAATAGGAAAGTGTCCATGCCCGTTCGAATAAAAGTATTTCCATTGCCCCTAGTGTAAGCGCTGAGAAGGTTTGAAAACTAATTTTTGAATCATGATAGATAAAAAGTTCCAATTACAAAGTTGTAGAGCGTCAGGGGTTTAGGAAAATTCCACTCTTTGCATAAAGGAAGCAAAAGCATAAAACTCGTAAAACGGGGGAGAAAGTCCATGTATGGTACCCATTCTGGACACCGTACGTTAGAAACAAACGTGCGAAGTTGCTCCTATTTCATATTTGCCACAATATAAGATTGAATAAAAGTAAACCAAACAATCACTTAAATTCAACATTTCAAGACGTTCGAAACAAAGGGAGAAAAGGATGTTTAGGTAAGTATTCAATTAGCGCATAGCTAAATAATTCAACCAGGAATAGATGAGAAAGGCCCAACGGTCCAAGCGAATATTTTTGTGGCCGAAAATACTGAAATTGACAAATCTGGTTCCTGAAAAGTGGCCAAGAAAATTATTAAAAATTAGTTCACAAAAATACAAATTCATTAGATATGCATAGTCTAAAAGTATCTATGTTTTGGCCATTTCTACTGTTTTTACCATTATTGTTAGGATTTTTAAGAATAAATTATGTATCAGAAATTACCAGAAAAATTGATGTATAGGCTGGAGGGAATGATCGGAGTGGCATTTAGCGATCGTTTTGTTTAATTTTATTCAATCTTCCAATGAGTAAATAAGAGTCATTTCGTGCGAATATTCCAAATTTATAACATCACCACGTACCCACCGGCTTGGAAATTACCTGCCTGGGAAGATCAGTTTGCGGCATCCGTATCATGTGGCCATACCAACGCAACTGAGATCTCTCAATGTGAAGATGTAGCGGCTCGGCTAAAGACTCGAGATGTAGTTGGAGTCAAAAACTGTGGACGAAATGTAGTGTTATCTTATTATTGTATTTATTGTAATTGGTCTCTGACCGTGTTGTTCCCTCTATAAATAAGACATTGTAACTTCCTTTACCTCATCTGAACAGCTCAACCCGTTCTGATCAATTCCTCTGTATACGCTGAAGAAGGTAGCGTGGCTGCCGAAATGCGCATACATCTGAATAAACAACTTTGTGGATCAGTGGTTTCCTGTCGTGATTGTTACCTAAAGACTCCCTTATAAGTAGAAGGTCCATACAGACACAAACTTGGATTTCTCCTTCGTTTTACGAGTTTTATGCTTTTGTTTTATGTATGCAAAGAGTGGATTTCGACTAAATCGGTGACGCCTTGCAACTTTGTAATTGGAACTTTTCTGTCTATCATGATTCAAAAGCTAGTTTTCGTAACTTCTCTGCTCTTACACAAGTGGCACTGGAAATATTTTTATTCGATCGAGCACAGACACTATCTTACTTCTCGTAGATAGACCTGACTTTTGGACTTCTAGTACCTTTTCTTATAAGGTTATTCGACTGCTTCGGGAATTTCCTGTACACCCAGTATATGGGTATTTAATGTGCCTATAAAATCTTTGAATATGAATCTTGGCACGTAAGTTTTTTATAATCGAAATATTATTGGATATAGGTGTTACCTATATTAGCTTCCGTTTGAGTTATCACTCTGAGAGGTTCCCTAGTAAGATCAAATATTATTCATTCAATTTAATATTTCAAACGATAATACTTTAGGTTATTGGAATTCAGTCCCGAAGGAATTGTCTTTATTATTGCGTCATTTATATTAAAAATCATTGAAGGATTAGCAGGTTCGGCTTTTTACATTGCCAATATTTCTACAATTAACCAAGAATTTCCAGAAAATGTCTCTATTGCCTTTGTAAGTTGAATTTTTATTTTTCAATTAGTTTAATGCATAATAATAATAATAATAATAATAATAATAATAATAATAATAATAATAAACTACAGAAAACATATTATCAAAGATTCGACTGACGGGTCTTGCAGGAAATGCCATATCGCAGAAGAAACCATCCAACACGTCATATCCAGTTGCAAAATACTCACACAGACAGATTATTTACACAGACATAACCAGGTAGCCAACATC
>JAHWFO010095468.1:2364711-2439612 GCA_023313115.1 Rhysida immarginata | reverse complement strand
ATAGAAACACGTCTAGCTTGAAAACAAATCTTACGAATGTTCTAAACACCTTTCACCAGCACTTATATGTAACTTCTATAACCCTTCACAATGTCGGCTTCTTATACGACTGCCTGTGTTGCATATTTCTCGACGCGAAATTGTGATAGGCTGTAACCTAACATATTTGCATACTTCCTTCTACATTTGGAGCAAATTTTAGCATCTTTAATTCAGATTGGCTTACGGAAGTTCACATTTTTTCCCCGTGCTTAACTTTTGGAAGTGAGTGTATATCTTACCACAGTACATTGAAGAAAATCTATCTTTAGAATACATACACCTACTTATTTACACTAGGGCTCTTACAGTTATATCCACACTGGGTAGGAAACCAATCCATAAAAACACATAAAAATTATACACCCAACATAAACCTAAATGGCAAAAGCGGATTGAGTTGAGATTGACGAAATCCGCAAGCACCTAGGCAGACTTACACAGTACACTAAAAACAACGCTTCATCAAAGAAGAAAAAAAGCCTCAGACAGTTATATAAGAAGATTAAAACACACACCAGAAATGAGCAGCACAATCAACACATTACAGAATATATGGACACATTAAAACAAAAGTTAGCTGCAAAAACACAACGCCTGAAGAGATACAAAACATGCACTCAGCGCAAACAGCAGAATAAGTTATTCGCAAACAATGAGAAGACATTCTATAAGCAGTTAAACAAAGATTATACACAGACACAAAACACTGGTCTGCCAACACAAACAGCACTCCAACATTATTGGTCATCTCTTTGGTCTGTCTCAGTTGAATATAATAGGGAAGCTAGCTGGATCAGGGAAGAGGAGCAATTAGCATCCACACTATCAAACATGCCTTATACTGACATAACAGCAGATGAACTCTCACAAGTCATTAAACGTACTCACAATTGGAAGGCTCCAGGTGTAGATAGGATTCAGAACTTCTGGTATAAGCGCTTCACCTGTTTGCATCTGGCCCTTGGAAAACAGATCTCCAACACCACAGACATTGCCACATTTCCTCACACAAGGAATAACATACATGATACCAAAATCACACAACACTACAGATCCCACACAATATAGATCTATCACATGCCTGTCCACACTTTACAAAATAATAACTGCCTGTATCGCAAACAAAATTTATACACACATAGACACAAACAACATTCTCGCTGAGCAACAAAAGGGATGCCGTAGAAATCACATGGGTTGTAAGGAGCAACTCCTGATAGACAGTGTGGTCCTACGGCAAACTCACAATAAACATCGACACCTCCATGCAGCCTACATTGATTACAAAAAGGCCTTTGATAGTGTCCCACACTCATGGTTTTTATATACACTACGATTATATAAAATAAACCCTACACTTATCACATTTTTAGAAAGTACAATGCTGCATTGTAGAACTACACTACACCTCACACTCAACAGTGAAACCATCACGACTGACAAAATACAGATAAACCGGGGCATCTTCCAGGGTGACTCACTGAGCCCACTCTGGTTTTATCTTGCACTAAATGCACTTTCAAACAGACTGAACAGCACAACTTACGGCTTCACAATTAAACATAATAAAAGCTGCCACTACACGCTTTCACACTTACTCTACATGGACGACATGAAAATCTACGCCTCCACACAAACACAATTGCACCAATTACTTGACATTACACAAACCTTTTCAAAAGATATACAAATGCAATTTGGGTTGGACAAGTGCAAAACCATTCACATTGAAAATGGAGTACTCAGGGAAGGGGGCTTCACATTAGATGAACCAGATCACATTGCAGCTATGGAAAATGACGATTTTACAAATATCTAGGATTTAAGCAAGCCAAGCTTCTGGAGCACAAACACATAAAGAATACACTCACTAAACAATATCTTCATAGGCTAGAGACAATACTTAAACTCATTTAAATTCCAGAAATTTAATCAAGGCCATCAATACTTATGCCACGCCAATACTCTCCTATTCCTTTGGAGTCATACAGTGGACACACACAGATCTTGAGGGACTTGAAAGGAAACAACGTAAACTGCTTACAAAGCACAGAAAGCACTATCCACACGCAGCTATTGAAAGACTCACCCTGCCTCGTTCAGAGGGAGGCAGAGGTCTTATTGACATAACAGATCTACACCAGAAACAGACTCAGTCACTCAGAGAATTCTTTTACTCTAATCAACACACACATCAGCATTAACCAAAGCAGTCTGTATGGCTCATACAAAATACACACCTCTGAATTTGAACAGCATGCAGAACACCCATAACATTACTACAAGATTGCACTAAACTTCAATCATGGCTCGGAAAGCAACTCCACGGTAGGCATCCTTCTGACCTCTAGCAGCTACACGTCGACAAAAAGTCGAACTCTTTGGGGAAACTGAAGGAACCATGATTGCCATACAAGACCAGGTCATTAACACTAAAACCTACAGGAAACAAATTATCAAAGATTCGAGTGATGGGTCTTGCAGGAAATGCCATATCGTAGAGGAAACCATCCAACACGTCATATCCAGTTGCAGACAGATTATTTACACAGACATAACCAGATAGCCAACATCATACATCAACATTTAGCTAAGATACACAAGCTCAGGGACATTCACACTCCATACTGTAAATATATCCCCGACACTGTCTTAGAGAACCCCACACATAAACTATATTTTGACAGAGCTATAATCACTGACAAAACTATCCCTCATAACAGACCAGACATTACATTAGTAGATAAGCAAAACAAAGTGACTTACATAATTGATATCTCCATCCCCAATACACACAATTTACAAAAGACATATACTGACAAAATCACTAAATATACGGATCTTGCACACGAAATAAAACGCCTTTGAGGAGTCAACAGAGTACGCATTGTTCATATCGCTCTTTCTGCCACTGGGGTTATTCCACACTCGCTACACAAAAGCCAGTCAACTCTAAATTTAAACCCACACTTATACAAAACCTTACAGAAAGCCACAATTCTAAACACCTGTCACATAGTAAGGAAATTCCTACACCCAAACATCAATACTCCCACGAGTGCATAACTTTCCCTCCCTCGCATTTGAGTCCCTTGGGCTTTGGCCCTCTTTTGGGTCCGCCTCTGGGATTGGCTTCCGGACTTGATCCGAGTTTGGCTTCCCCAAACAATGATGATAATAATAATAATTTACATTGAAATTGGGAATCTCAGAGATGAGGATTAAATGTGGAAAGAACAGGATCACATTGCCACCAGGTGACGTTTTCAAATATCTAGGATTTAAAAATAAAACAAGCATGTTTAGAACAAAAAATGAAAATCACACTCACTAAACAGTGGCCTTCATTCGTTGGAAAACTTAAAAACATTAAAACTGATAACAGAACACAAAGAGACACCTCCTATCAAAACCCTCGCTTCCTCATTCAGAGGGAGGCAGAAATCTTATTCATATATAATTACTTTACATCTCAGAATCATTCACTCAGAATTATTTTACTCTAAACAACCTGCCTCGCAACTGCACATTGCAATTAGCATGGCTGATACAAAATACATGCACTGAAATGTTAAGAGCGAATAGTCTAACAGACAATGAACCTACAACATCTACACGAGTAGCCAAAAAATTAGAGACACCCCTATTTGAAAGTAAACCATTCCGAAAGTGACGTAGGGTGGCGTAACAACGCAGAGCTGCTTATATAAGCAACGCTCAGCTTTGGACGACGAAGTTATCACAGAAGTTAATGTCAAAGTGGTTAAGACGAAAGATTTAAGTCAGTTTGAAAGAGGGATGATCGTCGGTGCAAGAAGAGCTGGTGCCAGCATCTTGAAACTACAAATCTTTTAGGATTTTCTCGCCCAACACAGTATCTGGGGTGTTGAGAGAGTGGCAGTTGAGAGAAAAAACTTCAAGCGATAAGGACTATTCTGCTCAAAAGAAGCTGGTGAACGAGAGAGGTGAAAGACGAGTAGCACGCATTGCCCGCAGCAACAGAAGGGCAACAACACGAAGGGCAAATTACAGCTGAATTCAATGCAGGTGCATCACAAAGCATATCCCAACGCACAACAAGACGGACTTTGCACAGGATGGGCTTTAGCAGCAGGGGATCATCAAGAGTGCCTTTGGTGTCACACAACAACAGGATAAGGCGCCTGTTGTGGGCTCAGGAACGACGTAATTGGTCACTTGAGGAGTGGAAAAGTGTATCCTGGTCCGATGAATCTCGTTTTCTGCTTCATCATGTAGATGGCAGGATCAAACTTTGGCACAAACATCACGAGTTCATGGACCCCTCCTGCCGAATGACAACTCTTCAGGCTGGTGGCGATGGAATTCTAGCGTGGGGAATGCTTTTCTGGAGTACAGTGGGTCCCTTGATACCTGGAGATGGTCACTTTCAATGCACCTTATCACCGTGCTTGATCGGTCACAAATTGGTTTGCTGAACATCAATCAGAGTTTAGTCTACTTCCATGGCCAGCTCGCCGGCCAGGTGGCCGAGAGGGCTAGGGCGTAAGCTTTCTAGTTCTCGAGTCCGCCTGGTCGTGGATTCGAATCCCGCCTAGGGCATGGATGTTTGTGTTTGTCCTGGGCTGCGTACAGATATAAATTGTGTAAAAGGCGCAAAATGGCCTTAGTAGTCGACGCCAAAATTTCCAATAAACCAAACCAAACTATGGCCAGCTCAGTTTCCTGGCCTCAATCCTATTGAGCGTTTGTGAGACGAACTCGAAGCTTGGAAATCCCGCCATCTATATGACCTAACTTAGAGCTGCCATTATGTCAGCATGGCGAACATTCCTCAGCAACGGTATCAGCATCTTGTTGAGACCTTCTTACTCAACCGGTTACACGTGGACTAAAAGTTTTGTTGAGTGAAACTAGAGGAACCATAATTGCCATAAAAAATTGGCCAGCAACACTAAAAGATATACAACATCAAGAAATCGACCGGTGCAATTTATAGGAAATGCCATATTACAGATGAAACCATCAAACACAGACACTATTTATACAAATATATCAGAGAACTATTTAACTTAAAGTAATCAATAAACCTCAAAAAGAACATATATAAGAAAAATATATTTGTTGAAAAGGTAGAATAATACATAAAACGTTGCCTTGAAAATATAAGCTGCTTTGATTTGCAAAAGATACAAAACAATAAGACAAAATCACTTAATATGTAGAGTACTTGTGAAATAAACAAAGGTGAATCAATATATAAGGTAAAAATAACAAGTATACTCAGATCGGTGCCCTTATTGAGAAATGTCGTGGGAAAATAACGTAGTCTAAACAGAAGGAAAATTATAATTTAAGCAATTTTCATTATTTTGTATTTTGATCTTGTTTGTGCTATTTTGTTTTACATTGTTTTTTTTTAACTAATTCGTTTATGCATTAATTCGCAGTCTCTATTAGAAACGGTCTTTGCTATTGGGATGATTATTGCACCAACCATTGGAGGAGTTCTTTTTCAGGTTAGAAGTATAGAGATCTTTCATTATTAAATGACGAATATAGAAGAAAATAAGGACGAGACCCAAAACCCTGGAATAAAAGCAAAATTGGAGACGGAATGGTTACATCCAGAAACAGCAGTTTCGGATAGAGATTATCCTTGTCAAAGTTAAAACCAAGAATAGTCTCTATCCGAAACGTCTGCTGTGTTCAGGATCTTACCACATTATGTCCAATTTTCATTTTAAATAATATAATTTTATTATATAGAGCGAGTATCAAAGTTTACCCAGTGAATTTATTAAATTAACTAATGAATGTTAGAGGCTATGCTGACTAAAATACGTTTCATCACTACGCGTCCGAATCTCAGAGATTTGACGAGACATTTGATGATAAAATCTCGGATTCATCAGTGGACTATTGATTTTGTGGATATATCTCTGAAAGGGATAACGTTGACGTCTATTTCGTTGTGAATCTAAGTTAGTGAAAAAATTTGGCGATTAGTTTAACGTATGGCTGGGCCTTATTCTGGTTGGTGCCATATGGTATCGGTGCCGTAAAGAGCACTAAGATTAATCAGCAAAAACGAAGATCTATGTGTCTTGATAGTAGGCTGCCTTAACTTCGGCATATCTGGAGATTTCGTAAACCATAAACGGAAACCAAGCAACACCTATAAATCTTTTTGGAAAGATTCCTTGTATTATTACACCATATTGGAAGGAAGGTCAAGTCACCCGGACGTTAGAATATTGGTCACGTTTTGTAGCTATCATAAACCCAGGCCTTATTTAGGGTGGCAACAAACCCCCATCGGTCACCAGCTAAATATTTTTTGGTTTGCATTCTGTGGTGTGTCGATAAGGAAGTTTATGAACGCGTGGCTTGAACCTCTTGTCAAGCCTCAGATCCTTTCGAGTTAGCTTATAGGCATATACTGTCATTTGAGATAAACCAAACTTCTTAGCGAAGGCACGTGGCGTTAGAAAGTTCTCTTACAGAACTGTCGAGTTATCGCATATCCTATCTTTCGAGATTTTGCGATAGTGCAGATAGTGCAGGGGTGCGTTAACGGTTTTTGATCGCTCCTTTTCAGTTTCACAGATTATAGAAAGAACCGTCTTCGGAGAATCATCGTTTCGCTATTTGCGACTTAAGGCGAAACCGGTTGTTTATCTTAATTAATAAATTATGTATTGTAAAGCATCTATCTCTTTTACTAAAGTAGTTCTTCTCGAAAGTGGTAGTGTAGTACACCTCCAGTAGTACACTTTCCAGGTTCCCAGTTTTACATAGAATAACTCAGCAATCAGCACTGAAGGGGGGCGTCAGTGGCTAATATTTTCTGACTCTCTTGCCATAACGCCAAATACCCTCGGTATGCCACTGCGCCTCTGGATGCTTGAGATTTGATATGAAATAATTGCATTGATGTGAAGTTTCATAACCGCACTGCCGATATGAACTATGTCCCGCATCGAGCGCCTATTTCTGAAACTAATAGGCGTACATGCGCATAAATTGGACCGATTAACAGCCTATATACTCCCCGTAAGCCTTCCAATTTGAGTGAAAATTGCTGGCATAGAAGCCGAGTTATTAGCCCATGTGTTGCGAACAAAACTTGACGTTATCACATTTCAAAGTCATATTTCTCGAAGTGTATGCCGTCTACTAAAACCTTCGAACATTTTCGTTTTATTTTGTTCTTAGAAAACGCTCCTCCAAATAGCGCATAACATTTAATTTATACCTTATATGTATTTGATATAAAGTTGATTCCAAAGAGTTTTTATGTTTGCTTTTAAATTTTGCAGAATGAATTAAAGGAAGTTTTTTTTGTTTTTTTTAGTTTCAATTAATTATAGTAGTTTTTTTTTTATTTCAGTATGGAAGTTACGTCATTCCTTTCGCAACTTTTGGAAGTTTTACGATAATTACAGGGATTGTAATGCATTTTCATCTTCCTGCGAAAGGTAAATTCCATTAAAAAGTCATTGCATTTGAAGAGTTAATGAAAAGCTGTTATAAGATTTAAGATTCTCAACTACTCCTGGTAAGGGGGTGTGTTTGTTTATTACGACTAAAGCGACGATGTCATGAAAGTGGCCAGACTGACGATATATAGTCCTGGACAAGATTATAGAACTAGCCACAATGTTAAATACTACCCTGTATGAACAAATATTTTGAATATAATACGATTAATAAATATCAGTCAGGTGTTGTCAGAAAAGAAATAATCATTGCAAACAAAGAAGAAGATAATAATCAAACTGAGGAAACTCTTCCAACATCATAATTACAAAGTAGAAACGGGAAGCAAAGAGCGGTACCAGCGAAAGGCGTGGTCCATGGTTCGAGTCCAGGTTGTAGAATTTTTCCTTCCCTTTTCTGTTTTTAATTGTAAACTAGTTAAAGATACTGAATGGTTGCTCTTTGGAACAGTTCAATAGAAATAGGTGGACGAAATTATAAGAACACTGAAACAAAACAACGAATTACGCTTCGTATTAACTAAAGCACTTATATGGAAGTAGCTAATATCTAGTTTGTTGCCATTTAAACGAATCACGTCGATGAGACGGCTGATCTTTGACGTAGCCAGGTTTTGCAGTCTTTCTAGGAGTATTTCATCCCATGCCTGTTTAATTGCACTTTTAATGTAACCTGCTTTCCGTTTGAGCATCAGCCCACAGATTCGTAATCGGCCTGATATCCGGACTAGATGCTGGCCAGTCGGTGATCACACAGTCACTCGCTAATGAATTAATGTTGACACAGTCGGTGACACAGGAAAAAGTCTAAAGACGTTATGTCCGGAGAACGTCGGGGCCATGCTATAGAACCATCTCTTCCAAAGCATCGGTTGGTTGGGAAATGTTGACTAGAGGAATTAAAGAACTGATAATGCCCAATGGGGCGGGGCACCCTCCCTGTTGATAAATTACCCATGGCTGGTACTCAGAACGCATTGAGCTTTCTCTCTCATAGACGCCATTTTCAATATTACCGATGTTAGCGACACCTATATCGCTTCCGCTCCTACCGTACTAGCAGTTTAAAAATTTTTTGAGATGGTGTCACGTGTATAAAAGATTGATAGTGTAAGAAGGTGCGAAATGAATAATAATTTTATTTTGAAGTAAAATAAACGTAATTCAATAAAAACAAGAGTACATGGCTGAACACTTAGTCAGCACAAGAAACAATAAATGTAAACAAAGAATGAAAACAACTTGACATTAAAGTGCGATTCTAAATCAACGTAGCACTTAGTTGATTGATTTTGTTTAATCGCACACATACGACACCAAACAAACTCCGACGATGAACTTGAAATTTCCACGGATCGTAACGTCGATGAAGGGTTGTGGCACATTCACCCAAAGCACCGCTAAAACACTGTTATGACGGCGTATCCACTGTGTTGCCTGGAGGGAAGACAATATTCTCCTTTCCACAATGACGGCGTTCGGCTTTACCTTCTAACGGAAAGAAACATTCATTAGCAAAAGTATTCGAGTTCCCATTGAAAATTTCCATAACACAGTTCTCATGGACAAAAGTTGAAGCAATATGCTCCACGCTTATCGGCGAATGGAGTAAATTGCGTGGTGGGTTGACCTCCTTACAAGAGTCTTCGCCGCTTCGGGATTCATGGCTTCGGTTTTCACGCATAAAAGTCTAGGAGAGTTCCACTAAGTTTGAAGCTCTCCACGAGCCGTCGTTTGAGGCCCATATCTGTAATCTATCAGGTGTCTCTCTTCCCATCCGGCTCACTTCGCTGCTGCATACAGAATCTCCTCTCGAAAATCCTCTTGCTCGTTCCTCTCCTTCGCCACCATTCGTATTCGACGGAGGGGGTGAACATGTTCCCGGCTGGAATTTCTTATTCCTGTAAATTCTGGAACCGTAACTTCGAACTCGCGACTGCCCTCTTCCGCAGTTAGAGGGAGATCATAATACAAAAAACCTATGTATATATCTGACATCAGGTAAAGATTTTTTGTTTACCCTGTACTATAAATAGCATTTGTTGAATCTAATTTAGTGTTAGTTGTAGTTTCATTCTTTGACAAAATTCGCTGATTGTCATCATTTTGAGCACTGTCCTGATTATCTATATTTAAGTTCCAAGGGTGATTCTTTAGACAGTTCGTTGGAGAAACTACTGCATCTCTAAACTTCATTTTGGTCTTAAAGATTATCAAAATTAGTTTTTGCATCCATAATTACTATTAATTAGCGGTAATTTACAATTCAAAATTACGTACGCTGGCAAATCAAATAATACTCTCCACAATGACGTCACAATCAAAAACTTGGCTAGCCTTGATGATCAAATTAACAACAATTACATAAACAATTAACAACGATAACAATAAGCAACAATACAGGCAAATAGATTTTTAATTAAAGAGATGGAGATGGGTTGTTTACCGTCAAATTTTGAAGGGATCATCAATCTCGTGTGATCGCCTTGGATTGAGAGAGGATTGATGAAGCAGATCTGTTCCATCACGGAGGCTGGAGCACGTCACAATCTTCGTTCAAAAGGATTTACCACGTAACATCAATACACGTATACTCTGTCAAGGAACCTCAACCATCTCTATTAAGTATTCTTGCAGTGTGAACTTCCTTTTTTAAGTATAAACCTTCCAGTCTACTTTTAGATTACCTTTAAGAATCCTGAGTCAGAATTTCAAAAATCTAAAATTTTTTTGCATTACACAGACAGACTCTGAAAATCACTATCGAGTAGCACAGAAATAATTCTCTTTCATGGATTTAAATAACAACAATATACAGGGTGTATCAGGTTCGATGGTCATAAAGTACCTAGCGTGATCTTTTGCATGATTACAAACTTAAAGTTCCTTATGCAAAATATTCAAAACTCAAATGTTAAGGGTCTAAACATCACGCGAAGTTTGCTGAAAACCTGTCGAAAACGTCATTTAATCTCAACAATTGCCGCCGATTTAATTGTAATCGCCCGTTTGAATTTAATGAACTGCTGGTGCGGAAAGTTCATAAATGACGTAACGACGCAATTTAAATTTTGAGTTTTCGACATTTTCGATAATGAACTTTAAGTTTGTAATCATGCAAAGGATCACGCTAGGTACTTTATGACCATCGAATCTGATACACCCTTTATATCCAAAGAGAAAGGATTTATTTCTTAGGGTGACTTGGAGCGATACAGTGAAAAGCCAAAACTAACGCATGGGCATTTCGATTTTATTTCATTCTTAGCGGCGCTAGAGAATGGGAAGAATGGGGGCAGTATGGATTTTTGGAATAGACCATCATCCCAACATTGAGGAAAATATACATGTGCACTTCCTTTTCAGTTCTGCGTGAGTTCTATCGATTGTTGGGGTACGAAGCACCTGATAAACGATTATTGAAAGGACAGAGCGCTGCTGCTTACTTAAACTGAAAGGATTTATTTATTAGGAGCTGATTATTTAGCGCGACATGTAAATTTGACATGTTCGGACTCCACGAATATTTTTTGTATGAAATGGAAAACATGTTCATCATATTCATTATATTTTAAATACAATTTAACTTTGCATTAGAGCTATAATTCCCTGACAATTTAACATATTATTAACTTAAGGTCCGATATATTGCTTTAACTGTAAACGTTTTAAGGATATTTAATTTTACATTTTAATCTGAACAAGTTGCCTTTTCAGCATGAGTCAAGTCCATAAAATGCTGTAAAAACTTTTCTAAAAAAAAGTTTTTGAAAGCTTTTTTTATTCTAAATTATGCCTTTGATTTTTAAGATAATGTTGCTGTTGTGCCTGGCGGATACACAAAGCTCTTGCGCTTTCCTGGTGTGTTAATTAACTATTATACGGTAGTCGCCGTTGCTTTTTGTTTCCAGTTTATCGCAACTGTTTTGGAATCTCATTGCAGACAGGTGAGTAAAACTTATGGATCTATTTTACGCATATACAACCTGTGACAATAAAGTTCGGTGAATGACGTCAAATTGCTAATGGTCGTAAGAGTGCGCCATCGTCGTATCCTGCCCCAGACAGGTCGAGACATGTTTAAACAAATTTGAGAGAATCAGCGCTGCGAGTGTGTTTATTGTGTTTAAACAGGACGTTGAAGAGAGAAGGCGTAGTACGCGCGGTCGAAACCCAAAATGGATCAGCGAACGAAAGAGACTCATGAAATGATGACAACAGTTTACAAAGAAAATGCTATTACTTTGAAGTGTGTTTATGAGTGGTTTAAACGGTTCCGAGGAGGCCGGAACATCGTAGAAGACGCCCCCCGAAGTGGCCAGACATCCAACGTAATGTTACGACCCAACTGAAGGCTATCCCTAAAAACGACTACGCCAGGAGTTTCCAGGACTTGTACGGCCGTTCCCAGAAGTGCATTACCATCGACGGGGATTACTTTGAGGATAGTAACTGCTGTTTCAATCTACTCTCAATATGCCATCATTCACCGAACTTTATTGTCACAGTTTGTATTAGCAGTCTTTCTATATACCAAGAGAAAAAACGCAATATTGAGGCTCAACATTTGTGAATAAAAATGCTTTGAGCATGGAAATTCTACGTCTAATTATATAATCATTTATATTAATCGCTTATTTAAGTTTAAAATCGATTACTTTAGTCTGTACACCATTCTCACAAGAGAACGTTCGGAATCGTGTAAGCGTTGCAAAACCGAACACATTAAAAAGAAGATGACTATGCACAAAATTTTACGTACAATGAGCATTACGCAACGGAGATGTTTAATTTCAAAATTTTAGGAAATAGATGAGTATACAACATTTGAAATCAACGATGATATAAAAGACGAATTAAGTGATGAAGAAAGCCCACAATCCACTCAAGAGGAAACAGCGGAGAGCCGAGATAGCAGTAGCTCCACTTATCATCCCTCGCCGGTTAAAATATCCAAGATGAAATTCCTTAAGGATATCTCGCTGATGCATACAGAATTTGGAGAAAGAAGCCTAGAGAAAAAGACGAGAACCAATGATTCTTCAATAATGATCCTGTCAACCAGAAAAAGATTCTTCCAAATTGAATATGAAGTAGGTGAACTTTGCAGAAATATAAGGAGACTCTGGCAAATTGAATATGAAGTTTTCCCTAAAGTAGATGAAGTAAAAAGCCGAGGAGGCAGAATTAATGATATGATTATTCCTTTGAGGGCTGCCGCCGTAAAAATTCGTTTAGATCCCGACAATCAGCACACCTTCAAGGCATCGGCAACGTAGGTCAGAAACTTCAATTTTAAAATTAAATCTCCGTTGAAATCAAATTTTTATTGCCATTGCACGTAAACGTTTGCGCATAATGATCGTATTTTATGCTCATATAACTGGGTTGCAAGGCCCTAACACGATTCCAAAAATTCCCTTATCAGAGTGAGAGTCAGAAAATGGAGTTTAAAGATTATGCATCATTATGTATTTAAAATTGATATAGTAGAACAAATGTAATGTTTGTTTTTCAATAAAAACCTATTAACCATATTGATGAAAACCTATTAATCATGTGGTCTTTTGTGTGCCATTATAAAACTGATCTCATTTATGTAAATGCTGCTTATTTAATGTTAACTAGGGTCTCCCATTGATCGAAATTCGATCACATTTCTGAGAAAAAAATATACGTGTTATTGTTATAGCTTCAATTTTGTTTATTAATAAACTTTGAATACAGAAAAATAGACAGCACTTAATAAATATCCAAAATGCTTCGCGTGATATTTCTGACACTCCAAATTCATTTCACCGCAATTATAACTTTGAAAATTTCTCGGAATAATATTTAAAGCACACCTAAAGGTATCTTTTAATATATCTATCGAATTATTGTCGTCATTTATATTTACGCTAAATTGTCTCTCCCTATCTTTGCGTCCCCCCCCCCCTCCGTCCAATTTTCTTCTTCGAGGAAGTTAAATTACCTTTTAAATAATAAAAAAAAAATTCATTTCAACTACATTTGAAATTACATTTGGAGTGAATGCCATTTAAATAGAGAACAAAAAAATTAACTTACCAAATTGAACGCAGCAAATTTTTCACAAAGCAATTTGAAATGAATACAACTATTCTCTCACAATTTCAAAAATGACGGGCAAGCAATGTTTTTCAAATGAACATCAACGAATCAACAATTAAAATGCTTTCAAATGAACATCAACAAATAATTTGAATTAGTTTCATATTTGATATCTAAAAAAACAAAACAATAAGAAAGGCAATGATACATGCGTTGATAAAAATGGCGCACAATTTGTTCCTTAATGTTACCTTTTTTTGAAACGCCTTTACCTGTGTTTACGTATATGCAAACAAAATACAGGGTCGGGACACATTAATATGACCACCTCCCCTCGAACATGTTGGAACGTCCCATGGTATGTAGAGTAAAAGTCATTGCATATCATTAAAAGCTGACAACAGCAGACGTGTAGTAGCGTCCGTTAACACAGCAATTGTCGCCAAGACTGTCAGATAGAACACTCTCAAGTTCCTATTCATTCCCTGTATTGGAATTTGCGTAACTACATTGGTATCCAAGATAGGAAGGTGTCCAACGATTTTTGACTCAGCCTGTATTTAAGTTCCAAGGGTGATTCTTTCGACAGTTCGTTGAGAAAACTACTGCATCTCTAAACTTCACCCTTTGGTCTAAAATGGAAGATCTTTGACTGTAGATTTGGCAAAGTTAGTTTTTGTGTCCGTAATTACTATTAGTTAGCGGTAATATACAATTAAATATTGCCTTAACCACATGCGTAGTGCCATGATACAAACATGATTTTTTAATATTCTTTTATTATTTTTTCTGTTCTTGTTTTTCGTTGGGGTTTTTCTCAATTTTTATGAATAAATTGAGTGTGTCTTTACGTACATCCGCAAAAATTGGCCTCCGTGCAACCTTGTCTGCTTTTAAGCTGCTCTAATATTCTATTTTTTGCTCTGACGATTTTTTTTATTTATTTATTTTAATTAAAGAGATAGAGTTTAATTAATAAGATGGGTTGTTTACCGTCAAATTTTGACGGGATCCAGCTAGTTTGATGTTCAATTCAAAGATTAACGATTACACAGATGCGACAATCAATGTTAAAGTAATGGAAACTTTATAGCTCACAAGTTTTTATGGAAAAAAAGTTACCAATTCTTTAAAAAAGACGCAACAAATAAGCGAAATGGGGGCCCCTCCATTCAAAAACGTTAGCTGTGCTTGACCCCACGCCGAGGCTGACGAGATTAAGAAATCCTGTAAATCTCGTCGGGCCTGTGCGACACCTAGACAGAAGGTCTGATGACGGAAACGTCATACGTTGTTACATCTCATCGGCCTCGATAACCAAACCAGACGTCATAAGCAAAGCTCTTGCGGGAGTTTTTGACAAAATTCACAATGGCTAAGGTCAAAAACTCTCACCGGTGAGACGAGTTAGTGTTTGGACGGTCATAAATCCCGGTGAGAAAACTGTGACGTCATTTTAACGCGGTCAGAAATGCCAGTTAGTGCTGCTATGCCTAACCAGTTAGTCTAAACGTCTTCACCGAGAAAAAGACGGTTAGCCCAGTGAGAAATTACGTCATCATTCTCTCACCGGTGAGGGCTTTTGACCACACCCAATGAATTTAAAAAACTTATTTTTCATAATTTGAAACATGATTTAATTTAAAAGATTATCAAATTGCTTTTGGCGGTCATGTGAATATATCACGTAAGTGTCAGCGCATTTTTTAAATATTTTTATACGCATTTTGCCCATCACATGCACTAAAACTATGTGAAGTATTATAATTTTTCTTCATAATTTATTTAAAAAATATGAATTAATCTTGGTACTCTACAACAAAAAATCTTCTGAATGAAATTGGACTAAGTTTTCCCCTTTCTTTCTTTTCTGTTAGTTCAATCTCTCACAAATTGCTCTAGGATTTATTTTCACCATCGACGGTACCACATATTTGCTATCATGTCCTGTATGGGGAACGTTGGCCAGTGATATTGTGAGTATTTTATTTAAAATTTTAAAGTTTTTTTTAAATTTACCGTTTAATATTATTCAAAATGTAGTTCTTAAGTTATTAAAGATTTTATTTGATACTTAGGCAAATATGCATCCAAATTTCCTCAGCGGTATTGGTGCAGTTCTTGTTGTCATCGGCTTTACGATCTTAGGACCAGCACCATATCTACCAATAGAACCGTAAGATAATAAAAAAAACAAGAATGGCTAATAATTATTAGTTAGAAAATTCCTTAAGTTTTAATAATGCTGACGTTTCCATTTTCCTTTTTAATACATTGATCAGATCCACCAGTAACCACAAACGTTCTTTCCGTTTTTAATTCCGGAAACAAAATGATGTACACAACAAGATTAAACAGAGTATAAAAAAACCGACTTTAATGAAACTTTCACTATCGCCTAGCTATATCAGTCCATATCTTGAAAACGACTGAACCGATTTTGATGAAACTTGGATTTATCCCTACGTTGAAAGATACTTAATCCAATAAAAAAAAGAATATTGCAATTCGATTTCTAGTTTCTGAGAAATACGTGGACAAACATACATACATACACACGCTCATGAAATTTGGCATACTTGTTTAGAAGCTCACATAGACTAACATATATGAATATTGTGCAATTCCAACAATATTACATACATACGCATCGAATTGGTAACCTCCTTTTATGGAAATCGGTTAAAATGTAGCGAATCGCTAGTTCCCAAAGTAATCCCCATTGGCATCTAGCAACTTTTGCCAACGTGTCTCCAGTTGATCAATTCCCTGGCTGTAAAACTTGCCGGTCTTGGACTCAAAGAAATCCGTGAGTGCCTTTCGCAGGCCTGTATCATTGGTGTAGGATTTTCCACGAAGATGGTTGTCCAGAGAATGAAAAAGGTTATAATCCGTTGGAACAAGATCTGGTGAGTAAGCTGGATGACACAAAGTTTCCCAGCCTAGCCGCTCTATGGTTTCCCTAGCCATCCGCGCGACATGTGGCCGGGCATTTATGTCATGAAGGAAGAATACCCCTTTGCGATTCACCAATGCTGGCTCCTTCTGCTGCGATGCCTGTTGCACATGTTACAACTGCTGGGAGTACAGGTCCCCAGTGATGGTTTGGCCAGTTGATAGCAGCTCGTAGTGAACCATTTGGCGTCTAGTCCATCAGACACAGAGCATGATCTTGCGTGGGTGTAGGGGTGGCTTTGAGGTGTGAGGTACGGTGCCCCGGGGTGACAACCAATGTTTGGAACGCTTAGGAGTGTCATACAGGACCCATTTTCCGTCACTGGTAAGTATTCGATTAAATAACTTATTCGGCATCGACGCTTGTTTCTCCAATATGAATGCAATCTATCATAGAAGCACCATTGATGTTTCCATATCCGACCATTTTCCAATGCTAATACTCTTCGATATCTCAGTTCCTCACTATACTATTAGGCCCCGTCATAAACGTATAATTTCCCCTAACAGAATTGCAATCCTTAGTTCTTATTTTCAGTTAACCGAGTGGGCAACAATGTTTACTAACTGTGATGATACTAACATGCTATTGATATCTTCCTTTCACACCTGAATCATGGATTTGACCGTTAACGACATGCACTATCGAATCACGTAAACCCGCCCTTAAACCTTGGATTACACCTTTGATCGTCATGCTTATTAAAAAGAAACATGTCTATTATCGTAAATCACGACATAACCCTTCTTAAGTTAATATCAAAAAGTTCAAGAATTTTTCTAATTCTCTTAGAAAAAAAATCAAGGACGCCATTACCACATATTTTAGAATTTATTTGCAAATTTACATTCTACTAAAGACTAATGGAAACTACTGTAAAATATAGCCGTGGCACCATTTCTTCTCCGCTACCATTTACGCGTAATGACCAATTTTCTCCTTCTCTATTCATTGATTTCTTACATGTTTTGTTGCCTCCTACTAAAGATCTTCCGAATTCTAATATTACAAACTATATCCTCTCTTTTGTAGAAATAATAATATTCCTGGTTTTTTTTATTTATTTTGGTTTTCCAACATCTATGGATGAGGTCTGTAATGTTATTTCCCACTTAAAGTCCTCTCCTATATCTGATCCTTTAGACCTTTCTTCTGAGGTGATTAATTCTTTACGCAATTCATTAGCTTATCCTCTCGCACTAATTTTCAACCATTCTTGAACAACTGGTATCTTCCCTTCCCCTCTTAAGCTTGCCAGAGTCACTCCTAACTATAAAAAGGGCGATCACACCGCATTTGTAAACTATCGGCCGATAACTACCCTTCCTGTCTTTGCAAAGATTTTTGAAAAACTCTTTTTTTCACGGTTATCGCAGTTCGTTTCTGATTACAATCTCATCTCCCCAATTCAACATGGTTTCACCCCTAAAAAAGTGTTGAGTCAGTGTGTTATGAATTTTTGGAGTATACTTCATCTGAAATGGCCGCTAACAATTATGTAGCTACCGCTTTCATCGACTACACCAAGGCGTTCGACTCACTGCCCATAAACCCCTTACTGTAAAAACTAACTAACTACAACGTTACTAAGTCTTCCTTGGCTCGCGAGTTTTCTATCAAATCGATCCTACTTTTTAACTTTTAATGGCATTTCCTCATCGTTACTAATTAGAAATCTAGCAGTCCCACAAGGATCAATTCTATCACCTTTACTTTTTAACTTATTCATAAACGATATCTCCGCTGTCTTTCTACTATCCCATTTTCTAAAGCTATTCTTTACGTTGATGATTTGACTTTTATCACTGCCAATTCTGATGTTACTTGTTTATTAATGGCATGAACACATTAAGTAAACTAAGGTAATGACGATTTTTCAACGCAATAAGCGCAACGTACCTGATGTATTAATGTCTTATCATGATAATAAGCTCGTATCAACTTTTACTTCATTTAAATATCTTGGTTTAACCGTCATCCACGATTTATCGTGGGATTGCCATATTGACACTCTACTTAATAAACTCAACCGCAAGCAAGGCTTGATCTTCAGACTTCAATACCTGCCACCAAATATTTTCAGCTTACTTTACCAAACCTGGATGTACTCCTCAATCTGTTTCTGTGTCGTTTTCTGGGGATCTGCCACCTCGATAAATTTAACTCGAATTTTTAAATTACAGAAATGGTTCATTCGAACTCTTTTGGCTCTTCCTAAATTTTCCCCTGCATCTTACTATTTTGGTAAACTTCAAATCCCGACAAATATATCAATTATTTGTCATCCAAGCTTGTTCATTTATATTCAAAGTTTTAAATTCTTTTATTAGTAGTGTCTACCCCCATAACAGTATTACATAATTCAGACGCACATAATCACTCTACGAGATCCGCCAATGACTTACGTCTGCAAGGCATAATTACCGTTGGCGTTGCGTTTCTTTCGCGGGGATTCAATGCTGGGCTCGACTCCTCCCTGAACTACGTTCTATCAGTTCTTATGCCCTATTTCGGAGAGAACTAAAAAACTTTTGCTATTTACATATTGCTCCATCCTGATTTACTAACAATCTATATATCCTTAATATTATTAAGATTAGCTTTTAGTGACTAAAGTATTTATAAATGTCTGTTATGATTGCAGATCTAGTTATCCGAACTATGTAACTGTGATGATCTGGTTATACTGTTACTTGATCTACACTGAGTGGCCAAATTATTATGACCACCCCTTTAATACAGTGTTGGGCCACCTTTCGCTCTTATTACTGCTTGCATTCTTTGGGGCATGGATTTTATGAGATGTTGGTAGGTTGTAAGAGGAATTTGAGACCAATTCTGAAGAACTGCACCTTCCAATTCCTGCAGATTTGATGGTGCTGAATCTCGCTGCCCGATGGCCCGTTCGGTCTCATCCCACAAATTCTCAATGGGATTGAGATCTGGCGATTGTGCAGGCCTACGAAGCAAGGTTAACTCTCCGGCATGTTCTTCGAACCATTTGAGGACGATGCCAGCCTTATGACAAGGAGCACTGTCCTGCTGGAAGTATCCATTCCCGTCAGAGTACACCATTAACATAACGGGATGTACTTGATCTGCGACAATACTTAAATAATCTTGGGCACGCACACGTCCGTGCAGAGAAATCAAAGGACCCAAACAATGCCAAGAAAACATCCCCCAAACCATAATACTGCCGCCACCAGCTTGAAGGTTGGGTCCATGCTTTCGTGTTGTTTTCTCCATATTCTAACCCTGCCATCTACATGATGCATTTGAAATCGCGACTCATCGGACCACATGACTCTTTCCCAGTCATCTACTGTCCAATCCTTGTGCTCCTTGGCGAACTGGAGATGTCTGCTCTTGTTCAAGGCTGACAGTAGAGGCTTTCGAACTTGTCGTCGGCTTCCATAGCCTAAACGGTGCAATGAGCGGCGAACAGGTCATTCAGAGACGGTCACAGTTTGTCCTTGATTAAGATTTGCCGCTATTTGACGCACTGTTGCTCTTCTGTCGCCCTGGACAACTCTGGCCAATCTCCTTTCAGCTCGAGCATTGAGGAGCCTGTGACGACCACACGCTTGACGTTGTGAGCCGGATTTTTGTTTGGTAGTCCACTCTCTGTAAACATTAATAACTGCTGCTCTTGAACACTTCACAAGTTCAGCTGTTTTGCCGATACTGGTTCCGGCACTGCGCGCGCCGACGATCATCCCGCGTTCAAACTCAGTTAAATCACGTTTTTTACCCATATCGTCGCAAAAAACAGTGCAACTGATGGTTCACCTCACCTGCATTCCCTTTTTAGAGCTATCTAGCCCTCTAGCGGCAGCGCTGTGACGCAAGAGCTCATTTGTCTAAAACTGTCAGGTGGTCATAATAATTTGGCCACTCAGTGTATAAGTTTACCCATTGTATAGGGTTTACGATTGTTCCTTATTTATGGTTCTTTAAAAGGTTTTTAAAATTCGTGAACAGCTTTGATAAATTTGAACTGTTTGGATACGAGAATTGTCAACAATTTATTGTTATTTAGTTTGAGGCCACTAGTTTGCTGATATGCTGTTATTTCTATTATCTTTTATTTTACAGATCAGTTGTCGACACTCCATTTGTAGTGTTATGTTAAATATTACTTATTCAATATGTTGTTCGTTGGTCCCCATCTGTTTATCATGTTTTTATAGTTTTTTTGATTTTCTTTTATTTTGTCTTTATTTCTGTTTTTCTGGGTACTGACTGTAATTTGGTAATTTTTGTACTGATATTATATTGTGCCCACAGGGACCTAACTCGTCGGTCTTCGACTATACTGGCCCCTATTGGGCACTTCTGTATTTTCCTCCTATCGTTAAACGTTAAATATGGGTGCGTTACGATGTCGAGAAAGCAACGACATGCAGGCTATCACTCCTTGATTCTTGTTGGATCCCGACGGTGTGTGGGGTACCCATTTGCTCAACTTGTAGATCTTTCCTAGGCTGTATAGGTGACGTTTAACTGTTTCATCAGAAACCTGATACCGTCTGACAAGTTCACCACATGTTAAACTGCTGTCCTCCTCTATGGCCGTTTTCAGGGCCTGGTCATCTAAGGCTTGTGGTCGACCTCTGTGGGGTTCTTCAGAAATGAGGAAATTCTCCCGACTTGAATTTCTGAAATCAATGCCGTTCATTCACAGCATCATTCTCAAACGCAAGACACATTCGGCGACTTGATGCTGCTGCCTACAAGCCCATCTTGAAGTCATAATGCAAACAACACCAAACCATCTCCTCCGATACCTCCATTTGTCTTCACTTTTGCACGAGGTGTGATTGATGTGAATGCCCAACAGCCCTGTATTTATACAGGCTAACCTTCCTGCTCCCCCCTGACAGATTTTTGGACCACACTGTGCACTCATTTGCATACCTTCTGTCACTTCCTTTTATGACAACATAAAAACGGTAAGAACTTTTGTGGTTACCTGGTATATTAGAATATAACTTTGTTGTTTGGTCTCCTTATCATGTTAAAATGCAATTGTGTTTAGAAAAAGTACAGCCAGATTTCTTACGTACACTTTTTAGACTTTTTAATCCTACTTTTTTTAATAGTAACAGATATGTGTCTTCTACTTATCTCCGAAAAGTTTTTAAATGTTATAAACTAATAAAATCTTGTACTAGTAATGAAGCAGAAATACATTTATACGTCTATTAAAAAGAAATTAATCCCCCCTCCCCCCGCCTCCCGAATAGGATAAGGCAAGTCATCTAATTTTACCCCTTCATCTGCACTTTTACCTCTCCCCAAGTTTTTTTTAATCAATAAATTGATTTTCTCGAACGTAATATGTAAAAAACCTCGTATTGGTTCTCCTTTCTCATCATTTCCGAACGTATGATATATCACATGCCAGATGTTGCCATAGTTCTAAGGACCAAGTGACTGCCACCCCCCGCAAATCCGATCCACTGGAATAATTGGGCCTAAACTTCATACTGGAACATACTGGAACATACTGGAACTTCATACTGGAACATAATGTAGATCTTGCCTAGAGGAATCTGGATACTGGATTTTACGCCTTTACGTACCTAAATACCACATAGATATGTTGCCCTCTCTGAATCCCACCCCCGTAATTCCGACCCCCGTATACCAATCAAAACCAAACTAAATAGAGCAGATGGACATGCCCATAGTAAGTTACATTCCGAATTTCAACCTTCTACTAAGAATACTTTGTGTGGTCTTAGTCACAAAATGTGTGTTGACTAGTGTAAGTAGCTCCATTCTTATTCTACTTATGAGGGTCATCGAGTCTTCATCATTCAATGTAATGAAATCCATAAATTCATCTAAAAATCTTTGAAATTTAAATTCATGGGGGAATATAAATCGCCCATAACTGAACGTTGGAACGTTTTTTATTGCCGCCGCCCATAGATAAACCTAGAAAACGTACGCCAACAACAATAATCGCTGCTACCGAGGACACGAAATTCAACCTTGAGACACGCATCCAATCAGGAGTAGCGATAAGTACGCCGCCTCCTCGTGCTGTCGTGGTTCCATCATCACGAAAAGCGGAGAAAGAATCGCCGAATAGCATAAAATCCGATATGGACGAGTCAAGCAAAGTTTCGGTTAAAGAATAAATGTAATTATTGTTGTATGCAGTAAATTGAAAGACCTCCTGTATTTTCGTTCTTAATCCCTTCACGTTTTGATGTATGATGCTCATCCCCATCATTCTGACAATTGCGGAGTCTCCTCCGTGACTATGACTTGCTCATCATGTAATATACCGAAAAAATCACTGACCAAAGTTCCAGAAGGCCAACTACTAGATTGAAAAATCCTATCATAGTCCTCACAGAGGACTGATAGGAAAAAAGAAGAATAAGTGCTATATTTTTCTTTAATTTACAAATTTTAATAATTTTATTTTATCCTAATATCGAATTCACGTGATCTTCCACTTATGTCACATTTAATCCAGAGTTTAATCCTGATATAAAAATATTTTTCGTTTTTCTTCTTGGAGCTGCACTCATGGCTTTAACAGTAGAGGAAGAGCCAAAAGCATCTCCAATAATGATCCTCTTCTTTTGTTTCATAAGAGTTAAATTATTCTGACAATCTATTAAAGGTTGCTCCGGTAACCTCTTAGAGGAGGGATAACCCTTAGCGTCCTCTGACGAGATCATATTGAAGCTATGCCTATTTACTGGCTCAAAATTTGATTTTCCTCTAACGTTTGTTATTGCATTTCGATCGGTTAATTTTATCGTGAACGAATCAATCAGCTTATCTATTTTATTTCGAAGCATAAGGTTTTTGATTCATTAGTTATTGATTAGCTGTTACTAAGCTATTCACAGAGCCAATCAAGTTCTTAATAGCGGAAATCAAAGATGGCTGCCCCGATCCGAAAGACTGATTCAATAAATCTTCGCAGTTTAACTAACTCATAGAAGAAGATAAAACCGTGTCAGCGCAGTTCGCACCTCTCGAATTCACTAATCACTCCTGAGTACCATCAACATACGAATGTGAAGAACAAAATTTACAAAACCATTCGTCTTTAATCATCATAATATCGTCGGGCTTAACTCCGACACAACTTGCATGAAAGAGACGGCTGCATCCATCGTTCGAACAACGAATTTTAAGCTGCCGACCTCCTACATTTTTAATACATACTGCACAGCTACCTGCGTTACCTTGTTTTCGTTTGCCCTGTTTTCCATTGTCTTGCTTTCCCATTCTTCTTAGTCATATTTACGGAGAGCAGAGGAGGAGGTCCTGCTCCTCCTGTGAGCCCTAGCGAATGAATAATATTGAATAATAATAATAATAATAATAATAATAATAATAATAATAATAATAATAATGAATTATTACAGTATTTAATATAAAAGCTTTAATTCTTAAAATAAACATAATATTCTTTTTCAGAACGGTTTGGATGACAGTTCTTGGCTTAATTCTTTATGGCATAGGAACAACGCCACAATATTTAATGCCAGTAATAGGAATGAGGATGGAAGTACTGTAAGTATTATTTGCTTTATTCTTTATTTGTCATTACAGAATAAGTATACAATATTATACCATCAAAATATTATTATATTAAATTCTAAACTCCTCCTCCGACGTCTGGCGCTACTGTGCGGACTTTTTCACATGTCATATAATCCCAGGAAAACTCCGTGGTCAGTATAAGACGCGGCTCGTGGTTCATTCACGACGGTTTCCTGCAGCAATAAAGTGAGCGTTGTGTGACGTTATGATGAATAAGCCATGAAATGGATCAAGTCGGACGTGGAGCACCATAAACTAGGCATTCCGCAACTGAAACTGTACAGACGATCCGCCACGTATATGAGCCCTGTTATTATAGAGTTTACGGCAGTGAATTTTCCCTTACGTTATATAGTCTCGTTAGAGTTATGCATAAGGTAAGGTTTTGTTCCAAACAAACTGTTGCGGTATGCAAACCTTACATTATATTATAAATTGGTCACATGATAAGGTCGGAGAAAATCTCTTCAGAGATGATGTTTGATTATTTGTCCACGGCTCTTAATTAACTCTGCATTTGTCAATCTAAATCTCTTTTGCCTTGGTGGCATTTGAGCAAACCATAATGTTTAGATTTGTAACGAAAGTCTCTGGTACACTTGGCAAAATCGGCGACAATCTCCTCTGGCCGCCATTTGCAAGTGACTTCAAATTTTTCATTGGTTCCCTTATTTTTATAACTAACGTAGATTTCGTTGCCCTTATGACTTTCCCGGTGTAATATTGGCCATAACGCCGCATTTTATAGGGAAAAGTCGCTGCTGCAAACACTTTATTGTCCTCAGGTATTAGCAGTATAATGGTATATCAAAAACAAGATTATGTGAATATATTTTTTTGCTTTAGCAAATGTCACAATATTATGTAAGCCGAAAGAAATATGAGGTAAGTTTCGGGAAATATACTATTTTGATAGTAACTTATATAATCAAAATTAGTTGATGTTCATCAAAAACAAATGTTTTTGTTCAGAAAAATGCTGTTCAAATACAGATTTTTTTTAGAATATAGTAAAGATTTCCTTTTTAATATGCGATTTATACAAGGTTATCAAAAAGATGGTGCAGATTTCAAATATTTATTTCAAATCAACTCTAAAATATATAAATATACTCCTCTTATTAATAAATAGAGAAAGGTTCAAAGTTGTTAAAGCTCATTTAGAAATTCCATTCAATGATACACAGCGGGGTTTCCGCCGTTTCCTATTTATTCGAAAATGGGGACGCCACAAGAGAAGTCGTTTTTGGTGCTGCAGTTTGCGAAGTATGAACTCTCTTCTACGATCTTTCATGCTTTTAGTAATTGTGCTTATATTAAGGTAGCTTTATCTTAAATCGACCGAGGAATTTACTTTCTACTTGAACAGTTGATTCACACTGAAGTCTTAAAAGTCATCGGATAACCATTTTATTTCGTGTAGGACCTCCTCTTGCCTGGCGAAAAACAGCAACTCGACGTGGCATGGACTCTACCAGTCGGTGGAAGAGATGTTCAGCTATTAGGCTTGCCTATCCTCTCGGATTTCCTGGGAATCTCCCGGAATGAGAGACAATCTCCCGTCTCCCGGGCAACCCCTGCCCGGGAGGTAGAAATCTTTCGGAATTGCATTTCAAAATTGACAACAACGTGAAATAAATTAAAGTTTGATATATACTGGCTGGCCAAAAAAAAGTCACAATGTCAATTTACACATACAAATTCTGAAATGGGAAAGAAAGCTGACGTAGGTAGAAAAGTTACATGTTAGCGCACACGACAACCTTCAAATAGTGAAGAAGCAGTGTGCAACTAATCATTTGAAATCAACCATGTCTAACGAAGTAACACGCGGTCGCGCAAAAGATGCTTCGGAGTTCAAGAAAGGCCAAATTATTGGACTGACCAAGGGCTGAAATCCTCCAAGCAGATTGTTGAAACCACCGGCATCGGATTGCGAACCGTCCAGCGTATTACTAAATCGCGGAAAGAAATGGGGGAACAAACATCCTTGCGGAAAAAGGTGTGGTCAAAAACGATCCTCAACAATCGTGATCGCAGATCATTAAAACGACTGGTAAAATGTAATCGTAAAAAAAACAGCCTAGAACTTACAGAAAACCGATTCAAAACCATTTCCACCCCGACAATAAGACGAGAACTACGAGGCTTAAACAGTTGTGTTGCGACAAGAAAGCCTTTAGTTACTGCGACTAATCGGAAAAAGAGACTGCAATTTGCAAGGAGTACAAAAATTGGACCCTGAGCAATGGCGGAAGATTATGTGGTCCAATGAAAGTCGATTAACGCTCTTCCAACATGATGGTCGCATCAGAGTTAGAAAGGAAGCGCATGAAGCAATGGACCAGTCATGTACCGTGCCCACTGTTCAAGCCTCTGGAGGAAGTATTATGATCTGGGGTTGCTTCTGCTGGGCCGGACTAAGCTCAGTAACATTGTACAGCAATAAAATGAAGTCTCCAGAGGTAGAAATCTGAGTTTATTGAGTGACCATCATCTACCCTCAGTGCAGTATTTCTTTCCCGAAGGTGATAACAATGAAACTTATAATATTGATTGTAAAACTCTATAATAAAGCATTGGTGCTTGCGTAGTAGTCGACTGATAACCATTTTACTCCTTACAAAATAACAATGATAAAAATGTTAATGGAATCTTTGGAAATTGTAAACGATAACTTGCAGATTGTATTTTTAGAATTCTTTATCACTAATCTCTAAACCCTTCTTTATCACCAGCCTTATTTATCACACGATCCTTTGACGTTTTGCAACCTTTTGCACCATCAGATTGGAACATATAAATTTGTTCTGGTAATTAGCGCATGATAATAAAGTCCGGTCTCATTTGCGTTGTACACATTCTCTGGAGAAAACTCTGAACAAATTTGGGACCATTCGTTAATTAACCAATTTCCTGCAGCTGAAACATTTGCTTCCGTCTGTTCGCCGCAATCTTGTAAACGATATTCTCACGTTTTTTCCAGTCTGTCGCAACAAATTTGTCTTTTCCATTTTGGTCGCAAGTTCTTCAGCTTTCTGAACGTCCATAAACCACATTTTCAACGCCTTTCCACCTGTTGATCCTTTCGATTTCTAAGGCTATGCACGACAGCATCTCAATTGCACAACCATTTTTCAAAATTTTGGAAAGGAGAGGTTGGGAAATTTTCAATTGAACTGCTGCATTTCTTTGATTCATTTTTCAGAAGTTTATCAAACCTCCGTATTATGTCTGCTTTATCCTTTAGAGTAAGGTCATTTCGTCGTTTAACTGGTTGGACAGTTGTGGACAAAAGAAAGGAAAGGAATGAGGACTGAGCTTTTAAGAGCTGAGCTGCAAGTATGCTATAATCTTCTTCTAAAATGTAACGAATTTCGTGCCTTCGCACCACAAAATGTACAGCTGTTACATGGCCAGAAGTGAGGCAAAGTGCAAGTTTCAAAAAAGTATTCAGCGAGAACAGCAATAACAGTTAAGTTATTTCGATTGCCGAAAAGTGAAGTTATTATATTCATATCTGTTAACATCAATCACTTATTAACATTTTATATATCTACTCCGTCATTTTCCTGAAGTTGTTCAAAATGACATAAAGCTCAAATTACGTTTTGTTTATTTATTAATGATTTTCTAAAACAGCGTCATTAATACCCATATTACTCATATTAGCACAATCAGCCCTTTAAAAATCCATTTCATGTTTCAAGCTAAGGTAAAAGACTAAACTGTAAGGTTTGTTATAAATGACTGTAATTAATGACCTATTTGTCTATTACTGTTGTAGGCCTACAATAATCTTTTTTTATAGTCAATTTGGTCATTAAACATTAATTCTGGATGCAGGTTTCTTGACTTTGTACAAATGGTCAGAAAAAAATTTTCAAACTCAATAATTGGCACACAATGTAGATAAAAATATTCTGTTTGGAGAAAAAACGATTGAAATGACGTCGGCTTTTTTCCAGGGAAAAAAGTTCATGCTAGAATTGTTCGGTATTTGACCATCAGTTTAAGCAAATTTTTAGACTGTATAAAAAGAGTAGCGCTTGCTGCAAACGCTACTTCGGAAGGACGGCACATTGAACATTTGTAAGCCGATATTAATCAGGCATCTTACCAGTTGAAAATTTACATAGACTAATATCTGTAACTGACAACATCTAACTGGAACAAACACGAACGGATTTGCCAGTCTGAGAGTTGGCAAGCCTATCAGCTATACAGTCCTCTGAAGAGATGTTCAGCTGTGCAGTCTCGATAGCCGCCCATAATTGCGTGAGTGTTGCAGGTGCAGGCTCTTGTGCACGAATGGAACGTTCTAGTCTAGTCAAGTTTCAGAAAATCGAAATTTAAGAAGCGTTTCATATTACTTTTGGGCAAAAGGTTTTTTTCCCCCATTTCGACCCCGTTGAATCTGAAACTGTCGATTGCCCAAGCGAAATCGCAACCGGAAGTGAGATATCCAAGATGGCGGCAAAAACTGCGCCGAAACCAGAGACAAATGAAAATAAGAGACTGGCAGTGACCTCCCCTCTAGTGGTGCCTTCGCGCCGCCATGCCGGGATTGGCAAGAAACAGCTGATCGCCGTAGGCAATGCATGTGAATCAATCGCAAACATTTATTTTTTTCTAATATCTACCTAAGATATCTCGATGAATTTATTATGGAACCACCAGAAAAACTTGCTCTATTAAACAAAAAAATAATCATTTAAATTGGCCCATCTGATAAAAAGTTATTTGATGATAAATAAAGTTATTTTTAAACATAAATTAAAAAAAAAAAGTAGTTTAAATGAAAAAGGAGGAAGATATTATATTAAACCAATTAACTAGGAAAATTCTCCTCTATAAATTATAATTTTAAAGTAAATAAAATAAAATATACAGATTATATCAAATTACCTTTGATATGGAGTAAAATAATAACTCACCGGACCATATTAAGGTTACTTTCTCTTGTCTCTCTTCTTATTTCGTTCTGTATCTGTTTTTTTTTTTTTTTGTTGTTGTTGTTGTTTTTTGTTTTTTTTTTATAATTTATATTAAAAAGCAATTAATATACGAAAATTCTCCTTTATAAATTCCTTTATTTAAGGTAAATAAAATAAACCTTTATTTAAGGTAAATAAAATAAAATATACATATCAACAATAATTTGGATTATAATTAATGAACTGTATATTTTATTTTAGTTTATTTACTTTAAAATTATAATTTATAAATGAGAATTTTCGTAAATTAATTGCTTTTTAATAAAAATATAAAGAAAAAAGCAAAAAACAGATAGATCGAAATGAGAACAGACAAGCGAAAGTAAACCTCCCCCCCCCCTTTTTAAAATAACCCTCATTGTTGTTCTGGCGCGAATCTATTGTTTCATAATTTATGAAAGAAAAAACATGCCTGTCAGTTGTTGTGCATATAATTGCACAAATCGTTTTTTAAAAGGATCCAATATTTCATTTCACAAGTAATCATGTGTATTAATAATATGTTAATAGTTTATTACAATATGTGGATTAATAAACTGATTATTATCAGTGATAATTATTTTATTCAACTGAGAATTATTTCTTCCTTTTTTTTGTTAAAAAAAATTGAGTACCTTTTAAAAGTATTTTAGGTTACCAGATTTTCTTTTAATTTAAAATTTTAAAATCAATTAGCTAAAATTTGATAAATTATGTTAGGTTTGTTTATCAATAGTAAGAAACACTTTTAAATATCTTCCCAGTTTAAATGTTCTGACTTTATCAACATTCCATTATTGTCAGATAAACAAAAATTAAAATGACATTTTTTTATTTTCTTAAAATAATTTTGTGACACAGCTTGTTAAATTTTTTAAAGTATAAACATCTAATTGATATTTCAATAAAGATAAGTATTGTGATGAATGCATTAAAAAGACTGTCAACTGTCACTCAATAAATGAGCACCAAGCTCATATAACCAGGTATAATATTTGCACAATAGATTTCCAAAGGATGACATTCTTCGTAAATAGTGGATACATCTTATTAGGCGTAAGAATTGGAAGCCAAACTCTTATTCTTCAGTTTTCTTCATCTGTGCTTTCACTTGTCTCTGGCTAAGCCTCCATTATTACAATAACGATAGGAGTTGCGAGTTGTAGGCGCTCTTTTAAAAATTCGTAAGGCATTGAATCAGCTATTGAAAGTCATTAAAAGTATACGTTATCGTCAGTTAATGCAATAAAGTTTTTTTAAAAAAATCAGAAAACAGGTTACGCTTACTAATACCTCTCGAAGTCATCTACAAAAACAGCTGAAATAACATTGAGAACATACGCCACCTTACGTTTCTGCCATCCCCATAATGGAGACCGCTGCACTTCCGGTGGCACCAGTAGCGCTCAGCAAAATGAATAGGGCACTGCCAGTCTCTTATTTTCATTTGTCTCTGGCCGAAACCCGTAATCGGCGCTGTCAAGCACCCCAGTCAGTTTTTCCTGTCCTTGACCGGGTCAATAAGTTGCTTTTTGGAGTATTATTCTCCTTCTCTTTGGTTTTCTCATTTTTCTTCTTTAGTTTTTTCATTTTGCCATTCTTCCGTACAGGGTGTTGCAGTGTGGGACTCAATTGGAATTGACAATTTATCGTGGCTCATAAAATATACAAAATGATCCTGCCGAACTTCGCCAAAATGTGAATATAGCTTATAAAAAATATAAAACCTGTCGACTGCGACCAAAATGTGGCGACTATTTCTCAATAAAAATGCAGTGGGGTTCAGCTCTCCAATCAGCCCAGTGCTCCACACAAATTAAGATTTTTCCGGCTCACAGGTCCGGCTGGAAAAGGCAGTGGGTTAGGTGAACAATAGCTTATGATAATTAGACACCTTTTATCCCCTTAAGAAATAATAACTTATTCCCCGTTAACTCTTATTGCTTTAACTCTTCTGTTAGTGTGATAGGCAACAAATTAAACATTAACACCCATTTGAATATTATAATAATAATTATTGATGGTCGTGAGAGATATAGAGAGAATTGTCACAAGATTACTACCCTCTTTGGACCTCGTTAAAACTGATTGTGCGTACAATGGCGTGGCGACGTCGGTGGACGACTGCTAAGCATCAGCAGCGACTCTCTTCTGTCTCTCGGCGTAAATATAGGCACAGCCCTCGGAATGGCTTTCGCTGACGGCGGCTGGTTCGGATTGCGCTCGGTTCTTCTCCTCATTCATGGAACAACAAAGGCGGCTCATCAGGCTTTCGGACTCAGGTGGCTTCAAAACTAGCAATGCGTAGAACTGGCATTCGGCTCATTCTCATCTGAACACTGTTCAGGAACCTCTCGTGCAAGCATTCAGTCTTAACGTTAGTAATACGTCTATCATCATCAATTGAACGGGCCACTCTTCCGTTCTTCTCCACTACTAACGGGACAAATTTGGCTGTTCACTTCTACATCTGGCGGGCAACTCTACTCCTCTCTCCGCATCTAGCGGGCAACTGAATATTTCTTCTGACAAAAATTTCTCACTTCAGAACATCCCAAATTGCTATTCTTAATTACGTATTGATGACGTACGGGTTTTTTTGGATTAATTTTAATATTACGATTGGCTGAGACGAGGGTAAAACATTCCCTCACAGATGTCAATCATTTCATGTGACAGCCAAAATCAGTTCGTGCACCTTGGACTCCGGAGGAGAAGCGAATGCCGCTCCCAACGATGTCTCAAGTTGCTCCACCAAGGCGGGGTGGACAGACATCCGTTCTCATCGTCTGTCTCTTCTTACAAGAAAGGAAACCCACTCCTTCACTGACAATGGATTGTATTATAATAAATTCTAAAATGCAGTTTCCACAGTGGGGAGGGGGGGGGGGTGAACGTCAAAACTGTCATATTTTTGATAAAATTACCCAATTATCATTTGATGTCGAGCCGGCCCCTGCAATCGAGCGGGTAGGCTTCCCGTTATACTGCCCTGTAGTTATCTGCAACACCCTGTGCATGTCAACATTTGTGTTTTACCACTATTTCCAATCTGTGACAGAGACAGGTTTAGACTCTGCTTCTGACAAATCAAACACAGGCTGCAGTTAACTGAGCCACTTGTGTTGTCGTCCATGTTCATACATAATATAGACTAAGAAAATAGAAAAGTATTACAAAGAGAAACCCCAGTACAACAACCAAAAAGCACAATGTTTAACAAAGGTTTGAATGAAGAAAATATGCCAACACTAAGACGGAAAAGACATCCAGTCATAACCTCAAACATATGCTCAGTAAAAGCACGACATAAACCTAAAACAAGAAAGAACACCAGTTTTCGCCGCCATCTTGTGAGATCCAACCGACTTGGGCAACCGACTTTTTCGGATTCAGCGGGGTCGAAATAGGGGGAAAAGACCTTTTGCCCAAAAGTAATACAAAATGCTTCTTAAAATAGAAATAAGGCTTTTTTTCGTTTTTTTTTGACTGGACTATTCGATAAACCCAAATATATTTGATGGGTTTCATGTCTGACGATTAAGGTGGCCAGTTCATTCGTTGAAATTATTCAGAATGCTCCTCAAACCAATTGCGAATAATATTGACCTGGTGACATGGTGCATTGTTCTTCTGGAACATCCCTTCGTTGTTATGGTACATGAAAGCCATGAAGGGCTGCAAATGGTCACCAAGCAACTGGACATAAAGATTCCCAGTCGATGGCAGGCCCAATTTGATCAGAGGACTTGAACCCTGCTATGTAAACACGTACCTCACCATAATGGAGCCACCTCCGGCTTGCACAGTACCTTCCTGACAACTTGGTCATGGCATCATGGGGTCTGCGCCACACACGAACCCTTCCATAATCAGCTTTTACCAACTTGAATCCTGACTCATCGGACAGTGCTATGTGTTTCCAGTCATCTAAGGTCCAATGAATATGTTCACGAGCCCAGTCGAGGTGGAGCTCCGATGGCGTGCTATGAGTAAAGGGACTCTTGTCGGTATTCTGGTGTCGTATCCCATCAGTGCCAAATTTCGCTGCACTTATCTCTCTCATAGACACGTTTCTTGTACGCCCTTCATTCTAAGGCTTGGGTCACACTAGCGTAAAACGCCACGTAAATACGCCGACGTAACGACGTCGCCAAGCGCGGCACCATGCTATTTACCGGAAGTGACATCACTGGCGTAAAAACGCCGACATAACGACGCCAGTGATGTCACTTCCGCTAAATAGCTTGGCGCCGCGCTTTATGCCGAAGTTGAATTTTGTTCAACTTTTTACGTCGCGTTAGATCGTACGCCGAACATCCAGCCAATCAGAAGAGCCATTGGTCCGCCATCAAGATGGCCGACAAGAGAGCGATGTACAATAGCGAGTGCTTTGTAGAAATGGTGAGGAAGTTTAGCTATCTGTATGATAAATAAGGTCCAGGCTAGTAAAATTCTGTTAGACTTTGTGGTAAAGGTCGATACTGTTGGCATTCGTGCTGAAGCTACTTCAAGTGATGTCGTGCTTTAAACCAATAGCGAAACGACATCACAAATTGCGCCGCGTTATACGCTTTCAGTTTGAACAGTTGAACGCCGACGTTTTTTCTGCGACGTATTTACGTTGGCGTATTTACGTGGCGTTTTACGCCAGTGTGACCCAGGCCTACGTGGTTGTTAATTGACGTATTGAGGCGTGTTTGTTACAAAGAACGATTCTGCTTATACGTCGCTGACCACGAGCATTCTAGCAGTCGTGGTCGGCCACTGCGCTGTCTATGGTGGGAGATAATGCCTGAAATGAGATACTCTGTATACACTCTTGACACTGGATCGAGGAATGTTGAATGCTCGCTCCACTTCAGAAATGGAATATCCCATGCGTCTAGCTCCATCTATCATTCCGCCTTCAAACTCTGATAATTCTCGTCGTGTAGCCATAGTCACATTACAAGAAGTTTCAGACGACTGCTAGTAGTCGAATTGACAGCACTGATACTGTTTTGCCTATCCATACACCCTTTACGCGATACAAGGGACACCTGAAAATTTGCATACGACGATTCCATGACTTTTGTCACTTCAGTATTTTTTTTTCTCTAGAAGGCAGATCCTTTTTCTTGAAATCTTCATCGAATTGATGTCTTGTCAATTCTTTTTTTTGAAAAGCTTTTAGAACTCAGAGTTTATAGTTATTTTGTCTAAAGATTTGATCTTAATTCTACAAGGTGAATTGTAATCCGATCTTAATTCTATAATTATTAAGATCTGATCTTAATCTGTATTTAATTATTTAATTAAAACTCCTATTTTTTTTAATTTCCCTTATTTCAGGAGAAAAGGTTATCCAGACAGCGTGGACACATCAGGTTTAATTACGGGACTTTGGAGTTCTGGTTATGCTTTAGGGTAACATATTAACATATTACTATTATAGTAATTAAAAAAAAAGACAAAATAATTTGGAAAGTTGGATTTTTTTTTAAATTAAATGTTTAACAAATATTAATAAATAGCATAAATATTTTCAACTTAATAATTTGGGCTATTAAGGTTATACAATAATATAAATATCATAATAGTGGGAAGTTGGCAGTTTCGCCGTGTAGTGGTTGTATAGATAAAATTTTCAGCCATCTTTGCCAGATTTGCAGTTAAACTAAATAAAGAACTTAATCACCCTAAAGATTTAATCAACGGTTTGTAGTAAACGCTATATTCAAAATTCACTAAAAATATTTTTTCGAACTTTTTTTCAGTTCACTACTTGGTTCTGCAATTTCGGGAGTGCTCACGGACGTTATTGGCTTCAGAAATACATCTCAATTGACGTTTGGCTTGTTCGTTCTTGTCGTGAGTGTTTAATGTAGCATGCATAGTATCTTTTAAGAAGTAGGCAAAGAAATTTTTAAATTAAAAAATCAGTTTGTTGAGTTTTATTTTAGCTGGATCATTTGAATTATACAATAATTCTTTTCCCATTGAACTTATCACTTTCAACTACCAACGAAAACTGTGTAACTAATAAGAGCCATTGTCTGGCTGTCTTATCCCAGAACGCAGAACGGTATCTTCATTCACTTTCTGATAAAAATTAAATGCTGAATATGCTGAGTTATACTTGGTTATCATTCAACGCAGCAAACTTATTAGTCGATGCTTTAATTTCTGCGATTTTCCTGCTTTTGTGATAACCAATTTTTTCCCCCTGAATTTGTTTCATGGCTTTATAAACACGTGTTATGGTAAAAATGATTTTCTAAAGAATAATGACTGATGATTCTGTCAAAAGTGTTATTAATTAATATATCGTGGTGAATTATAAAAAATGCTAATCTAAAAAGGCTTGGAGAAGTAAATCCCCTTGGCTTTAGAACCCCTACACTCTGTTATCGAAGCGGAAAAGCCTTGATTGAGTCTCTAATTATCTGCTTGAATAGCTAGTCGTGTCACTACGTATCCAAAACAGGTTTTAGTGCGAAAGAGGGAACAAATTCACAAATACACGGTTATTCAACATGATAGATTCAATGCGAGTTCGGCTACAGTTTAGATGGTTGCCGTGCAAAAGGAGAGGGCTACATTGATCATTTATAACCTCTATTTGTAAACTTTAGAACCTCCTCTCTCTATCGGTAAGTAGATTATTCATATACAGTTTATATTTCAAAAATAAAGATGAATTAAAATGAGTCCATCACTTTTGAATAACCCTGTATATATTTCAATAAAGTACAAAAATTCAGATTTCTAAGGTAAAATTAGCCTTATCGTCAAAAATTATTTCATTGATTTACCATTTGCTTTTCTGATAATCTTGATTAATAAACAACAATCAAATGCTTCTTTTTATCGCTTCATAGTCATTTTGAAATATTTCATAATTTTTGTGAGCAGTGTACATAAAAAACTAATCATCAGTTTGAATTTTAAGCCAAAATTTATTTTTGAATATAATTATTCAATTATTATGAATAACAATTGCAAAATTTCAATACTGAAGATAATAAGTATAACTTACAAGGGAATCCCTCGAACATGTATGTCACAGATTTCCACCAAATTGAAATATGTTATTCGTCTGAAGCTACTATAGGTGCTTGCAAAATAGATGCGAAATTTTGTTTCTTTCAAAATAAACCGCGAAAACGAAAAAATTTGAGCATACATAACCACACAAGGACTCCACTGTTAAATCGGATAGGCTATATGGGATTCCCTTGTTAGTATATAGAATCTTCCTGAAAGAAGGCAATCTCGTGAGAATCTGGAAAATGAAGAGTAAGCAGCGTTTTTCATCCTCAGCGTAATTATACGAGGGTGAACCAAAAATACGAGAGTAACATTCAACACCATCTGTGGTTCAAGAGCGCCGACATCATTCGCCGTTGTTAAGGATGCTGCTTGTATGTCTATAATTGCAACGTGGCATGATCCCACGTGTTCATGCGTTTTACTGCGTACGCAAGATTATTGTTTATATTTTATAAGATAACGAAAGCCATTCCGATATACCGTATAGTAAACAGCATAGAATATACGGCATAAATATTCTCTAGGCCATTTTTAACTCTAGGCCTACAATAATCTTTTTTATAGTCAATTTGGTCATTAAACATTAATTCTGGATGCAGGTTTCTTGACTTTGTGCAAATGGTCAGAAAAAAACTTTCAAACTCAATAATTGGCACACAATGTAGATAAAAATATTCTGTTTGGAGAGAAACGATTGAAATGACGTCGACTTTTTTCCAGGGAAAAAAGTTCATGCTAGAATTGTTCGGTATTTGACCATCAGTTTAAGTAAATTTTTAGACTGTATAAAAAGAGTAGCGCTCGCTGCAAACGCTACTTCGAAAGGACGGCACATTGAACATTTGTAAGCCGATATTAATCAGGCATCTTACCATTTGAAAGTTTACATTGACTGATGTCTGTAACTGACAACATCTAACTGGAACAAACACGAACGGAATAAGCGCGACTGGAATACGTCTCCCGGAATTGCCAGTCCGAGAGTTGGCAAGCCTAATCCAAAGCTCTGTTTTGAGCCGTGGTCTGACGAAGCGTGTTCAGCCATGTTTTTTTTTTTCTCAAAAAACGAAATGATGCAAATAAACGAAATAAACGAACGGAAAAACGACGTTGGGTGTCGTTTTCGTTTATTCCGTTTTTTCCCGATCGTTTAAACATAAACCGTTTATTTCGAAGCGTGAAACCACCTAGTGTTTTTTCGTTTGTTAAAACAATGAAAGTTGGATTGTCAGCCCTCCTTCCTGGCCTATCCCAACACGTCTTCAAATTCCTCTTCTGCTTTTTCAGCCAATACCGTCTTACTGTTCCCTATGCCAACTAAAAATAAAGGCGTCCTTTAGTACTTTTTTCATAACTTCAGGATAATTCTCTAATATTCTAATTGCCTTTAGAGAATTATCCTTTTTGCTTTGATAAAGGATAGTCTCTATCCGAAACGTCAGCTTTTTATTTGATTTTATAATTTTATTTTGATTTTACTTATTATTTATTAATTATTTTGTTAATTGTTAATTATTATTTTATTTTATATTTTTATTTAATAACTATTATTTAAAATAAAATATAATTAGATGTCTAATTTTTTGTTAGTTGTGATTGTTGTCTTTAAATATTGTACTACAAAAATGAGTCACAAGGGTTGAGATCAGGAGAATATGGCGGCCAAGCGATTCCCATTCCAGTGGCCTCTGGATAACCCAAAGCCAGAATGCGCTTTCCAAAGTGCTCTTCCAGGACTTCAAACACTCTTGGTCCAATGGGGTCGTGCTCCGTCCTGCATGAACCACATCTTTTCGAAAACTAGGTCACTAGGTAGGATAATAGGGATGAGATTATTTTCTAAAATTTTCAACGAAAAATGAACAACAACAATAAGAGTGCGCGTGCTCATAAAATCCCAACCGCCAAGTTTAAACTGAATCTCGCCAATTGCCCAAAAGTTATCAAGTTTTTTTTTCTTCATATAGCTCAATAATTATCACCCTGTATATGTTTTGTGATTGATAACAGCATTTTATTTTTAGCATTATATAAAATTTAAAATTGGATTTTAAACTTTGGCTTTCAGGTTATATTAAACTTCGGATTTTTTTATTGGCGAAGGCGAGGATCAGTCTATCAGTGCCAAAAAGAAAACAAGGAATTAAGTGCAACTGAAAATAAAGCTTATGAACCCTGAGTTAAATCTACAGCTGTGACTGGATGTAATAAAATGAATTGTAATATATCATTTTAAGAATTTTTAGTAATAAAACAATTTTTTTATATAATGTATTCAATTAATTTTTTAAATAATGTACATTTAATTACATTTTTTTTTAATCATTAGCGTTTCAGATTCCTGGCTAGTCTTTCCGACTTTAAAATGAATGGAGTGTCCCAAAAGGCCGTTTACAAACTTTGCGTGCTGATCTGACAGACCATGACGAACAAATTTTACATAGGAAGTTGTGTTCGAAAACGTGACCAGCCACCGCTAGTGGGCGATGTTCGCACGCGAACTAGAGAGCGGAAAACGGGATCATTTCAGGCGAAGACGTTGCAGGAACAGCATGCATTGGTTCAGTGATGAAGAATTGGTCGATATGCATTAGGTTTATGGGGCCATGGATGGAAATGGACAAGCAGCTAGACGTATGTACCGAAAGCGCTTCCCAAACAGACGTCTGCCAAGTCATCTATTGTTTGGGCAATTGCACCGCAGATTAAGTGAGACTGGAACTTTCCAAGTAAGCAGCCACATCGGTCGGCAACATACTATACGCCCACCTGTTTTTTTTTAATAAAGTCACGTTAAAGGTTGCATGATAGCCTATATCGCTGTGTAACTTATTGTAAGTATAAAGATCCGGAAATAGCAATATGGTAGCGGTTTATTAATTCTTCTACGCGTTTCGATAAACCTCATCGTCAGGAAAACTATGATCATATCGCTATTTCCGGACCTTTATTCTTTCAAAAAGTCATGTTAACGTTTTCCGTGTCGGTCACGTTGCTGCAGCACACCACGGTTTGATTTTCGGACACAACTTCCTATATAAAACTTGTTCGTCATGTTCTAACAGACCAGCACGCATAACTTGTAAACGTTCTTTTGAGACACCCTGTATGTTCTTCATGAATCTCTTTCAATAAAGTTCTGAGATTTTATAAACTAGCTACCAAAACTGTTGTAATTCATTCTTGAAATTATGCAAATGAATTTTTTATTAAAATTTGTAGAACAAGAGAAAACGTGTGCACGGTGCAGAAGGTGCGCAATTAGCCAATAAGAAGAGCTTAGACAAGAAGCGTTTCTTCAAAAAAGAAATGACTAAAGATTATAGTGTAGCAATCTGTTTAATTAATTTAATTAAATACACTAATAAGTAAAAATTAGATGAATAAGGGATATTTTAAGGAAAAGCGCGTGCAATCAGTGGTGAGCGTAAAAACATATTTTTTTATAAGACGCAGTATACATTTTGTCATAGGGATAAAAAATAAAAAGCAACACATTGGCAACACTTTTTATGCAGTAACATAGAACATACATTGAGATATGCTGTACACGACTTCGTAGACATACTACCGGAGATGCTCTATTGTCACGGGTAAATGAAAGTCTTGGAGTTAATAAATTTAATACACTTTAATAATGGCAAATATAACAAAACAACTTTTGTTTTAGGGTAACTTATTCGTGGTTTATAACAAAGTCTACATCACAGAGATGATTATTCAAGTTAAGTTTCTGCGCAAGGCTCGATTGAAGAAAGGGGTAATCTCGGCGGGGCTCTTTGTCATTCGTTCGAAAAGGGCCCCCCAAAAGTAATGAACGTAAAAACATTACTTGTTTCCACAGTATACATATTTACTAATGGACGTTGGGAGAAAAATCTAATTTATTTTAATGAGTACTCCATAATCGATTCTTGTATAATTCGAATCCCAACAATAAAAGAAAACTTAAAAAAATAATAATACAATTAAAAACTCCCTACCCCATTCCAGTAATGCAAACAACCCACCCGAAAATTTACATTATTTCCAATAATATGGGCAAAATATTACATTCTTGAAAATTACAGGATTTTACATTGGAACATCATGTTCACTAAATTCAACCATGAACATTTTCAAAAAGACAGCAGCACACGCCGGCTATCACTGATAATTTGGCAAAGTTCATTAGTTCATGAATAAGAAATCCTGATATATAAAATTAGCCCGAATCACTTGTTCCTTTAACGTTTTCGAGTGCATTTTCACTCATCTTCAGGAGGATGGCAAGAGCAAATGTAGTGTGATACCAAACAAGAACAGAAAAAATTAAACTTGAAGAACAGGAAGTCACATGATAATCAAGGCAATCAGTGTTCGAAGAAAAATAATAAATAAATAAAAGTATCACAATTTTTTTTACACAGTATACAAGATTCGATTATAGAGTACTAATTAAAATAAATTACTAGTTTCCTTTGGCTGCAACTCTGTCGGGGCGTCGGTAAGTTTTAGCGTCTAGGCTTGTCGATGAGCACTAGTTTCGAGCGTGTCGTCTGCTGGGGAATCTGATTATAAAGTTCCAGAGATCAGAACCATCCAAAATATGACATTAGCTTAAATGGGTAAGTAAGTTTCGTCTTAAGTTGAATTCTAATCTTAACGTCCTTTGGAATAACGTTGTTAGTATCAAAATTCCTGGGGTAAAGTTCGGTTTTTAAATTTAAAAGATAAACAGCATTTATCTTATTCAGTTTCTTTTGTCGTTTTAGGTTTCAACGGACGAATTCGTCGTTCCGTATTCTTTCGTAGGGTCAATTATCCTCCGTCGAGGATAATTCGATTCGTTTTCTCACGATCGATGAGCACTAGTTTTGCGTGCGCCCTTCCCTTAGCCACACCGAAGAACGAACACGCATCTCGTAGTCTTCCCTCGTTCCTTTTTTAACAAACGTCTTTTCTTAGATACAACTGAGCCTGTTAAAGTCAAGTGGTGTAAGTCCATTAACAAGAGTTTTGAGATATAAAGAATTTTAGTAGAATAGTAGTAGATAGCACTGCTGACTGCATAAACTTGCACTGCCATCTGTGAGGCTGTTTGGGGAAATAGGAGTTACACCACTACTCCTATAGGTAGTTTGAGATATTCGGATTTCATTTCTAGCATTGACTCAGATTTTTTAAAAAGTGGAGTTACCCACATTGGCTTTAAAAGGCTCAATTGTTGATGCACGGTGGAAAGTCATTGTTAAGCAAATATTGTCGCAATGAATAAAATTATACATTAACTGTAGATTGACATAATCGATGATGAATAAAATCTTTAAGTCGCAAAAAAATTACGATACACAACGGGTGTAGAAAGAAAGGACTGAATCTTTTTTTTTATTTTTTATTTTTAGAGTCAATCGGCGGGAATGGAGGGCGGGGCCGTTAGAATATATAAAGAAGAATGTTTGTGGGTGTGTGGGTTCGGGGGTCTGTATCTTATGTAAATCTACAGTTTTATTCCGATCTTGATGAAATTTTGCATACTTGACCTTCAAAGCATGAGGAAGGTCACTGTCTAACTCAGATTTCGAAAAAATAATAATTATCGATAATAAATCGATATTCATAATGATAGCAGGGCATATAAATAAGAAATATCTCATGACCAACAATGCAAGGCTAAGTTTGTGCAATAATAGTTATCAACAATGGTATCAACTCGCAATTCCCAAACCTCCGCACGGACCAACAATATATATCTCATGACCAACAATGCAAGGAAAAGTTTGTGCAACAATAGGCATCAACAATGGTATCAACATGCATCAACACTATGCAGGGTTCAACAATATATATCTCATGACCAACAATGCAAGGCAAAGTTTGTGCAATATAACTAACGTTCAATTTGTAACAATGCATAGAATTCCTGTTATTCAGGCTTTTCTTAGAATTGAGAGTTATTAGTACTTAACAATTTCTTGAAAATCTTTAAAAATGATCAGGAACTGGAGATAATGGAGAGTTAGCAGACTATTGAGAAAGATTCGAAAGACGACAGAGGAAGCAGTCCTTTTGCTCCGTGCTATATTGAGCAAATGGTAAGCATGTCATTAGAAGAATGTGAATATTTTGACTCTATTCTGTGTAAATGTGAATATTTGGGAAACTAAGATGCCGATAATGCGATGATTGAACGTTCGTTTCCAAGAATTATTAATAATGAGCATAAAATGATGATGCAGTGACAGGGCATAAACAAGAATATAACTTGTAAAACGATTTACAAATATGCTGAAAAGAAGAATATAAAAATTTGTCGTTTAATGTTACAGTAATCTTATGTATAAAATTCATTTTCTGTTTGTTGTTTGTTTGTTTGCCCACTGACAGTTTTTGCCATCGGATGGTGCCACCATCGCACAACGATTCTTGTTCGACCATGATTCTTATTTCGCATCATGATTTTTAATCCTCTGACCTGTGCACACATGCGAACTCCATTGTTAATCTGCTATATATGCTGAAGAGTAGGGATCCTGAATATAGAATTATCAATGACGTATATTATTAAAGGTATATTCCGAATCCTATCGTTTGTTAACATCGCTGCCAAAGTGAAACCATGATAGTTCTGGGCAGGAGTGAGCCGTGGAACAGTCAGCTACTTGGCTGCTTTGCTTTTGACGATTTTGGGCCCAAGGAATAATTAATTTAAAACCAGTTCCGCGTACAACTTACAAATAGACACGAAAAGGGATCAGGAATCACTTTCCTCAAACATAAATCAAATGAAAGACCTATCTACCTCAGATTTCGAAAAAATAATAATTATCATTAATATTTCGATATTCATAACGATGGCAGGCCTATTAATGAGGAATATCTCATGACCAACAATGCAAGGCAAATTTTGTGCAAAAATAGTTATCAACAGTGGTATCAACACGCAATTCGCAAACACTCTGCACGGACCAACAATATATATCTCATGACCAACTATGCAAGAAAAAGTTTGTGCAATATAAATTAGGATCAATTTGTAACAATGCATAGAATTCCTTTTATTCAGGCTTTTCTTAGAATGGAGAGTTCTTAGCAATTAACAATTTCTTTGAAAATCTGTAAAAATGATCAGTAACTGGAGATAATGGGGAGTTAGCAGACAATAGAAAATGAGTGGAAAGACGACAGAGGAAGCAGTCCTTTAGCTTTGTGCTATATTGAGCAAATGGTAAGCATGTCAATAGAAGAATGTGAATACTTTGACTATATTCTGTGTGAATCTGAATATTTGGGAAACTGAGATGCTGACAATGCGATAATTGAACGATCGTTTTCAAGAATTATTAATAATGAGCACAAAATGATGATGCAGTGACAGGACATATATAAGGCAGTGTCTATTGTGGAGGATAAGGAGTCACACGTGTCTCCCTTCAGCTCTCTATCAAATGTCCAGACGACTGGCAAAAATTTATGTCTCTGGAAAGGAAAGAGTAAGAAAGAATATTGGTCAGGAAAAGCAAAAACAGAAGAAGCTATACGGATATCGAAAACATCTGAATAACGGGAGTTTCAAATAGAGTAAGAGGGTATATGAGCTTCGATGTCAAGGGCAATAAAAACTTGGGTTAAAGTATCCAGTGATGTTTCCCGGTGGTGAAGATGGATATCAGTTAAATCTGAGGCAAGCCCCTTACAGATAAAATAAAGTCCCGGTATATCACCTAGAATTCCTGTTTTTCGGATTTTTCTTAGAATGGATAGTCCCTTCTGTCACATGTCAGTGGAAGATGGTAAGCAAAGTATGTGCAGAAGTAAGGGGAATGATAAGCAACAAAAATAAACTTATAGTAATACTTATTTATTAATCAAATAAATTCCAATTGTAATGCTACTTGCATAGACTATTAAACATTTAAACCAAATTAAGTTCTGTAGCAATTACTACTCCTTTAAATCACAAACAGAGTTTGACAACTATAATCACTGAAAACTTTTAAACTGGGCCCATGCATAAACCATTATCACTATCGAGGGCTCAATCATGAAGCGAACACAAAATTTATTCATGGGGTATCAGTATCTATCTACTCTTTGTATGTACCAATGTTTTTAAGGACCTTTTAATTGTCATTGCATAAGCTCGACTTGTTAATTGTCATTATAAGCTAGGCGAACAGGAAATTATCGACGTTCGAACTCCACAAAATGATCAGTCGCCTGTAACGGTATTGTTGGTATTAAAACGAATTGTCCTGCGTTATCCCCGCTGACTATTCTAGCTTGTAATGAACCTGATTATTTGGATTTGGCTGTTGTATTGCTTAATACCACAAACGTTCAACCTAATGACCGTCGACCTTACAATTTACCGACAACTTCGGACGTTGCTGTGGTTTTACCTGGTAGTGGAGTAATTTGTGCCAGCGCACAAATGGTAGGATTCGTCTGATATTAGAAAATCACCCATCTTATGATCCTCTGCACTATATGCTTATGCTTCCATACAGAACGCATGGGTGGCATATTAGCGTGCAGTCGAAGAACAGTGCTCATACCAAACATGTTACGATACGCCCGTTTATGCCTTACCATCTTCAAATCGTCACAAACATGTTTAAGCTCGGCGAAGACGGGCATATAAAAGGTGTCCCAAAATGAGCTGACATTTTAATTTTTTAATAAAAAAAAATGGCGGCAAAATCAAAATGTCAGTTCATTTCAAGATACCCTTTATAATAAAAATCGTACCTTCCATTGTATAGTTTTTTGACACAAACACGACTGGCCTATTATTGCACAACTCTACCTTGCATTGCTGGACATGAGCTATATATTGTTGGTCCGCGCCTATTGTTGGTGCGATGAAAACTCCTAACAATAAGCGTTACGGATTCTTCGCATAGTATAGTAGGACTAGCTGAGATGCCCGTCTTCGCCGAGCTTTTCAAGGGTTATCAGTATCTATCTACTCTTAGATAGCATGGTTGTAGGATGGTGACTGAGAAGACTGTTTTTGTGATTATAAAATTTGATCTTAAATAAAGAATGTGGAAAGGTCGAATTTGAATGCTGTATTAAAAGACAATCATACTTATAGTTAATTCAAATTAAACATACCAAAATTTGGGCTTGGTGGGATTTGAACCCACAATGTGCTGATAGATTCAGTGGTATCACAACAACTGAGCGTAGCAGACACATACCGTCATCTGTTGTAGCCTTTTATTTAATTATTTACGTTATTGCAGGATGAGTAGCAGAGATTGTTTTCGTGATTATGAAGTTTTATCTTAATTAAAGTATACAAAATTAAATTGTGATATAATGAATTTTCTGCAAACATACATTTTAAGGTGAATTATTTTATTGTGAATTAAGGCATGAAAAATCTAGTGAAATATAGACTTGTATATAACGTTCAGCACACAATTTTTTTCTTTACCACGAGCTGGAGCTGCCAATATTTTCATCGAATGTAGAGCACGGACTCTGGAAAGTCCAACGTACAATTGCCCATGAGGAAACACCAATGCTGTTTAAGGTTTGACCCTGTGACTTGTTAATTGTCGTTGCATAAGCTGGGCGAACAGGAAATTGTCGACGTTCAAACTCCACAAAATGATCAGTCGCTGTAAAGGTATTCTTGATATTAAAACGATTTGTCCTGCGTTATCCCCACTGAATATTGTAGCTTGTAGAACGTGATCTTTAAAGTCTGTTAGAATCATCATTGTTCCATTAACCAAAGAGCTGGTTAAATTTCGCAGCAGCATTATAATCATTCCGTAATCATTCCGCAGGCGTAAAGTGTGTGCCGGAAAGTTGGGAATCTTGATCTCATTAATAACTTCTATCGGAACATCGCTTCTTGCTCTTTGTTTAAGATTCGGTTGGTACTGTAAAATGTACAGTCGGGTGCAAAAAGGTTTTTACCTGCTCCGTAGGGGCTGAGCTTTCTGGATGTTGATCGGTTGCAAAATCAGGTACTTGTACTGAGAGTCAAGGCAGATTAGAATAGACCTGTCCCTTCTGAATGAAAATAGGGTAGCAGGTATACGCTTGGGATGTGCTCGTCACCTGCTCCCTCCTGACAATAATAAGCGATAGCGACTGACAGTAGTATCGTTGAAGTGTCTGCCCACTGCCTCGAATGGCAGAGTTCGAATCCGATATGGATAGACATCTATTTATTTATTTATTTATTTATTTATTTATTAAAATCGCCTTAAATAGGCATTGAATACAGATAATACATCCACATAAAACATTTTTTTTTTTTGTTCATTATCGCGTTTTTGATTTCGTTTAAGTTTTAAACAGTGTATGTAAAGAACACCATAAACAGATTAATTTTTTTTCACCCAAGTATGCAATTTGATCTGTTTATTTGAGGGTTTAAAAAACTTTTCATGTTAATTGTCATGTCATGCTTTATTCTATATTTTAGTTTTTAATAAAATATACATTAACTCATATCACAGTTACTTTTGCAAAAATCCTCTTTTGTTCAAATCATTTAATATTCTCTACTATTAAAATATATAATCCTGTATATTAAAACGCAAAGCATTTTTTGTAAGAGCAAAATTGGCACTTCTGCGCATGCGCATCTGAAGCCAACAAAGAAAGATACGACAATCCGTCAGAAGCCAGGGATTGTTGTAATGAGACAATATTCAATCATGGTTTTGAATTAAATAAACTGGAGATTTGCAGAAAGAAAACCCTGCCTTGATCATTTTATGATGTTTCCTTGTGACTACTGAAAAACTCTGAAAATGTTAAATGTTATATCGTTAGAAAGAGCTTTAAAAACTGATCATTTTATCCACTAACACTTTATGTCTCAGTTTAATACTTTCAGAGAAATTTAGTTTAAAGCTATTTTGATTTTATATATTTAATTAACTCATTTCTTATTCTTTGTGCATATTGAGATATTTAAGCTCTGATTATTCTATTTGTTTGTGCATAATGATTATTCTATTTGTTGCTCTGACAATTTTTTATTTTATTATTTTTTAATTAAAGAGATGGGGATTAATAATAAGATGGCTTGTTCTCTGTCAAATTTTGACGGGATCCATCTAGTTAAATAATAAATTCAAAAAAATTTCGGATGGTTTTGGCATAATTGTCGTTGATTATTTTATATACACACAAAAAATGAAACTTGTAACCTTTCGAGCAGTCAAAAGAAAATAGCTTCCACTTACACCCAGGGAATAGGGAGAACGGCACTCCCTATTCCCTGCTTACACCTGTAAATCACTTCCGCATCACACCATAAGGAGCACTGCATCAGCTTATCTCTTTTTCACGCATATAATTATATCGATACTGTGCACTATTTATGTTATTTTAATAACCAAATAGATTAGTTTCTTTTTAATAAAACAAAAATTCTCATCAGAACAGCCAAAATAATCTTTTTATCAACATAGTTGAGCACGTGACGTAAAACTTGCCTAACCCCGATGCTAAGCAAAAACTTAATGGAATCGTTCCATAGTAAGCGTGCTCGACTAGATACCTGGAAAAAGTAATCTCATTAAATTGAACTATTGTAAGGAAGCCGAACAATTTTGACTTAGGTAAAAAACTTTATGCACCCGACTGTACGTTGTTCACCTTCGATCATGTCAATGATGATATCGTTGAGAACATCCACATCGGCATTTTTAGAAGTTACGATGGCCCTTCCGTTGACATTAAACTCATCCAAGCCAGCATTGTATACAAAATTAATAAGCTCCTTGAGACTGTCGGATTCACAAAAAGATTTCTGCAGGCAGCATGATGTATCCCTCTGTGGTACACCCATCGCCAATGCTGTAAGAAGAAGCTCCACAATTGAAGAGTCGCCTTTTATTGTCGTCAAGGCTCGCATATTTTGAGAAAGTCTCACTGGATTGATACGGCACCAAAGATCTGAGCTTCTCAGAGAAAAGCTTAAAATTTCATCTACTGACCCATGAAGAACGATAGGCAAAACTTGATTGAAGTCGCCTTTTCGCCGAAAGGCAACGTGCTCTCCTCACCTGCTTCGTTATGGCATATATCTCGTATTGTATGATCGACGGCTTCAATTGCGTATCTACTAACCAATGTTCTTCATCCCACACTATTATGGAGGTTCTTGAATAAACCTCGCCAAATTGGATTGCTATGAAATCGAACACACTGAATTTTGATGAAGATGGCGCGGAATGACGAAGCGTAAATGTGCTGTGCGACCACCTTTGAGAAAAATCCTCCTTGCCGCAGGTCTTCATACCCTTTTCTTTGCTCGATATTTAGCTTTCCGTCATGCAAGTTTTCTTCGCTTTTAAGCAGAGCGCGTTTCATTTTCTGGAATTTGACAGTGACTCCTGATGAATTCCGGCATAAGCTCCATAGCTATAAAAATCCACATAATAAAAATCATACCTCCCTTCGTAAAGTTTTTGACACAAACACGACTGCCCTATTGTTGCACAAACTTTGCCTTGCATTGCTGGACATGAGCTATATATTGTTCGGCCGCGCATATTGTTAGTCCGATGAAAACTCTTAACAATAAGCGTTACGGATTCTTCGCATAGTATAGTAGGATGAGAAACAAACTGATTATATCAATACAGAGGGACCGAGGGACGGAAAGCTTATGTGAATTGTGTTGTTAAATACAGTAGTTTGTTTATATTTTTGAAACAACTAAAATATTTTAATCACGCTAACATAATTTAAGTTAATCATGTTAAATTTAGTCTGTTTCTCTCTCTCTTTTCAGTATTTGCTAATTTGATTATTTACTTAGATAAAGTTGACTTGGCTGATTTCTTTTCCAACAACTCGCTCACGTTTGAATTTCACCAGCGGTCCAGTTAGGCGGCCATTTTGAAAGACTGGAAAAGCTGTAAGCTTCGCCCACCTGGAGTGGACTGTCCCTTTAACAATTCTCGAAAGCCATATCAATTTTTGGTTAACAATTTTTTGGTTTATTTTTATTTACTTTTGAGCACCAGAGACTTCAGAAACCAAAACTAAAAAGCGTTATAAAATCTATACCAAAAAATTGAAGTTTGAGAATATTTTTCAGACTGTCATATAGTGACTGTTGCTTCTCCGTTATTTACATATAAATCCTGAAAATAAAATTATTATGTAACAGTTTTATGGGCTTTACTATATTAATCTGTATCTGTCGAAAAAGATATACGGACCTGGCTGATAATCTAAACTAAAGCTAAAGTAAACTTTATAAATATTAATTGGAAAATGGTCTTTGGAGGATTTTTTCACGCCATTACCTCCGATATTGATGAATAAATAGAGGAAAATAGTAAAGAAAATTCCACGGCCTGGACTCGAACCAGGGACCTTCGGGTTACCGTCCCGATGCTCTAACCACTAAGCCACCGTGGACATGTTTGATAGCGTCAGCTTCCATGTCAACAGTGGCTTAGTGGTTAGAGCATCGGGACGGTAACCCGAAGGTCCCTGGTTCGAGTCCAGGCCGTGGAATTTTCTTTACTATTTTCCTCTATTTATTAAACTTTATAAAGTCAAAGCTCAGTTTATTCTGAAATATTTGAGGATAAAATATATTTATTAAAATGAGGTAAACTACTCTACAAAAATAACAGGAAGTAATCCGACGTGAATCGAAAGAAACAAAAATTTGAAAATGCCATATACAGTATTGTAAAACTATGCACAGTGAATTTGATGTAGTTTTCACAGAAAATTTGATTGCAATATTGGGAGAATTGTAATAACTGTAGTAGTCTAAACGCGTATATTGAACAGATATGTTTCTGCATATAACATTAATCTCTGCTTCTCTGGCCGGTAGTCACTTCCAGGGAACTGAAATGTCGACGAGCTTCTCATTCTATCGTCGAATTTCGTATACTGGTACATAAAATAGTGGTGAGACTTATGATATGTAATGAACAAATTAACATTAGATTCGATACATTTCTGACAACCTAATGGCCAAACAGAATCCCTGAATGATCCCGTCATATCGTCGGTTTACCTCAGATTTGTAAGCAATATTACAATACGTATATCCCCCACTCAAATCTTACTTGCCATTTGATGGGATTGAAAAAAATATATAGTGCACTTTACCAATCGGTTAGCATTTAGTTGCTCAAATAGGGATTTTTAAAGGAACTTCATTACGTTTAATAAATATCCATTTCTCTAAAGTAATTCTAATGAAATTTATTTACTTTGATAAGTGTAATATTGAAAACCGTCAATTTTTTATCATTTTTACTTTTTTTATATAAACAAAAGTTTGTGGAAAACGGTTTCTTAACACAGTAGAAATATGTTTTTAATTAATATGAGGTGGTTTTAAAAGGTTACGAGACCAGGCCTAAGTATTTACTGTAAGTTTGGCCACCATCTTTGACGAAAATATAGTTTCTATATAAATTCTCTCTTCTTTTTATTTCCTATTGTACAATGTGACAATTATTGAGCTATTTGAAAAAAAAAATTAAATTTTCAAAAACTACCGAGTTCAAACTTTCATTCAAATGTTAAAAGTAACTACAAATATTCGGATTTAGTTTATGACATGTTCGATATGCTTGTCTATCAATGGCTATGATGTGGCGCAGTCGTAGAGCAAAATTCTGCTAAACTCGCTGAAGTGTCGAGACATCGATGCTTTCGATCACCACCTGGATGGCTGATTTGAGCTTAGCGATGGTTCCGGGGTTATTTGCGTAAACTTTGTCTTTAATAAAGAAAAGCAGTATATTATAATAAAATATTAACTTGATGATCTCCTTTTTTTAAATTTGGTTTGGTTTGGTTTGTTTAGTATTAACGTCCTTTTCAACTGTCATGGTCATTTCAGGAGAGCGTTATAGGGGCCGCAAATTTTGCCTCGCAAGGGTTCTTTAACGTGCAGCTGGCAAACGACTATTAGGGACCTTTTTTAAAATGTAAAAGTTGTAAATAATAAATAGAGGGGGGAAAAAAAAGAAAAATCACAAATGCTGAATATGTCTTGAAGAGTGATTTTTGAAGAAAGTCTTCTTAGAATTTTGAAGAGGTAGTTCAAAAGATAAAATGATGAAAAAACTTGAAGTAGTAGATGAAAGTCTTGAAGTACATTAGTGAAATTTAACGTCTTCGAGGTATTTACCTCATCATCAGAATTGAAGATTTTTGAATGAAATAATAGTTGAAAATAAAATATAATTAGAAGTTTAATTGTTTGTTGGTTGTTATCTTTAATATTGTACCACAATAATAATAACAAGATTAAACAGAGTATAAAAAAACGACTTTGATGAAACTTTCACTATCGTCTAGCTATATCAGTCCTTATCTTGAAAACTACTGAACCGATTTTGTACTGTTCCCTAAGTTGAAAGATACTTAATCCAAAAAAAAAAGGAATTATTGCAATTCGATTTCTAGTTTCTGAGAAATACGTAGACAAACATACACACACTTATGAAATTTGGCACATCTGTTTAGAAGCCCATAAAGACTAACATATACGAATATTGTGCAATTCCAATAATATTACATACATACGAGCCGAATTGATATCTTCCTTTTCTTGAAGTCTGTTAAAAATAAGTCACAAGGGTTGAGATCAGGATAATATGGCGGCCAAGCGATTCCCATTCCAGTGGCCTTTGGGTAACCCAAAGCCAGAATGCGCTCTCCAAATTGCTCTTCCAGAACTTCAAACATTATTGCTCTGATGGGTGCTCCGTCCTGCATGAACCACATCTTTTCGAAATGTGGGTCACTTTGAATAATAGGGATGAGATCATTAACCGACTTCAATAAAAGGAGGTTATCAATTCAATGTGTATGTATGTAATATTGTTGGAATTGCACAATATTCATATGTGAGCTTCTAAACAAGTATGTCAAATTTACTAAATGTATGTATGTATGTCCACGTATTTCTCAGAAACTAGAAATCGAATTGCAATAATTCTTTTTTTATTGGATTAAGTATGTTTCTTGGGGAAGCCGTGGCCTGGTGGGCTTTCACTGTAACAACTTCTGTGAAGTTAAGCAACATCAGGCGCGGCTAGCTACTGGATGGGCGACCATTCAGTGACTCACAATCTTCACCCCCCCGCCAGCAGTCGTTAATCCTGGTTCATCTAGGGACCCAACTTGTCGGCCTCAGGCCATACAGGCCGGATGGACGTATAGGATTACTATTAGTTAGTTAATTAATTTAATTTATAAATTTAATTTAAAAATCTTTCAACTTAGGGAACAGTTCAAGTTTCATCAAAATCGGTTCAGTAGTTTTCAAGATAAGGACTGATTATAGTTAGACGATAGTGAAAGATGGAAATCATGAAAATTTGACAAAAAGTGTGCACGACACTGTAAATCCACCCATTTGGGTGTTTTTCGGTGGTAATCAAGAAAATTTTGCCAAATGTGTGCACGAAACTGTTTCATCAAAGTCGGTTTCTTTATACTCTGTTTAATCTTATTTTCTAAAATTTTTAACGAAAAATGCCCTGCATTCAACTGAATCTTGCCAATTGTCCAAAAGTTATCAAGTTTTTTTCTTTTCATATAGCTCAATAATTGTCACCCTGTATATGTTTTCTGATTGCAAACGGCATTTTATTTTTAGCATTATATAAAAATTAAAACTGCATTTTAAATTTTAACTTTCAGGTTATATTAAACTTCGGATTTTTTTATTGGCGAAGGCGAGGATCAGTCTATCAGTGCCAAAAAGAAAATATGGAATTAATTGCAACTGAAAATATAGCTTATGAACCCTTATGAGTTGAATCTACAGCTGTATCTGGATGTAATAAAATAAATTGTAATATATCATTTTAAGCATTTTTAGTAAGAAAACAAAAATTTTTTATATAATGTATTCGATTAATTTTTTAAATAATGTAATTTAATAACATTTTTTTAATCATTAGCGTTTCAGATTCCTGGCTACTCTTTCCGACTTTAAACTTTACGTACTGATCTGTCAGACCGTGACGAACAAATTTTACATAGGAAGTAGTGTCCGAAAACCTGACCAGCCTCCGCTAGAGGGCGATGTTCTCAGACGAATTAGAGAGCGAAAAACGGGATCATTTCAGGCGAGGACATTGCAGGAACAGGATGCATCGGGTCAGTGATGAAGAATTGGTCGATGAAGATTGGTGGATGGAAATGGACAAGCAGCGAGACGTATGTACCGAGAGCGCTTCCCAAACAGACGTCCGCCAAGTCATCCATTGTTTGGGCAATTACACCGCAGATTAAGTGAGACTGAAACTTTCCGAGTAAGCAGCCACATAGGTCGCCCACATGTTTTTGTTAATAAAGTCACGTTAAAGGTTGCATGATGGTCTATATCGCTGTGTAACTAATTGAAAGAATAAAGATCCGGAAATAGCGATATGGTAACGGTTTATTAATTGTTCTACGCGTTTCGAGTAAACCTCATCGTCAGGAAAACTATGATCATATCGCTATTCCCGGAACTTTATTCTTTCAAAAAGTCATGTTAAATTTTTCCGTGTCGGTCACGTTGCTGTAGCAACCCACGGTTTGATTTTCGGACACAACTTTCTATGTAAAACTTGTTCTGTGTTCTGTGTTGTTGGACTAGCATTTCTCTTGTATCCTGATGAAGTCGGGTTTAAATGCCGAAACTAGTTGGTTTTAAACAAAAATGTTGTACTGTAAGGTATTTTTGTACTTATTACAAAAATATTTTTAATTATATTATAAAACTTGTTCGTCATGTTCTAACAGACCAACAAGTAAAACGTGTAAACGACCTTCTGGGACACTGTATGTTTTTCATGATTCTCTTTCAATAAAGTTAAGTTCTGAGACTGTTGTCATTCAGTCTTAAGATTATGCTAATGATTTTTTTATTATAATTTGTAGAACAAGAGAAAACGTGTTAATGGTGCAGAAGGTGTGCAATTAGCCAATCAGAAGAGCTTAGACAAGACGCGCTTCTTCAAAAAAGAAATGCCTAAAGATTTAAAGTGAAGCAGTCTGTTGGTTAAATAATTTAAATACACTACTAAGAAAAAATTAGGAGAATAAGGGATATTGTAAGGAAAAGCGCGTGCAATCACTGGTGAGCGTAAAAGTTATTTTTATATAAGACGCAGTATAAATTTTGCCATAGGGAAAAAAATAAAAAGAAACACATTGGCAACTTTTTATGCAGTAACATTGAACATACATGGAGATATGCTATACACGTATTCGTAGAAATATTACTGGAGATGCTCTACTGAAAAGACGGTGCTTGGAGTTAATCAATTTAATAAACTTTAATAATGGCAAACATAACAAAACAAATACAACGCTGGTCATTTCTTCATTGTCAGCAGTTAAAAGATACACATGCCTATAGTAAGCTACATTCCGAATTTCAGCCTTTTACCTCAAAAATGCAGAAACTATAAAGGGGACAGACGGAAAAAGTGTACGGAAAAATTCTGAACGGGACAGCTACCAATTGTAAAAGCCAGCAAGCAGCTCCATTCTTCCGCTACTTAATAAAGACTGGGTCGACCCATCTATGGGCGCGTCGCCTTTCAAACATGTCTAAGAAAACGATAAGCGACAGACATGCTGCTTAAATTTAACATTCCTAATTCAACTGGAAATGTTTTAAATTAATTAAATGAATGCTTTCCGAGAAATGAATTATTAGTAGGGGTTAGTAAATGAAAACTGGAGTTACTGCTTATTATTGGAAAAAATGAAAGGAACAATTCCGTACTCTGGATTCGAACCAGGAACCACGAGAGTAATTATGTTCGTCGCCGCTACCTGGTTCGAGTTCATTATTTTCTTTCATTATTTTCCCAGTAATATCATTAATTATGCGTGGAGCGGTAACTCCAGTTTTTATTTATTAATTTCTGTGTGTGTTCACCAGCTTTCTGATGGTTTGGACAGGAGGATTTCCCTATCTGCAAAACGTTATCATTGGGCTTCCATCCTGACCACCGTGTAGTCTTTAGGACACTTGGAAACAGCCTTGCTGTACCGCGATAATTCAATTGGAGTTACTGGTTCGAATTCAGGTGGCGAATTTATTTCCTATAATATCATTGATAAAGATGTCTATCATATTCTTTAGGAAAATGAAGTGTCCTAGACGTCACTTTTGAATTCTAATATACGAAAATAAATAATCTTTTAGTGGTGTCACCAACCTAAACGTCAGTTTTGAATTCTAATATAATAATAGGCCATTGGTGATTATTTTTCCTCTTTTATGTTCCTTTTTTTACCTTTTCAGATATTAAATAACCATTGTATTTATTTTAAATTTAATTTAACAGAGCATCAGTCTACTAAGGCCTTGCTTGGCCTTCCAAGCTTGTTAGTAAAGAAACACAAACATCCACACCCTTAGCGGAGGTCGATCCCGCGCGATTCGCATATATAGAGAGCAACAAGACGCTCTCGGTCACCGAGCCGGTGTTAAACATACATATATGATATTTATTTTAAAAACTTTCTTTTGAAATTCCACTGAACATAATTCCATAAGAGTTAAAAAATTATTTTTAGTTTGATTCAAGTGTTTACCATTGTTCACATGTTCAAAATTATGTTTATGCTTTGCTCAATGGCTTTGCTTATGCACTGTAAAGATACAGTCCACGAATATCATTTTTCACTTATGTCTGGTATCAGGCAATTCTTTGGACATGTGCCTGGGTTAACGCGCTCATAGAAAGGGCGATCTAGTCTTTATTGTACGTAGTTGACATCTTTGGTGAAGACAGGCTGTAATACCGAATATTGCTAGCAGATGACGTTGCTCCATTGCACAAGAAGGAAGTTGTTCAGTCATACGAGTATGTGTCAAATGCGTTCTTGCTGAAAACATGAAAGCAGAAAATCATGACGACTGGCTCACGCTGAAGATGACGACAAATGCATGTGTCAAAAGTGTATCTATACAACAAACATATAATAAATCATGTAAAATGGGTTTCCTGTTTTTTTTAACATCCGTTTATCTGTTAAATTGCTTTTACCAGATGTATTATTACTGCGTCATTGATATCGAACGTCGCCGGGTCTTGCACGTTTAAAATCTTTTATACCTGAAAATCAAAATATTTTATAATTGAAGGTATGTTAATCAAAAATAATAATGTAATTAATTTCTATTAATTTATAGTTTAATACCCTACTAGTTATTACGATTAAAAGCCCCTTATCATTGTCATTATGCATTGTATTTAAAAATACAGAGTAAAACTGAAAAAAATTACTTGCTGCCAAGGTTAATATTTTATTTGCATAAAAAATTATTTGTTGCTTATTAAAAAATAGGTTGGGGAACTAACCCGGTTGCTCACGGAGTGATAATAAAACTCCGAACCGAAACTAATATAAGTAACATCTATGTCCAATAAAATATCGATTATAAAAATTTAACGTGCCCGGTTCATATTCAATGATTTCCTAGGCACATTAAGTACACATACGGGTATATGAAAATAGCCATTTATGAAATACGATGGAGATTGATATATTTTACATTTTAAGTAGAACTTTTTAATAAATATAAGTATGAAGCTAACATTTTAATCATAATACCCTAAAATACTCCTTCATAATGTTTAATTGGCTATCTGCATATACAGATTAGTTATAATGAAACTTGCCTTATTCAACCCACCCCAAGATGGAAAACTATTTATAGTAGGGTTACCATACTCGATAGGAATAATATCCAGATAATGTCCACTTGAATGGTTCACCGCTTTCATTACTTTCTGATATATAGGGTTTATTTAATTATAATAACCACAACAATAATAATGTAACAACGTTCGTTACATTATTATCAGTAGAACGTTCGTACAGTATCGAATATATCAAGAGAGCTATTAAGAGTACTCATGAAGATTCTTCGTGTAGCTGAAAGATAGTCCATTCTGCGCTTTCAGACCTACATTTAGAGCGTTCCCTCATTCAGTGCATCACGCGAATGTTCACGTTGGAGGAGGGGACGCCCTAAAAGTAGGTCGCGCAAGTGACTGTCGTTCGACGAGGGAGAGCTGCGCAAACGAGTCAGCAGTCAACGTTTGGAAGCGGCAGCAACTCAGTGACGGATTTAAGTATAGTATAAACAAAAAATGCAATTGTCTTGGACCTATAATATTCACGAGGGCCTAGTGATGAATTTATATAAGATTTTTGTCTATTATGCTAAGAAAGTTTGTCTATTAATCCGGGCTATTATACTAAGAAAGTTTGCAACATTGCCAAATTAAAGTGTTTAAACTTTCCTATTAATCTGTTATTCGGGAAAAAATTATTTGGAACTCATTGCGTATAACTTACATTTAAAATTGGGGAAATTTACCACCTATTTAAAAACGGATAGGCTTCTTTTAAAGGTTAATCAGATTAATGAAGATAAACTTTCTAAAAAAACTGAGACACTTAAATAACAAGTTTGACTATTTGATCCGACAACAAAACAATCATAGGTTAAGAAATTTAGATTCATTGGGTAACAATAACCTTTCGGCAATGGTGGTCAATAAGTCGACCATTCAATTTATAGCAGAAGAAATGCGATTTTTTGGGAAAGGGTTAGGGCAACTGGCGGACCGCGGAAGGTCAGAAACTGGACCGCCAAATATTTTTTGAAAATTTGTAAAAGCTATTCGCTACTTTCAGTTTAAGTGGCGCCGCCCTCGTGGCCTTATTTGAACTGAGCTAAGTAGGATTCACAGTAGTTTAAATACTGCTTTTATAACACAGAACACCAATCCAACACATTCTCTCTTAATAGTTATTAGTTTAAAAATGGAATGATCCTACTTTTGCAGCCATTTTTCAAAAAAAATAGCGCCGACCCCTGGTTTAGAGTATTCTACAGGGTGGTTATTTATTTATTTATTTATTTATTTATTTATTTATTTATTAAAACTTATGTACAAAGGGCCTAAAAAGCTCGTAGACATCTCACAACAAAGATACGTAAAACTAAAATATAAAACACAAAGGATCAAAATTTAAAATTAAAATTTCTCATCACAATAAGTCATTGATAACCAAATATCCAATTCATTTTTAAAGATATTCAATGTAAGGGATTCAACAATAGATTGAGGCAGCTTGTTCCACATATCTATTGCTCTGTATCTAAAATTATGCAAATTAAATGAATGACAGCATCTTTTTTTTGACAGGGCAAATGCATGTTTGCGAAAGGAATTGTTTGGGAAGGTCCACCAACTAGAGCAATCCATTTTATAATGCCTTATAACAATAAACTTAAAGTACTCAATCAGATCTCCCCTAACACGTCTAACTTTATGTGTAGTCATATTTAACTGATTAAGTCTAACACAAAACGGATAATCTGAAATCCACACGACCGTGACATGCCAATTGTGTGGTTGCTATAACAACAGCTAGCCAAAACACGCCCTCTAACGTCGGAATCCATACAATACTGTTTTGATTCTGTCGGCAGATGGCGGTACAGCTTGCCACTTCCGTTGCATTGAACGGAAGGCGTACAAGGTTGCACTGTACGTAGCCACTGCGTATTGTTTATCTCTATTGATGGCTTGGCTAAATTTTTGTTATTTGTAATGATATTTATTGTTTCTTTAATTAATCTTTTATTATAATTTTCTTCTTTTCCAATGATTTTTGTGCTATTCCAATCTGGTGTGTGGTTTTCTTTGATACAATGATTTACTAAATGGTTGTTTTTGTCTTTGTGGCGAAGTGCTCTTTCATGTTTTTTTAATCTTATTTCTAATTGTCGTTTAGTTTGACCTGTGCAGATATGTTCACAATTTTTACAAGGTATTTGATAAATTATATTACTAGTGTTCCATTTTTCTTTATTATTTTGACATAATTCTTTGAAATCGATATTTGTGCTATTATTTTGATTGATTGTTGTTTTTAGGTTGGTGTTGGTTAATAATGTTTTAGTAATGTTATTTGTTATTTTTGGTAAGATTTTTGTTTGGTATTTGTTCTAATATTTTTTTCTGTTTGTGGAAAATTTTATTATTGTATTGTATTGAATATCTTTTTTGTTGTTCTTGTTGAATTGGTATAGTTTTTGTTGTATTGTTTGTAAACGCATCTGTTAAAATTTTGTCTATTAAAGTTATTGGATATTTGTTTTTTATTAGGTTCAGTTTAAGTTTTTTTAAATTTGTAGGAATATATTTCGGGGATGTAAGATTTTTTATTCTTTGTAAATATTGTTTAATAGTTTTAATTTTTTGGTGTGTGGGTTGTTGTGATAAGTAATGTGGTTGTTACCTTTTTGTTGGTTTTTCATATATCTCAAAATCTAGATTATTTTCATTTTTTATAATGTTTATATCTAAAAATGTGATACGGTTGTTGGTCATGTTGTTGTGTGTAAATTTTAAAGGATATCGTTCTTCTAATAGGTGTAATTATATTTTTATTGGTTTGTTTGTTATGACTAGGATGTCATCCACATATCTCATCCATATTTTTATGTGTTGTTTGTGTTGTGATTTGTTTAGTAACACCAATTCTCCACAATTAATTTATTTTTAAAAATTGAGAAAAACCCCAACAATGTAAAAAAAAACATAAATAATAATAATAATAATAATAATAATAATAATAATAATAATAGCAAATATTAAAAACACCTTTCCCACTTACGAACAATGGCATTTAACATTATTTCCATCTTTGATTTTCAACAATCAGTGTTTTTTTCGTTTGTTGAAAATAATGAATTTTGGATTGTTGCTTCTATTTCTTGGCTTTGAACCTCGTGATATTGCTTAGCCAATAGGATCGTTTGGAGCTACACAGACACAAACATACAGACTTTTGATTTTATATATATAGATTTCCCCGATATGTCTTGCCAGCCAGCTCTGAATCACAAAAACTGATTTAACAATGCTTGCCTAAATGCAGATCCCGCTAGTTAAGCGTAGAGCATACTCCTGACCTTCCATTATGGGCAATGACTCACTCGCAGCTGTGTTCATGATGGCCATCGACTGTTCCTGTGGAGCCATGTTCCCGCTATAGGGATATTGCATTCTCTTGCCAGTGGTGATCATAAAAAAACAAAAATTGTGCTGGATTGCTCGAGAAAATTACTCAGTATTGTTTAATCGTGTGTTACAAAACCTGCTCGAGGCCATTTTTCGTGACGCCGTATGAGCGTTTGTAGCGCTTTTGATTTTATATATATAGATTTATAGCTGGGATTGGGGCTAATTTTGAATATGATTTGAAGAGGATTATTGCCTTGTCTACTTTAAGTCAGTTGGGGTTAATGATGTTTATTTTATCTAGGTTTTGTAAAATTAGCTTTTTTTCATCTTTTAACATATGCTATGTTTAAGGCTTCATTGTTTTTATGTGCTGGATCATTTATTCATGTTATATAAGATAATCCGGATATTCGCATAATGGGTGGTTTAATTTATTATTTTCCTATCGTAAGAACTAGACTTGCGGTGGCTAATTATGCTTTATTAGGATTTCCTTTTTTGGCTGGATTTTATTCTAAGGACTTGATTGCTGAAATATATTTTTTTGGTTATGATAGTTTTTTTATTCTCCTAGTTTTATTGATTTCTATTGGTCTTACTTCTTGTTATTGTATTCGATTGGGGTATTACTCTTTGTGAAAAAATATTAATTGAAAGCCTTATGTTCAGGCTGCTGATGGGGCTAGAGTAATGCTTAAGCCTACATTAAAATCAAATAAAGAAATTATTTCAGGTTGAGCACAACATGAAACACTTAAATAAAACACTTGCTGGGTTTTTTCCCAAGTAGCAGTTACTTTCTTAAGAAAATTAAGCGTTTCCGAAAACACGAACTAGTGGCTTCTGATATCCAAGTGGCATTTTTTTTTGGCTTCCATAAATGCTGGTCTATATTTCTTATGTTGATTTAAGATTGTTTATTCTTTAAACTGGACATCATCTGCAGACGAGCTTACAATCGCATTCTTATGATTTTGATTAAATGAAATAATTTTAACGTTGTCCCTTTTCTGTAATTTCTCCAAGACTAGATTGCATGCATAAAGAGTAAGTAAATGATGGAATGATTTTTCAACTTCACGTTTAAGCAGAGAAGTTACATGATTTTTTTTTGGTGAAAACAGCTGCTGCTGCATGATCATTAAATTTCCCAGACCTTTAAACATTTGATAAACGTTTTCAACCTGAGTAATATTTTGATTAATAGACTCTAAACTGTTATTTTTACGGTTACCAAATGTGATGTTATTTCATTGGAAACAAATAACTCATTTATTGCGAAAATTGTGCCAATTAGTTGCAAAATAGCCAGTAACAATCCTAAGTTGCTCTTCATTTTTTGCATAGACCATATTTTGTAAAATGTCAAGGCAAAGTAACTCTCTCCTTTTGAAATATTCATCTCTTCAGTTGTTCTCTCTCTCGCCTCATTGGTTTTAGTGAAAAATGCAATAAGTAAATGAGCTTGTAGAAACTGCTGTTAAAATATATCACGATCAGTAAAATCTTTGATAGAAACTATAGTTTGGATCCTTTCCCTATAGGATTATGCTGCTTAAATGATTCTTTCATCCATGCTTATACTGAGCCGTGGATCGCATATTTATTTCGAGCGACCCATCTTTAGGTCAACTTCCTACGGGAATTCAAAGAGCATTCTGTAACAGGCAAAATATCTCATCTTTCAACGCAATTATATTTCAGTGCCTGTCTGAACAACAAGTATTTACGTTACGTCTACTGTGAAAGTGTGTGCAATTTCCGTTCTACTTGACCTAAACAGGAACCCACAGACTCTGAACGAAGTGTAAGTAACTTTTCTTTAGCCATAAACACTCAGTCATTGACTTCTCGCTACAGAGTCATTAGTTAGATAGACCTGAGGTCGCAGTGCTTGGTTCTTTGACAACCACCCCTTTCAAATTCATTATCATTAGATAGATATTTGGCTGTTTACAAATAGATCTCTCTTATAATTATTGGGAGAAAAATCACCAACCTAATTTGCATAGACGAATCCATTTTTTGATTATTTTATATCACGTTCCTATTTATTTTAACAGGAACTTAAGACATAGTTATTGCAGATATATTAATCTCTTTAATATTAAGTACCATACGTGTTATTTTGTAGTTAAGATAATAAATCTTTATTTATAAAACGGTAGTCATTCATTTCCCTGTGTTCCGAACAGACAAGTGTGTGATATATGAAGCACTGGGGTGGTTTTAGATAACTGAACCTGGGGTATTTATTCACTTATATAGGTTTTATTGCGGCACAACTAAATCACTATACGGAACCTTAAGTAATAATTATTTAACATTGCATTCTCTTAGGCTTGAGTGACAAGCAGGTAATAAGGTCAACTTGACGCACCTCAAGCTTCATATGACAAACTCCCTCTTGCGGTACAAACGCTCTTACGGCGCCACAATTGCAAGATTTGTACCAAACTTGTTGGTGAGTTAATTAAAGTGTGGAAAAAATTCTACGAGTAACATTTACCCAATTAAATACCCAGGCAAAAGTCATTCGATGAACTTCCCAAACTTTTCCGATAAAAATTCATAAAATTTGGTATCAATGACTGCATTTTATAAATTTTATAAATTGTAGAACAGGATTCTATTAAGTTGTGGTGGTCCAGTAGTAAGGTGTTGGAATCTTATTTTGCAGGTAAGGATTAAACCCCATCTTAGATAATATTTCACTTCCTAAATTCATTTTACATAGAAGTGTTTTAATACATACATGGAAGAAAGAAAAAACAAGAAATTAATCCCCCCCCCCCCCCCCTAGGAGGCTCTGAATCATCTATTTTTACCTCTTTATCTTCACTTTTTAATCGTCCCCCCCCCCAATTTTTTTAAATCAAAAATTTGATTTTCTCGAACGTAGTATTTTGAAAATGTAAAAGAGCTCTATATTCCTTCGTTCCTCATCATTGCCGATCGAATGACATATCACATGATATATTGCCACACTACTAAAGACCCCTACAATTCCGACCCCACTGAAGCAATTTGTCCCAAACTTCTTGGTAAAGTAGATCTTGCCTAGCGGAATCTGCATACCTCACTGCTTTACATACCTAAATACCACGTAGACATTTTGGTTCCTTTTTCATCTGATTTTTTAAACTTTTGTCCCATAAAATGTGGGTTTTTAAACTTTTTGTCGGGCGCAAAATGGCCATAGCAGCCGACGCCTTAAAATTTCAATCAACCAACCAACCAACTTTTGGTTCCTTCTAAACTCCCATCCCCATAACTCCGACCCTATTAGGTCATTCAAAACCAAATTAAATAGTTAAGGAGGACATGCCGATGGTAGGCAGCTAAGATCGGAATTTCAACTTTCTACGTGAAAAAATGTAGAAATTATGAAAGAGCGACAGACGGACGGACGGACAGACAGAGGGACATTGTGAAACCAATAAGTGCTCCATTCTTCCACTACTTAATAATTTGATGAAGGCGAGATTTGAACCCGTACCTGCAACATAGGATTCCAACGCTTTACTGCTGGACCACCACAACTTAATAAAATCCTACTCCACAATTCGGACATTTATAAAGTTTAGTCATCGATAATAAATTTAGGAATTTTATGAATTCTTTTCTCGAGAAATTTTGAGCAGTGCACATCAAATGATTTGCATAGTGTTTCATCAGGTTAAAGCTACTCGTAGAATTTCTTTAATCAAAATCTTTGAATAATCGATGAAGACAGGAAAGAAATTCCCACAGCCTGGGTTCGAACCAGAAACCTTCTGCTCACCGTGCAGACGCGCCAACCCATTGCGCCACTGCTGTGGACATGGAAGCATTAACCCTATCTACATGTTCTTAGGGCTGATTGGAGTAAGTACCCAGTTCGAAGATTTTCATCAATTATTTAAACATCTGAGGTTTGGCGTGAGAAAAAATCATTCTTTTAGATCATTCTTTACTTACTTTCAGACGAATATTACGCCAGTAGGAAAGATGGTCCTAGTCTGCGAACTGGGTACTGCTCCAACCAGCCCTAAGGACATGTAGATAGCGTTAATGCTTCCATGTCCATAGTAGTGGCGCAATTGGTTGGCGCGTCAGCACGGTGAGCAGAAGGTTCCTGGTTCGAACCCAGGCTGTGGAATTTTCTTTCCTATTTTCATCAATTATTTAAACATCTGAGGTTTGGCGTGAGAACAAATCCTCTTTAGATCATTCTTTACTTACTTTCAGAAAAACCTTTGAGTCAGGTACGTGGAGTCTCCTTATATGATGTTAAAGGTGTGTGTAAGGTTCGTTAGGTGTGTGAATGGGGTGTAAAATTTAGCAATCTTAAAGGGTATATGAAAGGTATAATTAGTTTTGATAATAAATCGTTAACCATCTCTAAAAATTGGAAATTATTAGATACTCTTTGATGCGCGCATGAAGCGAAGAAGAAGCGGTGATGCGTTCAAGAGAAAGCGCTAGCTTATCTGATCATCAACGAGTGTTTTCCCTATCGCAGCTGTGCTGATGAGAAGTTGTATAAAAATTTAAACGATGGAGAAAAAAGTTTGATACAGAACTAAATAGGATGGGCCAAAAAAAAAAAACTCGCCACTGAAAATTTCTAAGTCCAATGGAAACGGTTCACAAAGGGGTGAGCGATTCTAGAAGGAAGAACGCTACCATTAATTAAGGCAGGCGTTAACGTTAAATGGAACGCCTGCCTTAATTAATGGTAGCGTTCTTCCTTCTAGAATCACTCACTCCTTTGTGGACCGTTTCCATTGGACTTAGAAATTTTCAGTGGCGAGTTTTTTTTGGCCCACCCTGTATATTTGAACATGAGTTCGTGACCGTCTCCCACTGATGAAGAAAACTTCAAGAGCGACGAAAATATAGGTGAAATTTTATCGTATATTTGTAGCAAGATCGTTAATGGTGTTAAAGCGCTGCATGCATTCCTAAGGATTCCAGTCTGAATATATTGCTGCTTCACTCATATGTATCCCCTCGTCACCGGTCATATCACAAATCATCTCCGCGAGCAATAGAATGCATGGTATTTTGTGTTTTTATTAATTACTATTATATTTTCGGAAGAAAATTTCTCCTAATAGTGAATTAGCAACATAATCTAAGAATATCAAACCATACTTAATTATGACTAGAGTTTCCCTTAAGTAAATTTTAAATCGAGAATTTAATAATTCAACAAATGGCAATATACAGGGTGATTTACATCGAATGTAAAATACTTAAAGGGGGTATTATAGAGGTTAAGATAAACACAAAACGTCCTATGAACATGGGTCCGAATTTGAACGATAACTGAGATGTGAACAGAAATAAAAATGCAAACACCAAGTTCAACAAGTTAATAACTCAGGTTTCGTAAGGCCTAGATTAATGAAATTTGGAGAAATAACAGGGTACATAAGACTGTGTATACCGTTAAAATTTGATCTAATTCTAACAAGTAGTTTCCGAGTTATTCATTCAACATCATAACACGTGCTCACTTGTGAGTACTAACTAGCACTTGTTACAATTTTGACTGTGTAACTCGGAAACTTCTCGTTGGAATTCAATCAAATTTTAACGGTATACACAGTCTTATGTACCCTGTTATTCCTCCAAATTTCTTTAATCTAGGCTTTACAGAACCTGAGTTTTTAACTTGTTGATCTTGGTGGCGGCATTTTTAAAAATGACCAATTAGAAGGACATTCAAATCTCCGTATAAGATACTCTACAGAGCGATTAACCCTTTTATGGTCACGACTAATTTCCTATCTTTTTTAATGTAAACAGAAAAAACGATAAGGCATTTTCAGAAACCCCGTTAGAACGCTAATATATCCAATTTTATTTAAATAAAAAAATTTCTCAGTTTCGTATTTTCAGATTGAAGCGAATTTCAATGAAGGAAGGAAAGAAAGAAAGAAATGAAAATGAAGATTGTGGAGATGATAATGGTTCTAATACTGATGCAGAAATTCTGTGTGCAGCAAGCTCACTTCAGAACATTAAAAAAGATCATTTAATTGCTATAGAATCAATAATAATGCTCTTTATTAAAAAGCCTTAAAACAGAAAAAGTAGGAAAAATAACTGATATTTTCTCATTATAAATTATTGTTTATGAATATTATTGAACCAAGTAGGATTAAAATTATACAAAAACTGTTTCGACTTATTACAATTTATTAAGCATTTATAACTTATTATAATACCTCTATCTCAATTATCTTGTATTATAGATGAAAATTGATTGAAATTATACTCTCAATATAATAATAATTCTGTTATAGCGATATCATTTTGTAAGTCCCAAAAAATCGGTATACTGAGGTTTAACTGTATTACAAAGAAATACAATTAAGCTTGACGAAACGACTTGCCATTGACGAAGAGCATAATACTCAACCAAATTTAAAATGCCATTGAGCTCATTATTCAAAGGGGCTCTCCTTGTTTAGACCAAAATATAATCTATTAACTAACATTTTCACTGAGTTTATTATCTATATATTCAATAAGAATTTAAGAATAAATTTGCTCCCCGTTTATGATTTGTTTTTAAATGCAGTTTGAAATCTAGGATGCTCATACAATCTTATTTAATTATTCGAAACACTAATTCCAGAGCAATATGATAAATCGAAAAGAAGTTTCTCATACACAACAAGATCAGAAAAAAGATCCGAAACAAAATCCGAATGAAAGTCAGAATACGGAATTAAAAAGATGGTATCAGAGATTTAGTCGAAGTCAGCTTATGATTCTCCTTATTTGTGCTACGGCCAATATTGGCGTCGGAATGAATTTCAGAATACAGCCGCCCTTTTATCCTCAGCTAGTAAGTGTACATGAAAAATAATTATAAAAACATAAAATTTAATATATTAATTTATTAGTGATTTTTAATTTTAATTTCAAACCCAACGCACAAAAGTATAATTTATCAACCAAAATTTCCTTATACACAATAGAAAAATTACATAAAACTATATATAAAAACAAGATCCCCCAGAATCCGCCTAAAATTACTTAATTTCATTTTAAAATTTCCTTATAGTTTGAAATTTCAACGAATTTGCCATTTTTATAGTTTTGATTTTGAGTTCAGATTCAGATAGATCAAAAAGTAAGTAAAAGTTATTATAGGCACACATGTTCTATCTCTTCGGGAACATGGCCAAAATGGTAGCTAAATTTAATCATTTTGATCCTTAGAGCCAGATAGATAGGCATGTTCCCGCTCAGATAGGACATGTGTGCCACATATAACATTTACTTATTTTTTGATACTCTATTCGAATCTGAAGTCAAGATCAAAAAAATTCGAAAAAAATTGGCCATGGTACGACCGACTTTGCAAATACAGTCAGATGCTTTTAATTAACATCGTTCTGGCAATGCAGTGCCACGAATTCTTAACTGATTAATAACTACTTTGTGAAGTGATCTATCAAGTATTATTAATTTATCATGAACCTTTTTATTATATTTTCAAGGCTCACAAAAAAGGAGCTTCATCTACTCTTTACGGACTTTTCACTGGAGCTTATTTTTTAACCCTTATAATAATGTGTCCTGTTCTGGGCAATTATGTAAGTAAGTGTTTATTTTTGGATTATTCTATACAATTAAACATACATTCAAAAATATTCTTCTATAATTTTAACATTAAAATTCTTTGATTAAATAAATGCATTCAGATGTTTGTCATTTTTAAAGTACAGGGGCGAAAAATTTGTTCTTGATATAAGCGTTTGCCTAAAACATGAATAGTGATGTCCGATATTTTGGCCTGTTACCTCATAGGTTTCGTCAGCTCAAAAAAATTTTTCTGGAGTTTTTAGTCTTAAAAGATTTTGAAGAAAGGTCTTGGAGAATAGAGGCCCAAATTGCTAGTCATTTCGATGAATTCAGAAAGAAGCCAGTCAACTTTATTTCATAAAAGTGTCATGAATGTAACGTATCCAAAATTTCATAAACTAGATCAATAAAATAAAACATAGAGCTGAAAAATGTTTTAGAGCAAATGCTTGAAAAATTGAACGAATTTAGAAAATTTGCCAATTTTCTCCCGTTGCCAACTAGCCCGGCACTCCCCTACCAATTTGTGCATTATTCGTTTGCCCAATTTAAAACGTGTCTTGTAAAAACCTTTATTGTCAATTCTTTAAGCATGCAAATACTGTGCAAATAAGAATTGACAATAAAGGAATTTTACAAGACACGTTTTAAATTTCTAAAATCGGCAAGATGATGAATTAATGATATCTGATCTGCCCTCTCTAAGCTTAACCTTCCCGATGGCGCTTTCAACAAACAATTGACAATCATAACCTTTCCAGCGCTTCAAATTCTTTCGGTTTCTTCGGCGGAGGATCTCCTTTATCTGCCCATTCCTTTGACTGCTCTTTAGTCTCATGCTTTATAACCAGTTAGGATGCTGTAAACTGATCATGACTGCCTTGTCCTTTCTGAATCTTTCGAGCGTTATATGACATCAGTTCGCTTATTCCTCTTTGTACTCAGCCGTCAACATGTGGGGAATCCATCGCACACATAAATTCGTTAAAGACAGTACGGGTCCTAATAACATATACAACTAAGTCGTCAGTAAAATTAGATGAAGAGGCATCTAGGGAATATTCTCATAATAATAGCATGCGTTGAAGTAAATAATATAATTAAGTTTCAGAGATTTAACACTTCAACAAGATGAAAAAAATTAGAATTGTTTTAACAATATGCAAGTCTAATAACAATTTATTTTTTAACACTGAATGATTTAATATTACGGGGCTGAAAAACACTGCGTAGCTGAGCACGTAAAATTTCTTGAAATAAGGTGTGTCCAAAAATTATAAATACACGTTTGCAATCAGGGTTTTGAAACATTTATTTCGAACAAAATAGTTTTATAAACAGAAATTACATTCTGAATGTCTGCACAGTAAATAAACAAAATATCACATATTTGTAGTAAGTAGTTTTCGAATAACTGGAAAAAATACGAATAATGCAGAATTTTGCTGTCAAGAAATTATAAATACACCCGTCAAAACTTAGCGTACCACTTTGAATTAATGCTGCTAATACTTAATGAAGCCACCCTCTGCTCCATTCAACTTAAATACTCGATTAGGCATACCTTCAACCAATTTTTTTAACTGCATGCCCTCCAGATTTAACCATGCACGATAAATGGCTACTTTTAAATCATTGACATGTGAAAATTGTCTATTGTTTGCATAAACCCGATGTACTAACTAACATTGCCTCAACTCTTTTTTGCATCGGATTTAGGTCAGGACTTTCTGGATGGCCAGTCAAGGATATAATATTTGTTGCTCTCCAAACTACTCTTTTGTTAATTGTGATATATGGCATAGAGCATTTTCTTGTTGGAATGTCCAAGATTGTCCACCAATTAAAGGGCCAAAGGGTATCAAGTGAATGTACAGCATCTCCTGGTACGCTTCAGAGTCCAATCTTCCATTCACTGTAACAAGATCTGTCTTACCACCCGAGCCGGATGCAGCCCAAAACATAACACCACCACCATCACCCAATTGCCTACTGAAATCTTCTTTAGGTTCCGTTCTTAAATCGTGCCGGTATTCCTTATTACCATCCGGTCCATCGTCCCATCCTACTTTTCATCGGGAAAAAAGTACACAACTCCATTTATCCTTCTAGTCCATGTGAGTTTTGGCCCATTCCAATCTTGCTTGTTTATGAGAAGGAGGAGATGATGGATTCCATATTTCCAGAAAGAATTTATTCAACATATCGATATGATATGTTGAATAAATTCTTTGTGGAAATAGTGGAATCCATCGTCTCCTCCTTCTCACAGATGGGCACGGTCAGTTTTTTCTTATTTATTTTATAAGTACTCTGTTTGCTTGTTTATGTTTTGCAGTCAGCTTTGGTTTGGTTTGAAGTTTAATGTATGCAATATTTTTGTTGCTTTTCAATACTTTTGCCACAGTAACATGTGACGCTTCAGAACCTATTTAATTTTTTCTGCTTGCTAGATCAAAAACTTTCCTCTTGGCCCTTTCTGTTAGTTTTGGCTTTCGTCCCACTTTTGCTTTCCCTTGTCCTTTCAGAAAGTAAACTTTTCTCACTTTTGCTGGATTAAGTATATACCACATGGCATTGTGGAATTTTCGTTGGCAAACAAAACAAAACTCTGTAGTTTGCCTTTTAAGCGTACCTTGAACTGATTTGCACATGTTGTAGCCTACTGCAGTTGGCTATACCAATTCTGGAGGGGTGTATTTATAACTTCTTAACAGCAAAATTCTTCTTTATTCCTATTTTTTTCCATTTATTCGAAAACTATTTGCCACAAATGTGTAATATTTTATTTATTTACTATGCAAACATTCAAAATGTAATTCTGTTTATAAAATTATTTTGTTGGAAATAAATATTTCAAAACCCTGATTGCAGACGTGTATTTATAATTTTTGGACACACCTTAGGACAATGATGTTAACCAGGTCCTTAAACGCCAATTTCCTCATGAAATTTTGTAGATAAGGCAGTGGCGCTTGAAGATGCCGAAAAGTGTTCAAGACCATAACGCATAGAACTACAAGTAGTGGAATTTTACCGATATGGGATCAGCCCTTCACCTGGAATATATTTTTTTAATATAAATAATTACATTATTAAGTCTTCTAAACAAATATATTCTCCATGAAGAAAAAAAATAAAATAAATTGCAATTTACTTGATAAACTGATCTGGAATTATTATATAAATATTTGTTTCCAGTCTGTGTGTCAAATTCTTACGGGGAATGTCGCGAAAATTTGAAACATTAGCGCTGCAGATTAAGTGACTTCATGTTTTGAGCATAACGTACGAGGTACGACCAGAAAGTAAGCTCCCTTTAATAGTACAAAAAAGCAAGTACACACTCTCAGAAAAAAAAAATTATTACCAAAAAAACTTTCATATCTTGAACTATTTTTCTACATAGCTCCCCCATTTTGAAGGCACTTATCATTAACGGGCACGAGTTTTTGTATCCCTTTTCATAAAAAGTTGCCACCTGTGATGTCAACCACGTAGTGACAGCCTCTTTTACCCCGTTATCATTGTTGAATTTCTGGCTACCAAGGAACAACTTCAGGCGCAAAAAAGAGATGAAAATCGCTAGGTAAAAGTGGCCAGAATTTCAACAAGGACGATGGATATATTAAATGTGACTGCACCTTATAATAATATTAATTATAATCTGGAGATTGTCTCCAAACACAGGTAATAAATGGGTGTCTGCGATAGCCCAATTGGTAGAGGCGTCGGCCATGATAGTCGAGGTTCCTGGTTCGAATCCAGATCGCAGAATTTTTCCTTCCATTTTGCAATCGAAAAATTATTAACTGCACCTTATCTCACATTTCCTTTTAATCTGAAGGGGAGATGTCAGGGTAGTACGGTGGACGAGGATTAAACAGATTACCGCTCAAGGGTATTGATTAAACAGAAGATAAGACAAACGATCTTTATAAATCACGTACATACAAAATTACATATAAAAATTTCCTTAAGATTTAATATCGTCAGACGTCAAGAAACATGTACATAAGATGAAAAGAATAGATCGCAAATTTCAAATACGCCAGAATGGAAACTTCTGCGATCACCAACTACGCCATTGAACACCGATATGAGTTTCGCAAATAAAATTCAACTTGAATTTTGAAAATGATTTATTTCATTCAGAACAACAGATTATTGGATCCATTTGAAAGTTACGCAATAGAAAAAGGGAAATTCAGACAATTTGCTCTACCAAGATTCCGGACCTATTGATGACTCGAAATTCATTAAATGGCTTAGTTCAATCAACTTAAAACCACGTAGAACGAACACCAATTAAAGACAAGAGAGTTGACCCAATTTGAACGCTCATTGGACGTTATTTCTAATCTCCCATTTCCGGTTCGAAAACCCCGCTGAAGATGGCAACTCTGTTGCCGAAATGTGCATAGGGTGTTAAACGAAATTTTGTTTGTAATAAGAGGTAATATTTTGTATTGATTCTTTTGCTTTTATCAGTTAGATTTTTGTCATTTTTAATGTATACGTACTCATTGAAAAAGGTACTAAAATAATTTCTGTCATAAAGTAATGTTTCAATTGACTCTATTGTATTTATACACAATTTCACTTTATATTGTTCAGTATTTACATACATTCAAAAAAATCATACTGATTACCAGAAATCGTGAGACGCCTCTTAAAAGTCATTTATAACAATGAAAATTCATTTGTACACACGAAATCTGACAGAGACTTGTGCCTGAGTAAACATATTTGCTCCATATTTAATGCAAGAAGCAGCATTTACATTCACGAGGATGAACTGGATCGCAACAAATGATTATGTTAAATCAACATCTTACGAGATATCCCGAATAAATCTAGCAATGACAGCTTAGGACTTCTGTATTCAATTTAATGACAGAGGTGATGGCTCATACAAGAACTGACTAGGAGTTAATTGATTATCTGCATTGACCCAATAATCTCATGCAATGTAATAAATATGATTAAGAATCCACATAAAAATAATGCTTGCTAAAAAGCACCAAGATTTATTTATGACAAACAAAAATTTGCCTCTGATAAGAATTCATTCGGAACTTAAGTTCTTCTGTCATGTCTTGAACTGGTATTGTATATGATCTTTGAAAACCAGTGACACATCGAGCTACTTAATATCAGGACTACCTATGAAACACGTCTTTAACTATATCAGGACTATATATGAAACACTATAAAGATATTCTAGTAAAAATAAATATACAAACGCTGCTCAGTGTGAATCTTTTAATGATGCTTAATAAGTCTATCTGTTTTGTTGCTCTTTATTAAAATTTAATGATATTTGGATGAAAGCGCACATTCTTCAAACACGTTTGTTCAGCAACGAATGGATTAGCCACTGCACTTTACAAACATGAATGAAGCATGCACAGAATCTCATTAAAAGAACTATTTATCCATCTTAGGCGTTCGGAAGTGCTTCACTAGAGATTAGTTTTTGACCAAAAATGGTAAATTTCTACCAGCAATAAGTAGATAATACTAGACATATGTGGTCGTTTTATTTACACTTTCTTTTACTTTCATTATACGTTCCACTTTCTCCATTCCTATAAATCCTAATAGGACTTTCTTTTAATTCGAATGTAAAAGTGATGAGAATTCGACGGTAGTATTATAGCAGCTTTTGGCTTATACTTAAAGCTGCCATCATTATCTGCTACAAATATTGCTATAGAATGAATCGTTCGAATTAATCCTGCAGAATAATTCAAGCATATTCTCCAAGAGGCGTGAAACAGAACAACTAATCTTCAAAAATTCTACAACTACATTACTTAATTCTTGGTTTTAATTTTTGAACTTTATGCCACAAAATTGTATTACAATTTTTCAGATTCGCTATATCGGTCGGAAACGGATGTACATAACATCGATTATAGGAATTGGAACGTGCTTAATCTTCTACGGGTAAGCAAACATTCCTGTTAAAACTTGTATTTTTTATAAATTTTTTATTAGAAATAAATTAAAATAGGAAGAGAACTTTAAGTTTTATTATTTTGCTAGGATCAAATATTATTCATTCAATTTACTATTTGAAACGATAATTCTTTAGATTGCTGGAATATAGTCCCGAAGGAAATGTTTTTATTACTGCGTCATTCATATTAAAGATCATTGAAGGATTAGCCGGTTCGGCTTTTTACATTGCCAATATTTCTACAATTAATCAAGAATTTCCTGAAGATGTTTCTATTCCACTTGTAAGTTGAATTTTTATTTTACATTCAGTTTATTAATTAATTATAATGTAACAACAGCAGGGAAAGAACAAACAGGCGAAAGCCCCCGTGTTGTCCCCAACAGGCGAAAGCCCAAAGCGCGGTTAATGAAACAAGACAAACAAAAAACGACAAAATTACAAAGGAAAGAAACAAGAAAAAAGGAAAAAAAATCAAAAAAGCGCCTCACAGTTATCACTAAAAATATCACAATCAACAAAATACCAAAACTTAAGATAAGAATTGATTGATTTAAAAACCGGATCATGCTTGGCAACTTTAGTATGCCATTTGTCAATATTAAAAGCAATGTTATATCTTGGGACGCGTATAGAAATTTTCTGAAGTACACTGGAAGCGAAAGTATGCCCTTGAAGAATTTTTTTCAAATTATTAACCAAACAGATCTCCAGTATCCGCAACAGATTAAAACAACTATCAAAGCCAGGCCTATTGACGCCATTACAATCAAAATTACTTAAAAGAAATTTATGAAATTTATGAAATTCTCGAGATCTTGTGCTGTAATAATAAAAAGTTTTCTGAGCGACCTGAAAACCATATTAACTCACAGTACGTTATTTTAGAAATAACAAAAGACTTATAAAGAGTTATGAAAGTTTTGGAGTCATTAAAAAGTTCCTATATCGTTTAATTATTCCAATTCTAGAACAAGTCTGGAAAGCCAGATGCGCTGAATAATTCGAGAATGAAAGTCATACGTACAAATAAAGTTGCAGTTTTCCTGGAGTACAAAATAAAAATATAAAAACATTTATTTACATTTAACATAAGGCCATTTCGAGAGGACCAATCAGAAATACATTCCAACGTCATAATTTAATGCATAATAATAATAATAATAATAATAATAATAATAATAATAATAATAAT